>CM046474.1:17785570-17932408 GCA_025506415.1 Flaveria robusta
ACTCGATGAAACAATTCGTAGTTACAATTTGGATTAAAATACTGATAAATCTTATTTACTACATCATATTACCATGATTTGATATCATTTTCGTCTATCACACAATACGTTGATTGTTATACGTATGACATATGAGTGTATACGAGTGTATATGAGTGTATACAAGTAGTGTTTTGGTCCTTTACAACTCGCTTTCCTGCCTTGAAGCCCAATAAATTATTTTGGAGACCGAAAGTTATCACTTGGTTTAAATAAGTGGCTTTTTAAGCGAGAGTGTTTGATAATGGTTGTGGAGTGGTCTTGATAAGTTTGGGTATGAGTTGATGATTTTAAGGTCATTCATGTGGTTTCGTGTTCGGTTTATGTTTCTTATAAAACGTTAGTACCAGTTTTCAGTTGTCATTTATAGTGTCATTTCATTGATTGTAATCATCGGATTCGATTATATTAGTTCATGAGTGTGTTTAGAAGGCTTAAAAATCGAAACTCCATGGAATCGGAGATTGTTGTTGTAAGCAACAAACACACCAAGCGTGAACTCCTATTGTTATGTTTTTGTTAAAACTACATTCTTTTCTATGAATTTGTTAAGCTTTCTTGAATAAATCGATGAAACAATTCGTAGTTGCAAATTTTGATTAAAATACTGATAAATCTTTTTTACTACATCATATTACCATGATTTGATATCATTTCGTCTATGTCACATTGCATTGATTGTTATACGTATGACATATGAGTGTATACGAGTGTGATGAGGTGTATACAAGTTGTGTTTGGTCCTTTACAACTTGCTTTCTTGCCTTGATGCTCAATAAATATTTTGGAGATCAAAAGTTATCACGTTTAAATAAGTGGCCTTTTAAGCGAGAGTTTTGATAATGGTTGTGGAGTGGTCTTGATTAGTTTTGGGTATGAGTTGATTGATTTTAAAAGTCATTCATGTGGTTCATGTTCGGTTTATGTTCTTATAAGCGGTTTGTACTAGTTTTCAGTTGACATCCATAGTGTCATTTCACTGATTTAATCATCGGATTCGATTATATTAGTTCATGAGTGTGTTTAGAAGACTTAAAAATCAAAACTCCATGGAAAAGCGTGAACTCCCATTGTTTAATCTTTTGTAAAACTACATTCTTTTCCATGAATTTTGTTAAGCTTTCTTGAATAACTCGATAAAACAATTCGTAGTTGTAATTTTGATTAAAATACTGATAAACTTTATTTACTACATCATATTACCATGATTTGATATCATTTTCGTCTATCACACATGCGTTGATTGTTACACGTATGACATATGAGTGTATACGAGTGTATATGAGTGTATACAAGTAGTGTTTTGGTCCTTTACAACTTGCTTTCTTGCCTTGAACCCAATAAATTATTTTGGAGATCGAAAGTTATCACTTGTTTAAATAAGTGGCCTTTTAAGCCGAGAGTGTTTGAAAATGGTTGTGGAGTGGTCTTGATCAGTTTTGGGTATGAGTTGATTGATTTTAAGGGTCATTCGTGTGGTTTCGTGTTCGGTTTTGTTTCTTTATAAACGGTTAGTACGAGATTTCAGTTGTCATTTATAGTGTCATTTCACTGATTGTAATTTCGGATTCGATTTATTAGTTCATGAGTGTGTTTAGAAGGCTTAAAAATCAAAACTCCATGGAATCGGAGGTTGTTATTGTAAGGAACAAACTATCCAAGCGTGAACTACTATTGCTTAATGTTTTTGTAGAAAACTACATTCTTTTTCATGTATTTTGTTAAGCTTTCTTGAATAACTTGATGAAGTAATTCGTTGTTACATAATTTGATTAAAATACTAAAAACTCCTATTTACTTACATGTGTCACCATGATTATATATCATTTTTGTCTATCACACTTGCATTGATTGTTATACGTATGACAATGAGTGTATACGAGTGTATGAGTGTATACAATTAGTGTTTTGGTCCTTTACAACTTGCTTTCTTGCCTAGATGCTCAATAATTATTTTGGAGATCGAAAGTTATCACTTGGTTTAATATAAGTGGCCTTTTAAGCCGAGAGTATTTGATAATGGTTGTGGAGTGGTCTTGATTGTTTTTGGGAATGAGTTGATTGATTTTAAGGGTCATTCGTGGGTTTCATGTTCGGTTATGTTTCTTTATAAACGGTTAGTACCAGTTTTCAGTTGTTATTTATAGTGTCATTTCACTGATTGTAATCATCGGATTCGATTATATTAGTTCATGAGTGTGTTTAGAAGGCTTAAAAATCGAACTCCTTGGAATCGGAGGTTGTTATTGTAAGCAACAAACAAACCAAGCGTGAACTCCCATTGTTTAATCTTTTTGTAAAACCCATTCTTTTCATGAATTTTGTTAAGCTTTCTTGAATAACTCGATGAAACAATTCGTAGTTGCAATTTTGATTAAAATACTGATAAATCTTATTTACTACATCATATTACCATGATTTGATATCATTTACGTCTATCACACATTGCGTTGATTGTTATACGTATGACATATGAGTTTAATACGAGTGTATATGAGTGTTTACAAGTAGTGTTTTGGTCCTTTACAACTTGCTTTCTTGCCTTCAAGCCCAATAAATTATTTTGGAGATCGAAAGTTATCACTTGGTTTAAATAAGTGGCCTTTTAAGCCGAGAGTGTTTGATAATGGTTGTGGAGTGGTCTTGATAGGTTTTGGGTATGAGTTGATTGATTTTAAGGGTCATTCGTGTGGTTTCGTGTTCGGTTTATGTTTCTTTATAAACGATTAGTACCAGTTTTCAGTTGTCATTTATAGTGTCATTTCACTGATTGTAATCATCGGATTCGATTATATTAGTTCATGAGTGTGTTAGAAGGCTTAAAAATCGAAACTCCATGGAATCGGAGATTGTTGTGTAAGCAACAAACACCCAAGCGTGAACTCCTATTGTTTATGTTTTTGTAAAACTACATTCTTTTCTATGAATTTTGTTAAGCTTTCTTGAATAAATCGATGAAACAATTCGTAGTTGCAAAATTTTGATTAAAATACTATAAATCTTGTTTACTACATCATATTACCATGATTTGATATCATTTTCGTCTATGTCACATTGCATTGATTGTTATACGTATGACATATGAGTGTATACGAGTGTGTATGAGTGTATACAAGTAGTGTTTTGGTCCTTTACAACTTGCTTTCTGCCTTGATGCTCAATAAATTATTTTGGAGATCAAAGTTATCACTTGTTTTAAATAAGTGGCCTTTTAAGCCGAGAGTTTTTGATAATGGTTGTGGAGTGGTCTTGATTAGTTTTGGGTATGAGTTGATTGATTTTAAAAGTCATTCATGTGGTTTCATGTTCGGTTTACGTTTCTTTATAAGCGGTTTGTACTAGTTTTCAGTTGACATCCATAGTGTCATTTCACTGATTTTAATCATCGGATTCGATTATATTAGTTCATGAGTGTGTTTAGAAGACTTAAAAATCAAAACTCCATGGAAAAGCAAGAACTCCCATTGTTTAATCTTTTTGTAAAACTACATTCTTTTCCATGAACGTTGTTAAGCTTTCTTGAATAACTCGATGAAACAATTCGTAGTTGTAATTTTGATTAAAATACTGATAAATCTTATTTACTACATCATATTACCAGGATTTGATATCAATTTCGTCTATGTCACATTGCATTGATTGTTATAAGTATGACATATGAGTGTATACGAGTGTGTATGAGTGTATACAAGTAGTGTTTTGGTCCTTTACAACTTGCTTTCTTGCCTTGATGCTCAATAAATTATTTTGGAGATCAAAAGTTATCACTTGGTTTAAATAAGTGGCCTTTTAAGCCGAGAGTGTTTATAGTGGTTGTGGGGTGGTCTTGATTAGTTTTGGGTATGAGTTGATTGATTTTAAGAGTCATTCGTGTGGTTTCATGTTCGGTTTATGTTTCTTTATAAACGGTTAGTACGAGTTTTCAGTTGTCATTTATAGTGTCATTTCACTGATTTTAATTATCGGATTCGATTATATTAGTTCATGAGTGTGTTTAGAAGGCTTAAAAATCGAAACTCCATGGAATCGGAGATTGATATTGTGAGCAACAAACAAACCAAGCTTGAACTCCCATTGTTTAATATTTTTGTAAAACTACATTGTTTTCCATGAATTTTCTTATGCTTTCTTGAATAACTCGATGAAACAATTCGTAGTTGCAATTTTGATTAAAATACTGATAAATCTTATTTACTGCATCATATTACCATGATTTGATATCATTTTCGGCTATCACAAATGCGTTGATTGTTATACGTATGACATATGAGTGTATACGAGTGTATATGAGTGTATACAAGTAGTGTTTTGGTCCTTTACAACTCGCTTTCTTGCCTTGAGGCCCAATAAATTATTTTGGAGACCGAAAGTTATCAAATGGTTTAAATAAGTGGCCTTTTAAGCCGAGAATGTTTTATAGTGGTTGTGGGGTGGTCTTGATTAGTTTTGGGTATGAGTTGATTGATTTTAAGAGTCATTCGTGTGGTTTCATGTTCGGTTTATGTTTCTTTATAAACGGTTAGTACGAGTTTTCAGTTGTCATTTATAGTGTCATTTCACTGATTTTAATTATCGGATTCGATTATATTAGTTCATGAGTGTGTTTAGAAGGCTTAAAAATCGAAACTCCATGGAATCGGAGATTGATATTGTAAGCAACAAACAAACCAAGCTTGAACTCCCATTGTTTAATCTTTTTGTAAAACTACATTGTTTTCCATGAATTTTGTTAAGCTTTCTTGAATAACTCGATGAAACAATTCGTAGTTGCAATTTTGATTAAAATACTGATAAATCTTATTTACTGCATCATATTACCATGATTTGATATCATTTTCGTCTATCACAAATGCGTTGATTGTTATACGTATGACATATGAGTGTATACGAGTGTATATGAGTGTATACAAGTAGTGTTTTGGTCCTTTACAACTCGCTTTCTTGCCTTGAGGCCCAATAAATTATTTTGGAGACCGAAAGTTATCACATGGTTTAAATAAGTGGCCTTTTATGCCGAGAGTGTTTGATAATGGTTGTGGAGTGTTCTTGATAAGTTTTGAGTATGAGTTGATTGATTTTAAGGGTCATTCGTGTGGTTTCGTGTTCGGTTTATGTTTCTTTATAAATGGTTAGTACCAGTTTTCAGTTGTCATTTATAGTGTCATTTCACTGATTGTAATCATCGGATTCGATTATATTAGTTCATGAATGTGTTTAGAAGGCTTAAAAATCGAAACTCCATGGAATAGGAGATTGTTATTGTAAGCAACAAACAAACCAAGCGTGAACTCCTATTGTTTAATGTTTTTTTGTAAAACTACATTCTTTTCCTTGAATTTTGTTAAGCTTTGTTGAATAAATCAATGAAACAATTCGTAGTTGCAAAATTTTGATTAAGATACTGATAAATCTTATTTACTACATCATATTACGATGATTTGATATCATTTTCGTCTATGTCACATTGTATTGATTGTTATACGTATGACATATGAGTGTATACGAGTTTGTATGAGTGTATACAAGTAGTGTTTTAGTCCTTTACAACTTGCTTTCTTGCCTTGAAGCCCAATAAATTATTTTGGATATCGAAAGTTATCACTTGGTTTAAATAAGTGGCCTTTTAAGCCGAGAGTGTTTGATAATGGTTGTGGAGTGGTCTTGATAAATTTGGGGTATGAGTTGATTGATTTTAAGGGTCATTCATGTGGTTTCGTGTTCGGTTTATGTTTCTTTATAAATGGTTAGTACCAGTTTTCAGTTGTCATTTATAGTGTCATTTCACAGATTGTAATCATCGGATTCGATTATATTAGTTCATTAGTGTGTTTAGAAGGCTTAAAAATCAAAACTCCAAGGAATCGGAGATTGTTATTGTAAGCAACAAACAAACCAAGCGTGAACTCCTATTGTTTAATGTTTTTTTAAAACTACATTCTTTTCCATGAATTTTGTTAAGCTTTCTTGAATAAATCAATGAAACAAGTCTTAGTTGCAAAATTTTGACTAAAATACTGATAAATCTTATTTACTACATCATATTACCAGGATTTGATATCAATTTCATCTATGTCACATTGCATTGATTGTTATAAGTATGACATATGAGTGTATACGAGTGTGTATGAGTGTATACAAGTAGTGTTTTGGTCCTTTACAACTTGCTTTCTTGCCTTGATGCTCAATAAATTATTTTGGAGATCAAAAGTTATCACTTGGTTTAATAAGTGGCCTTTTAAGCCGAGAGTGTTTATAGTGGTTGTGGGGGTGTCTTGATTAGTTTGGGTATGAGTTGATTGATTTTAAGAGTCATTCGTGTGGTTTCATGTTCGTTTATGTTTCTTTATAAACGATTAGTACCAGTTTTCAGTTGTCATTTATAGTGTCATTTCACTGATTTTAATTATCGGATTCGATTATATTAGTTCCTGAGTGTGTTTAGAAGGCTTAAAAATCGAAACTCCATGGAATCGGAGATTGATATTGTAAGCAACAAACAAACCAAGCTTGAACTCCCATTGTTTAATCTTTTTGTAAAACTACATTGTTTTCCATGAATTTTGTTAAGCTTTCTTGAATAACTCGATGAAACAATTCGTAGTTGCAATTTTGATTAAAATACTGATAAATCTTATTTACTGCATCATATTACCATGATTTGATATCATTTTCGTCTATCACAAATGCGTTGATTGTTATACGTACGACATATGAGTGTATACGAGTGTATATGAGTGTATACAAGTAGTGTTTTGGTCCTTTACAACTCGCTTTCTTGCCTTGAGGCCCAATAAATTATTTTGGAGACCGAAAGTTATCAAATGGTTTAAATAAGTGGCCTTTTATGCCGAGAGTGTTTGATAATGGTTGTGTAGTGGTCTTGATAAGTTTTGGGTATGAGTTGATTTATTTTAAGGGTCATTCGTGTGGTTTCGTGTTCGGTTTATGTTTCTTTATAAACGGTTAGTACGAGTTTTCAGTTGTCATTTATAGTGTCATTTCACTGATTGTAATCATCGGATTCGATTATATTAGTTCATGAGTGTGTTTAGAAGGCTTAAAAATCGAAACTCCATGGAATCGGAGATTGTTATTGTAAGCAACAAACAAACCAAGCGTGAACTCCTATTATTTAATGTTTTTGTAAAACTACATTCTTTTCCATGAATTTTGTTAAGCTTTCTTGAATAAATCGATGAAACAATTCGTAGTTGCAAAATTTTGATTAAAATACTGATAAATCTTATTTACTACATCATATTACCATGATTTGATATTATTTTCGTCTATGTCACATTGTATTGATTGTTATACGTATGACATATGAGTGTATAAGAGTGTGTATGAGTGTATACAAGTAATGTTTTCGTCCTTTACAACTTGCTTTCTTGCCTTAATGCTCAATAAATTATTTTGGAGATCAAAAGTTATCACTTGGTTTAAATGAGTGGCCTTTTAAGCCGAGAGTGTTTGATAATGGTGTGGAGTGGTCTTGATAAGTTTTGGGTATGAGTTGATTGATTTTAAGGGTCATTCGTGTGGTTTCGTGTTCGGTTTATGTTTCTTTATAAACGGTTAGTACCAGTTTTCAGTTGTCATTTATAGTGTCATTTCAGTGATTGTAATCATCGGATTCGATTATATTAGTTCATGAGTGTGTTTAGAAGGCTTAAAAATCAAAACTCCATGGAATCCAAGATTGATATTGTAAGCAACAAACAAACCAAGCATGAACTCCCATTGTTTAATCTTTTTGTAAAACTACATTCTTTTCCATGAACGTTGTTAAGCTTTCTTGAATAACTCGATGAAACAATTCGTAGTTGTAATTTTGATTAAAATACTGATAAATCTTATTTACTACATCATATTACCATGATTTGATATCATTTTCGTCTATCACACATTGCGTTGATTGTTACACGTATGACATATGAGTGTATACGAGTGTATATGAGTGTATACAAGTAGTGTTTTGGTCCTTTACAACATGCTTTCTTGCCTTGAAGCCCAATAAATTATTTGGAGATCGAAAGTTATCACTTGGTTTAAATAAGTGGCCTTTTAAGCCGAGAGTGTTTGATAATGGTTGTGGAGTGGTCTTGATAAGTTTTTTGGTATGAGTTGATTGATTTTAAGGGTCATTCGTGTGTTTCGTGTTCGGTTTTTGTTTCTTTATAAACGATTAATACGAGATTTCAGTTGTCATTTATAGTGTCATTTCACTGATTGTAATTATCGGATTCGATTATATTAGTTCATGCGTGTGTTTTAGAAGGGTTAAAAATCAAAACTCCATGGAATCGGAGGTTGTTATTGTAAGGAACAAACTATCCAAGCGTGAACTACTATTGCTTAATGTTTTTGTACAAAACTACATTCTTTTTCATGTATTTTGTTAAGCTTTCTTGAATAACTTGATGATAATTCGTTGTTACATAATTTGATTAAAACTAAAAATCCTATTTACTTAAATGTGTCACCATGATTAGATATCATTTTTGTCTATCACACATTGCATTGATTGTTATACGTATGACAAATGAGTGTATACGAGTGTATATGAGTGTATACAATTAGTGTTTTGGTCCTTTACAACTTGCTTTCTTGCCTATGCTCAATAAATTATTTTGGAGATCGAAAGTTATCACTTGGTTTATATAAGTGGCCTTTTAAGCCGAGAGTATTTGATAATGGTTGTGGAGTGGTCTTGATTTGTTTTGGAATGAGTTGATTGATTTTAAGGGTCATTCGTGTGGTTTCATGTTCGGTTTTATGTTTCTTTATAAACGTTAGTACCAGTTTTCAGTTGTTATTATAGTGTCATTTCACTGATTGTAATCATCGGATTCGATTATATTAGTTCATGAGTGTGTTTAGAAGGCTTAAAAATCGAAACTCCTTGGAATCGGAGGTTGTTATTGTAAGCAACAAACAAACCAAGCGTGAACTCCCATTGTTTAATCTTTTTGTAAAACTACATTCTTTTCCATAATTTTTGTTAAGCTTTCTTGAATAACTCGATGAAACAATTCGTAGTTGCAATTTTGATTAAAATACTGATAAATCTTATTTACTACATCATATTACCATGATTTGATATCATTTACGTCTATCACACATTGCGTTGATTGTTATACGTATGACATATGAGTTTATACGAGTGTATATGAGTGTTTACAAGTAGTGTTTTGGTCCTTTACAACTTGCTTTCTTGCCTTCAAGCCAATAAATTATTTTGGAGATCGAAAGTTATCACTTGGTTTAAATAAGTGGCCTTTAAGCCGAGAGTGTTTGATAATGGTTGTGGAGTGGTCTTGATAGGTTTTGGGTATGAGTTGATTGATTTTAAGGGTCATTCGTGTGGTTTCGTGTTCGGTTTATGTTTCTTTATAAACGATTAGTACCAGTTTTCAGTTGTCATTATAGTGTCATTTCACTGATTGTAATCATCGGATTCGATTATATTAGTTCATGAGTGTGTTTAGAAGGCTTAAAAATCGAAACTCCATGGAATCGGAGATTGTTGTTGTAAGCAACAAACACACCAAGCGTGAACTCCTATTGTTATTGTTTTTGTAAACTAATTCTTTTCTATGAATTTTGTTAAGCTTTCTTGAATAAATCGATGAAACAATTCGTAGTTGCAAAATTTTGATTAAAATACTGATAAATCTTGTTTACTACATCATATTACCATGATTTGATATCATTTTCGTCTATGTCACATTGCATTGATTGTTATACGTATGACATATGAGTGTATACGAGTGTGTATGAGTGTATACAAGTAGTGTTTTGGTCCTTTACAACTTGCTTTCTTGCCTTGATGCTCAATAAATTATTTTGGAGATCAAAAGTTATCACTTGGTTTAAATAAGTGGCCTTTTAAGCCGAGAGTTTTTGATAATGGTTGTGGAGTGGTCTTGATTAGTTTTGGGTATGAGTTGATTGATTTTAAAAGTCATTCATGTGGTTTCATGTTCGGTTTATGTTTCTTTATAGCGGTTTGTACTAGTTTTCAGTTGACATCCATAGTGTCATTTCACTGATTTAATCATCGGATTCGATTATATTAGTTCATGAGTGTGTTTAGAAGACTTAAAAATCAAAACTCCATGGAAAAGCAGAACTCCATTGTTTTAATCTTTTTGTAAAACTACATTCTTTCCATGAACGTTGTTAAGCTTCTTGAATAACTCGATGAAACAATCGTAGTTGTAATTTTGATTAAAATACTGATAAATCTTATTTACTACATCATATTACCATGATTTGATATCATTTTCGTCTATCACACATTGCGTTGATTGTTACACGTATGACATATGAGTGTATACGAGTGTATATGAGTGTATACAAGTAGTGTTTTGGTCCTTTACAACATGCTTTCTTGCCTTGAAGCCCAATAAATTATTTTGGAGATCGAAAGTTATCACTTGGTTTAAATAAGTGGCCTTTTAAGCCGAGAGTGTTTGATAATGGTTGTGGAGTGGTCTTGATAAGTTTTGGGCATGAGTTGATTGATTTTAAGGGTCATTCGTGTGGTTTCGTGTTCGGTTTTTGTTTCTTTATAAACGGTTAGTACGAGATTTCAGTTGTCATTTATAGTGTCATTTCACTGATTGTAATTATCGGATTCGATTATATTAGTTCATGCGTGTGTTTAGAAGGCTTAAAAATCAAAACTCCATGGAATCGGAGGTTGTTATTGTAAGGAACAAACTATCCAAGTGAACTACTATTGCTTAATGTTTTTTGCAGAAAACTACATTTTTTTCATGTATTTTGTTAAGCTTTCTTGAATAACTTGATGAAGAATTCGTTGTTACATAATTTTGATTAATATACTAAAAACTCCTATTTACTTAATGTGTCACCATGATTAGATATCATTTTTGTCTATCACACTTTGCATTGATTGTTATACGTATGACAAATGAGTGTATACGAGTGTATATGAGTGTATACAATTAGTGTTTTGGTCCTTTACAACTTGCTTTCTTGCCTAGATGCTCAATAAATTATTTGGAGATCGAAAGTTATCACTTGGTTTATATAAGTGGCCTTTTAAGCCGAGAGTATTTGATAATGGTTGTGGAGTGGTCTTGATTTGTTTGGGAATGAGTTGATTGATTTTAAGGGTCATTCGTGTGGTTTCATGTTCGGTTTATGTTTCTTTATAAACGGTTAGTACCAGTTTTCAGTTGTTATTTATAGTGTTATTTCACTGATTGTAATCATCGGATTCGATTATATTAGTTCATGAGTGTGTTTAGAAGGCTTAAAAATCGAAACTCCTTGGAATCGGAGGTTGTTATTGTAAGCAACAAACAAACAAGCGTGAACTCCCATTGTTTAATCTTTTTGTAAAACTACATTCTTTTCCATAAATTTTGTTAAGCTTTCTTGAATAACTCGATGAAACAATTCGTAGTTGCAATTTTGATTAAAATACTGATAAATCTTATTTACTGCATCATATTACTATGATTTGATATCATTTACGTCTATCACACATTGCGTTGATTGTTATACGTATGACATATGAGTTTATACGAGTGTATATGAGTGTTTACAAGTAGTGTTTTGGTCCTTTACAACTTGCTTTCTTGCCTTCAAGCCCAATAAATTATTTTGGAGATCGAAAGTTATCACTTGGTTTAAATAAGTGGCCTTTTAAGCCGAGAGTGTTTGATAATGGTTGTGGAGTGGTCTTGATAAGTTTTGGGTATGAGTTGATTGATTTTAAGGGTCATTCGTGTGGTTTCGTGTTCGGTTTATGTTTCTTTATAAACGATTAGTACCAGTTTTCAGTTGTCATTTATAGTGTCATTTCACTGATTGTAATCATCGGATTCGATTATATTAGTTCATGAGTGTGTTTAGAAGGCTTAAAAATCAAAACTCCATGGAATCGGAGGTTGTTATTGTAAGCAACAAACTATCCAAGCGTGAACTACTATTGTTTAATGTTTTTGTAAAACTACATTCTTTTTGTTGTATTTGGTTAAGCTTTCTTGAATAACTCGATAAAGTAATTCGTTGTTGCATAATTTTGATTAAAATACTAAAAACTCTTATTTACTTAAACGTGTCACCATGATTTGATATCATTTTCGTCTATCACACATTGCGTTGATTGTTATACGTATGACATATGACTGTATACGAGTGTATATGAGTGTATACAATTAGTGTTTTGTTCCTTTACAACTTGCTTTCTTGCCTTGATGCTCAATAAATTATTTTGGAGATCGAAAGTTATCACTTGGTTTAAATAAGTGGCCTTTTAAGCCGAGAGTTTTTGATAATGGTTGTGGAGTGGTCTTGATTAGTTTTGGGTATGAGTTGATTGATTTTAAAAGTCATTCATGTGGTTTCATGTTCGGTTTATGTTTCTTTATAAGCGGTTTGTACTAGTTTTCAGTTGACATCCATAGTGTCATTTCACTGATTTTAATCATCGGATTCGATTATATTAGTTCATGAGTGTGTTTAGAAGACTTAAAAATCAAAACTCCATGGAAAAGCGTGAACTCCCATTGTTTAATCTTTTTGTAAAACTACATTCTTTTCCATGAACGTTGTTAAGCTTTCTTGAATAACTCGATGAAACAATTCGTAGTTGTAATTTTGATTAAAATACTGAAAAATCTTATTTACTACATCATATTACCATGATTTGATATCATTTTCGTCTATCACACAATACGTTGATTGTTATACGTATGACATATGAGTGTATACGAGTGTATATGAGTGTATACAAGTAGTGTTTTGGTCCTTTACAACTCGCTTTCCTGCCTTGAAGCCCAATAAATTATTTTGGAGACCGAAAGTTATCACTTGGTTTAAATAAGTGGCTTTTAAGCCGAGAGTGTTTGATAATGGTTGTGGAGTGGTCTTGATAAGTTTTGGGTATGAGTTGATTGATTTTAAGGGTCATTCATGTGGTTTCGTGTTCGGTTTATGTTTCTTTATAAACGGTTAGTACCAGTTTTCAGTTGTCATTTATAGTGTCATTTCATTGATTGTAATCATCGGATTCGATTATATTAGTTCATGAGTGTGTTTAGAAGGCTTAAAAATCGAAACTCCATGGAATCGGAGATTGTTGTTGTAAGCAACAAACACACCAAGCGTGAACTCCTATTGTTATTGTTTTTGTAAAACTACATTCTTTTCTATGAATTTTGTTAAGCTTTCTTGAATAAATCGATGAAACAATTCGTAGTTGCAAAATTTTGATTAAAATACTGATAAATCTTGTTTACTACATCATATTACCATGATTTGATATCATTTTCGTCTATGTCACATTGCATTGATTGTTATACGTATGACATATGAGTGTATACGAGTGTGTATGAGTGTATACAAGTAGTGTTTTGGTCCTTTACAACTTGCTTTCTTGCCTTGATGCTCAATAAATTATTTTGGAGATCAAAAGTTATCACTTGGTTTAAATAAGTGGCCTTTTAAGCCGAGAGTTTTTGATAATGGTTGTGGAGTGGTCTTGATTAGTTTTGGGTATGAGTTGATTGATTTTAAAAGTCATTCATGTGGTTTCATGTTCGGTTTATGTTTCTTTATAAGCGGTTTGTACTAGTTTTCAGTTGACATCCATAGTGTCATTTCACTGATTTTAATCATCGGATTCGATTATGTTAGTTCATGAGTGTGTTTAGAAGACTTAAAAATCAAAACTCCATGGAAAAGCGTGAACTCCCATTGTTTAATCTTTTTGTAAAACTACATTCTTTTCCATGAACGTTGTTAAGCTTTCTTGAATAACTCGATGAAACAATTCGTAGTTGTAATTTTGATTAAAATACTGATAAATCTTGTTTACTACATCATATTACCATGATTTGATATCATTTTCGTCTATCACACATTGCGTTGATTGTTACACGTATGACATATGAGTGTATACGAGTGTATATGAGTGTATACAAGTAGTGTTTTGGTCCTTTACAACATGCTTTCTTGCCTTGAAGCCCAATAAATTATTTTGGAGATCGAAAGTTATCACTTGGTTTAAATAAGTGGCCTTTTAAGCCGAGAGTGTTTGATAATGGTTGTGGAGTGGTCTTGATAAGTTTTGGGTATGAGTTGATTGATTTTAAGGGTCATTCGTGTGGTTTCGTGTTCGGTTTTTGTTTCTTTATAAACGGTTAGTACGAGATTTCAGTTGTCATTTATAGTGTCATTTCACTGATTGTAATTATCGGATTCGATTATATTAGTTCATGCGTGTGTTTAGAAGGGTTAAAAATCAAAACTCCATGGAATCGGAGGTTGTTATTGTAAGGAACAAACTATCCAAGCGTGAACTACTATTGCTTAATGTTTTTGTAGAAAACTACATT
Organism: Flaveria robusta; assembly: GCA_025506415.1. Taxonomy (NCBI): domain Eukaryota; kingdom Viridiplantae; phylum Streptophyta; class Magnoliopsida; order Asterales; family Asteraceae; genus Flaveria; species Flaveria robusta. Next base: position 17,799,985 of record CM046474.1, read on the forward strand.
TTTTTTCATGTATTTTGTTAAGCTTTCTTGAATAACTTGATGAAGTAATTCGTTGTTACATAATTTTGATTAAAATACTAAAAACTCCTATTTACTTAAATGTGTCACCATGATTAGATATCATTTTTGTCTATCACACATTGCATTGATTGTTATACGTATGACAAATGAGTGTATACGAGTGTATATGAGTGTATACAATTAGTGTTTTGGTCCTTTACAACTTGCTTTCTTGCCTAGATGCTCAATAAATTATTTTGGAGATCGAAAGTTATCACTTGGTTTATATAAGTGGCCTTTTAAGCCGAGAGTATTTGATAATGGTTGTGGAGTGGTCTTGATTTGTTTTGGGAATGAGTTGATTGATTTTAAGGGTCATTCGTGTGGTTTCATGTTCGATTTATGTTTCTTTATAAACGGTTAGTACCAGTTTTCAGTTGTTATTTATAGTGTCATTTCACTGATTGTAATCATCGGATTCGATTATATTAGTTCATGAGTGTGTTTAGAAGGCTTAAAAATCGAAACTCCTTGGAATCGGAGGTTGTTATTGTAAGCAACAAACAAACCAAGCGTGAACTCCCATTGTTTAATCTTTTTGTAAAACTACATTCTTTTCCATGAATTTTGTTAAGCTTTCTTGAATAACTCGATGAAACAATTCGTAGTTGCAATTTTGATTAAAATACTGATAAATCTTATTTACTACATCATATTACCATGATTTGATATCATTTACGTCTATCACACATTGCGTTGATTATTATACGTATGACATATGAGTTTATACGAGTGTATATGAGTGTTTACAAGTAGTGTTTTGGTCCTTTACAACTTGCTTTCTTGCCTTCAAGCCCAATAATTATTTTGGAGATCGAAAGTTATCACTTGGTTTAAATAAGTGGCCTTTTAAGCCGAGAGTGTTTGATAATGGTTGTGGAGTGGTCTTGATAGGTTTTGGGTATGAGTTGATTGATTTTAAGGGTCATTCGTGTGGTTTCGTGTTCGGTTTATGTTTCTTTATAAACGATTAGTACCAGTTTTCAGTTGTCATTTATAGTGTCATTTCATTGATTGTAATCATCGGATTCGATTATATTAGTTCATGAGTGTGTTTAGAAGGCTTAAAAATCGAAACTCCATGGAATCGGAGATTGTTGTTGTAAGCAACAAACACACCAAGCGTGAACTCCTATTGTTATTGTTTTTGTAAAACTACATTCTTTTCTATGAATTTTGTTAAGCTTTCTTGAATAAATCGATGAAACAATTCGTAGTTGCAAAATTTTGATTAAAATACTGATAAATCTTGTTTACTACATCATATTACCATGATTTGATATCATTTTCGTCTATGTCACATTGCATTGATTGTTATACGTATGACATATGAGTGTATACGAGTGTGTATGAGTGTATACAAGTAGTGTTTTGGTCCTTTACAACTTGCTTTCTTGCCTTGATGCTCAATAAATTATTTTGGAGATCAAAAGTTATCACTTGGTTTAAATAAGTGGCCTTTTAAGCTGAGAGTTTTTGATAATGGTTGTGGAGTGGTCTTGATTAGTTTTGGGTATGAGTTGATTGATTTTAAAAGTCATTCATGTGGTTTCATGTTCGGTTTATGTTTCTTTATAAGCGGTTTGTACTAGTTTTCAGTTGACATCTATAGTGTCATTTCACTGATTTTAATCATCGGATTCGATTATATTAGTTCATGAGTGTGTTTAGAAGACTTAAAAATCAAAACTCCATGGAAAAGCAAGAACTCCCATTGTTTAATCTTTTTGTAAAACTACATTCTTTTCCATGAACGTTGTTAAGCTTTCTTGAATAACTCGATGAAACAATTCGTAGTTGTAATTTTGATTAAAATACTGATAAATCTTATTTACTACATCATATTACCATGATTTGATATCATTTTCGTCTATCACACATTGCGTTGATTGTTACACGTATGACATATGAGTGTATACGAGTGTATATGAGTGTATACAAGTAGTGTTTTGGTCCTTTACAACATGCTTTCTTGCCTTGAAGCCCAATAAATTATTTTGGAGATCGAAAGTTATCACTTGGTTTAAATAAGTGGCCTTTTAAGCCGAGAGTGTTTGATAATGGTTGTGGAGTGGTCTTGATAAGTTTTGGGCATGAGTTGATTGATTTTAAGGGTCATTCGTGTGGTTTCGTGTTCGGTTTTTGTTTCTTTATAAACGGTTAGTACGAGATTTCAGTTGTCATTTATAGTGTCATTTCACTGATTGTAATTATCGGATTCGATTATATTAGTTCATGCGTGTGTTTAGAAGGCATAAAAATCAAAACTCCATGGAATCGGAGGTTGTTATTGTAAGGAACAAACTATCCAAGCGTGAACTACTATTGCTTAATGTTTTTGCAGAAAACTACATTTTTTTTCATGTATTTTGTTAAGCTTTCTTGAATAACTTGATGAAGTAATTCGTTGTTACATAATTTTGATTAATATACTAAAAACTCCTATTTACTTAAATGTGTCACCATGATTAGATATCATTTTTGTCTATCACACTTTGCATTGATTGTTATACGTATGACAAATGAGTGTATACGAGTGTATATGAGTGTATACAATTAGTGTTTTGGTCCTTTACCACTTGCTTTCTTGCCTAGATGCTCAATAAATTATTTTGGAGATCGAAAGTTATCACTTGGTTTATATAAGTGGCCTTTTAAGCCGAGAGTATTTGATAATGGTTGTGGAGTGGTCTTGATTTGTTTTGGGAATGAGTTGATTGATTTTAAGGGTCATTCGTGTGGTTTCATGTTCGGTTTATGTTTCTTTATAAACGGTTAGTACCAGTTTTCAGTTGTTATTTATAGTGTTATTTCACTGATTGTAATCATCGGATTCGATTATATTAGTTCATGAGTGTGTTTAGAAGGCTTAAAAATCGAAACTCCTTGGAATCGGAGGTTGTTATTGTAAGCAACAAACAAACCAAGCGTGAACTCCCATTGTTTAATCTTTTTGTAAAACTACATTCTTTTCCATAAATTTTGTTAAGCTTTCTTGAATAACTCGATGAAACAATTCGTAGTTGCAATTTTGATTAAAATACTGATAAATCTTATTTACTACATCATATTACCATGATTTGATATCATTTACGTCTATCACACATTGCGTTGATTGTTATACGTATGACATATGAGTTTATACGAGTGTATATGAGTGTTTACAAGTAGTGTTTTGGTCCTTTACAACTTGCTTTCTTGCCTTCAAGCCCAATAAATTATTTTGGAGATCGAAAGTTATCACTTGGTTTAAATAAGTGGCCTTTTAAGCCGAGAGTGTTTGATAATGGTTGTGGAGTGGTCTTGATAAGTTTTGGGTATGAGTTGATTGATTTTAAGGGTCATTCGTGTGGTTTCGTGTTCGGTTTATGTTTCTTTATAAACGATTAGTACCAGTTTTCAGTTGTCATTTATAGTGTCATTTCACTGATTGTAATCATCGGATTCGATTATATTAGTTCATGAGTGTGTTTAGAAGGCTTAAAATCAAAACTCCATGGAATCGGAGGTTTTATTGTAAGCAACAAACTATCCAAGCGTGAACTACTATTGTTTAATGTTTTTGTAAAACTACATTCTTTTTGATGTATTTGGTTAAGCTTTCTTGAATAACTCGATAAAGTAATTCGTTGTTGCATAATTTTGATTAAAATACTAAAAACTCTTATTTACTTAAACGTGTCACCATGATTAGATATCATTTTCGTCTATCACACATTGCGTTGATTGTTATACGTATGACATATGACTGTATACGAGTGTATATGAGTGTATACAATTAGTGTTTTGTTCCTTTACAACTTGCTTTCTTGCCTTGATGCTCAATAAATTATTTTGGAGATCGAAAGTTATCACTTGGTTTAAATAAGTGGCCTTTTAAGCCGAGAGTGTTTAATAATGGTTGTGGAGTGGTCTTGATTTGTTTTGGGAATGAGTTGATTGATTTTAAGGGTCATTCGTGTGGTTTCATGTTCGGTTTATGTTTCTTTATAAACGGTTAGTACCAGTTTTCAGTTGTTATTTATAGTGTCATTTCACTGATTGTAATCATCGGATTCGATTATATTAGTTCATGAGTGTGTTTAGAAGGCTTAAAAATCGAAACTCCATGGAATCGGAGGTTGTTATTGTAAGCAACAAACAAACCAAGCGTGAAATCCCATTGTTTAATCTTTTTGTAAAACTATATTCTTTTCCATGAATTTTGTTAAGCTTTCTTCAATAACTGGATGAAACAATTCGTAGTTGCAATTTTGATTAAAATACTGATAAATCTTATTTACTACATCATATTACCATGATTTGATATCATTTTCATCTATCACACATTGCGTTGATTGTTATACGTATGACATATTAGTTTATATGAGTGTATATGAGTGTATACAAGTAGTGTTTTGGTCCTTCACAACTTGCTTTCTTACCTTGAAGCCCAATAAATTATTTTGGAGATTGAAAGTTATCACTTGGTTTAAATAAGTGGTCTTTTAAGCAGAGAGTGTTTGATAATGGTCGTGGAGTGGTCTTGATAAGTTTTGGGCATGAGTTGAATGATTTTTAGGGTCATTCGTGTGGTTTTGTGTTCGGTTTATGTTTCTTTATAAACAGTTAGTACCTGTTTTCAGTTGTCATTTATAGTGTCATTTCACTGATTTTAATCATCGGATTCGATTATATTGGTTCAAGAGTGTGTTTAGAAGGCTTACAAATCAAAACTCCATAGAATCGGAGGTTGTTATTGTAAGCAACAAACAAACCAAGCGTGAACTCCCATTGTTTAAACTTTTTGTAAAATTACATTCTTTTCCATGAATTTTCTTAAGCTTTCTTGAATAACTCAATGAAACAATTCGTAGTTGCAATTTTGATTAAAATACGGATAAATCTTATTTACTACATCATATTACCATGATTTGATATCATTTTCGTCTAGCACAGATTGCGTTGATTGTTATACGTATGACATATGAGTGTATACGAGTGTATATGAGTGTATGCAAGTAGTGTTTTGGTCCTTTACATCTTGCTTTCTTGCCTTGAAGCCCAATAAATTATTTTGGAGATCGAAAGTGTTCACTTGGTTTAAATAAGTGGCCTTTTAAGCCGAGAGTGTTTGATAATAGTTGTGGAGCGGTGTTGATAAGTTTTGGGTATTAGTTGATTGATTTTAAAGGTCATTCGTGTGGTTTCCTGTTCGGTTTATGTTTCTTTATAAACGGTTAGTACCAGTTTTCAGTTGTTATTTATAGTGTCATTTCACTGATTGTAATCATCGGATTCGATTATATTAGTTCATGAGTGTGTTTAGAAGGCTTAAAAATCAAAACTCCATGGAATCGGAGGTTGTTATTGTAAGCAACAAACTATCCAAGCGTGAACTACTATTGTTTAATGTTTTTGTAAAACTACATTCTTTTTCATGTATTTTGTTAAGCTTTCTTGAATAACACGATGAGGTAATTCGTTGTTGCATAATTTTGATTAAAATACTAAAAACTCTTATTTACTTAAACGTGTCACCATGATTAGATATCAATTTCGTCTATCACACATTGCGTTGATTGTTCTACGTATGACATATGAGTGTATACGAGTGTATATGAGTGTATACAATTAGTGTTTTGGTCCTTTAGAACTTGCTTTCTTGCCTTGATGCTCAATAAACTATTTTGGAGATCGAAAGTTATCACTTGGTTTAAATAAAAGGCCTTTTAAGTAGAGAGTGTTTGATAATGGTTGTGGAGTGGTCTTGATTTGTTTTGGGAATGAGTTGATTGATTTTAAGGGTCATTCGTGTGGTTTCATGTTCGGTTTATGTTTCTTTATAAACGGTTAGCACCAGTTTTCCGTTGTTATTTATAGTGACATATCACTGATTGTAATCATCGGATTCGATTATATTAGTTCATGAGTGTGTTTAGAAGGCTTAAAAATTAAAACTCTATGGAATCGGAGGTTGTTATTGTAAGCAACAAACTATCCAAGCGTGAACTACTATTGGTTAATGTTTTTGTAAAACTACATTCATTTCCATGTGTTTTGTTAAGTTTTCTTGAATAACTCGATGAAGTAATTCGTTGTTGCATAATTTTGATTAAAATACTAAAAACTCTTATTTACTTAAACATGTTACCATGATTTGATATCATTTTCGTCTATCACACATTGCGTTGATTGTTATACGTATGACATATGAGTGTATACGAGTGTATATGAGTGTATACAATTAGTGTTTTGGTCCTTTACAACTTGCTTTCTTGCCTTGATGCTCATTAAATAATTTTGGAGATCGAAAGTTATCACTTGGTTTATATAAGTGGCTTTTTAAGCCGAGATTGTTTGATAACGGTTGTGGAGTGGTCTTCATTATTTTCGGGTTTGAGTTGATTGATTTTAAGGCTCATTTTATGCGGTTTCGTGTTCCGTTTATGTTTGTTTATAAACCGTTAGTACGAGTTTTCAGTTGTCATTTATAGTGCCATTTCATTTATTGTAATCATCGGATTCGATTATATTAGTTCATGAGTATGTTTAGAAGGCTTAAAAATCAAAACTCTAGGGAATCGGAGGTTGTTACTGTAAGCAACAAACTATCCAAGCGTCAACTACTATTGTTTAACGTTTTGTAAAACTTCATTCTTTCCCTTGTATTTTGTTAAGCTTTCTTGAATAACTCGATGCAGTCATTCGTAGTTGCACAATTTTGATTAAAATACCGATAAATCTTATTTACTACATCATATTACCATGATTTGATATCATTTTCGTCTATGTCACATTGCATTGATTGTTATAAGTATGACATATGAGTGTATACGAGTGTATATGAGTGTATACAATTAGTGTTTTGGTCCTTTAGAACTTGCTTTCTTGCCTTGATGCTAAATAAACAATTTTGGAGATCGAAAGTTATCACTTGGTTTAAATAAGTGTCCTTTTAAGCCGAGAGTGTTTGATAATGGTTGTGGAGTGGTCTTGATTAGTTTTGGGTATGAGTTGATTGATTTTAAGGGTCATTCCTGTGGTTTCCTGTTCGGTTTGTGTTTCTTTACAAACGGTTAGTACCATTTTTCCATTGTCATTTATAGTGTCATTTCACTAATTGTAAACTTCGGTTTCGATTATATTAGTGCATGAGTGTGTTTAGAAGGCTTAAAAATCGAAAATCCATGGAATCGGAAGTTGTTGTTGTAAGCAACAAACAAACCAAGCGTGAACTCCTATTGTTTAATGTTTTTGTAAAACTACATTCTTTTCCATGAATTTTGTTAAGCTTTCTTGAATAACTCTATGAAACAATTCGTAGTTGCAATTTTGATTAAAATACTGATAAATCTTATTTAGTACAATATATTACCATGATTTGATATCATTTTCGTCTATCACACATTGCGTTGATTGTTATACGTATGACATATGAGTGTATACGAGTGTATATGAGTGTATACAATTAGTGTTTTGGTCCTTTACAACTTGCTTTCTTGCCTTGATGCTCAATAAATGATTTTGGAGATCGAAAGTTATCACTTGGTTTATATAAGTGGATATTTAAGCCGAGATTGTTTGATAACGGTTGTTGAGTGGTCTTCATTATTTTTGGGTTTGAGTTGATTGATTTTAAGGCTCATTCATGTGGTTTCGTGTTCCGTTTATGTTTCTTTATAAACCATTAGTACCAGTTTTCAGTTGTCATTTATAGTGCCATTTCACTGATTGTAATCATCAGATTCGATTATATTTGTTCATGAGTATGTTTAGAAGACTTAAAAATCGAAACTCCATGGAATCAAAGGTTGTTACTGTAAGCAACAAACTATCCAAGCGTCAACTACTGTTGTTTAATGTTTTATAAAACTTCATTCTTTCCCTTGTATTTTGTTAAGCTTTCTTGAATAACTCGATGCAGTAATTCGTAGTTGCACAATTTTGATTAAAATACTAAAAAATCTTAATTACTAAAACCTGTTACCATGATTTGATATCATTTTCGTCTATCACACATTGCGTTGATTGTTATACGTATGACATATGAGTGTATACGAGTGTATATGAGTGTATGCAATTAGTGATTTGGTCCTTTACAACTTGCTTTCTTGCCTTGATGATCAATAAATGATTTTGGAGATCGAAAGTTATCACTTGGTTTAAATAAGTGCCTTTTTAAGCCGAGAGTGTTTGATAATGGTTGTGGAGTGGTCTTGATTAGTTTTGGGTATGAGTTGATTGATTTTAAGGGTCATTCCTTTGGTTTCCTGTTCGGTTTGTGTTTCTTTACAAACGGTTAGTACCATTTTTCCATTGTCATTTATAGTGTCATTTCACTGATTGTAAACTTCGGTTTCGATTATATTAGTGCATGAGTGTGTTTAGAAGGCTTAAAAATCGAAACTCCATGGAATCGAAAGTTGTTGTTGTAAGCAACAAACAAACCAAGCGTGAACTCCTATTGTTTAATGTTTTTGTAAAACTACAGTTTTTTCCATGAATTTTGTTAACCTTTCTTGAATAACTCGATGAAACAATTCGTAGTTGCAATTTTGATTAAAATACTGATAAATCTTATTTACTACATCATATTACCGTGATTTGATATCATTTTCGTCTATCACACATTGCGTTAATTATTATACGTATGACATATGAGTGTATACGAGTGTACATGAGTATATACAATTAGTGTTTTGGTCCTTTAAAACTTGCTTTCTTGCCTTCAAGATCAATAAATGATTTTGGAGATCGAAAGTTATCACTTGGTTTATATAAGAGGCTTTTTAAGCCGAGAGTGTTTGATAATGGTTGTGGAGTGGTCTTGATTAGTTTTGGGTAGTTGATTGATTTAAAGGGTCATTCCTGTGGTTTCATGTTCGGTTCGTGTTTCTTTACAAACGGTTAGTACCATTTTTCGGTTGTCATTTATAGTGTCATTTCACTGATTGTAAACTTCGGATTCGATTATATTAATGCATGAGTGTGTTTAGAAGGCTTAAAAATCGAAACTCCATGGAATCGGAAGTTGTTGTTGTAAGCAACAAACAAACCAAGCGTGAACTCCTATTGTTTAATGTTTTTGTAAAACTACATTCTTTTCCATGAATTTTGTTAAGCTTTCTTGAATAACTCTATGAAACAATTCGTAGTTGCAATTTTGATTAAAATACTGATAAATCTTATTTACTACATCATATTACCGTGATTTGATATCATTTTCGTCTATCACACATAGCGTTGATTGTTATACGTATGACATATGAGTGTATACGAGTGTATATGAGTGTATACAATTAGTGTTTTGGTCCTTTACAACTTGCTTTCTTGCCTTGATGCTCAATAAATGATTTTGGAGATCGAAAGTTATCACTTGGTTTATATAAGTGGATATTTAAGCCGAGATTGTTTGATAACGGTTGTTGAGTGGTCTTCATTATTTTTGGGTTTGAGTTGATTGATTTTAAGGCTCATTCATATGGTTTCGTGTTCCGTTTATGTTTCTTTATAAACCATTAGTACCAGTTTTCAGTTGTCATTTATAGTGCCATTTCACTGATTGTAATCATCAGATTCGATTATATTTGTTCATGAGTATGTTTAGAAGACTTAAAAATCGAAACTCCATGGAATCAAAGGTTGTTACTGTAAGCAACAAACTATCCAAGCGTCAACTACTGTTGTTTAATGTTTTATAAAACTTCATTCTTTCCCTTGTATTTTGTTAAGCTTTCTTGAATAACTCGATGCAGTAATTCGTAGTTGCACAATTTTGATTAAAATACTAAAAAATCTAAATTAATAAAACCTGTTACCATGATTTGATATCATTTTCGTCTATCACACATTGCGTTGATTTTTATACGTATGACATATGAGTGTATACGAGTGTATACGAGTGTATATGAGTGTATGCAACTAGTGATTTGGTCCTTTACAACTTGCTTTCTTGCCTTGATGATCAATAAATGATTTTGGAGATCGAAAGTTATCACTTGGTTTAAATAAGTGCCTTTTTAAGCCGAGAGTGTTTGATAATGGTTGTGGAGTGGTCTTGATTAGTTTTGGGTATGAGTTGATTGATTTTAAAGGTCATTCCTGTGGTTTCCTGTTCGGTTTGTGTTTCTTTACAAACGGTTAGTACCATTTTTCCATTGTCATTTATAGTGTCATTTCACTGATTGTAAACTTCGGTTTCGATTATATTAGTGCATGAGTGTGTTTAGAAGGCTTAAAAATCGAAACTCCATGGAATCGGAAGTTGTTGTTGTAAGCAACAAACAAACCAAGCGTGAACTCCTATTGTTTAATGTTTTTGTAAAACTACAGTTTTTTCCATGAATTTTGTTAACCTTTCTTCAATAACTCGATGAAACAATTCGTAGTTGCAATTTTGATTAAAATACTGATAAATCTTATTTACTACATCATATTACCGTGATTTGATATCATTTTCGTCTATCACACATTGCGTTAATTATTATACGTATGACATATGAGTGTATACGAGTGTACATGAGTATATACAATTAGTGTTTTGGTCCTTTAAAACTTGCTTTCTTGCCTTCAAGATCAATAAATGATTTTGGAGATCGAAAGTTATCACTTGGTTTATATAAGAGGCTTTTTAAGCCGAGAGTGTTTGATAATGGTTGTGGAGTGGTCTTGATTAGTTTTGGGTATGTGTTGATTGATTTTAAGGGGCATTCTTTTGGTTTCGTGTTCGGTTTGTGTTTCTTTATAAACGGTTAGTACCATGTTTCAGTTGTCATTTATAGTGTCATTTCACTGATTGTAATCATCGGATTCGATTATATGAGTTCATGAGTGTGTTTAGAAGGCTTAAAAATCGAAACTCCATGGAATCGGAGGTTGTTATTGTAAGCAAAAAAACAAACCAAGCGTGAACTCCTATTGTTTAATGTTTTTGTAAAACTACATTCTTTTCCATGAATTTTGTTCAGCTTTCTTGAATAACTCGATGAAACAAATCGTAGTTGCAAAATTTTGATTAAAATACTGATAAATCTTATTTACTACATCATATTACCATGAATTGATATCATTTTCGTCTATCACATATTGCATTGATTGTTATACGTATGACATATGAGTGTATACGAGTGTATATGAGTGTATACAAGTAGTGTTTTGGTCCTTTACAACTTGCTTTCTTGCCATGATGCTCAATAAATTATTTTGGAGATCGAAAGTTTTCACTTGGTTTAAATAAGTGGCCTTTTAAGCCGAGAGTGTTTGATAATGGTTGTGGAGTGGTGTTGATTAGTTTTGGGTATGAGTTGATTGATTTTAAGGGTCACTCGTGTGGTTTCATGTTCGGTTTCTGTTTCTTTATAAACGGTTAGTACCAGTTTTCAGTTGTCATTTATAGTGTCATTTCACTGATTGTAATCATCAGATTCGATTATCTTAGTTCATGAGTATGGTTAGAAGGCTTAAAAATCGAAACTCCATGGAATGGGAGGTTGTTACTATAAGCAACAAACTATTCAAGCGTCAACTACTATTGTTTAATGTTTTGTAAAACTACATTCTTTTTCATGTATTTTGTTAAGCTTTCTTGAATAACTCGATGAAGTAATTCGTTGTTGCACAATTTTGATTAAAATACTAAAAAATCTTATTTACTAAAACCTGTTACCATGATTTGTTATCATTTTCGTCTATCACACATTGCGTTGATTGTTATACGTATGACATATGAGTGTATACGAGTGTATATGAGTGTATACAATTAGTGTTTTGGTCCTTTACAACTTGCTTTCTTGCCTTGATGATCAATAAATGATTTTGGAGATCGAAAGTTATCACTTGGTTTAAATAAGTACCTTTTTAAGCCGAGAGTGTTTGATAATGGTTGTGGAGTGGTCTTGATTAGTTTTGGGTATGAGTTGATTGATTTTAAGGGTCATTCGTGTGGTTTCGTGTTCGGTTTGTGTTTCTTTATAAACGGTTAGTACCATTTTTCCATTGTCATTTATAGTTTCATTTCACTGATTGTAATCATCGGATTCAATTATATTAGTGCATGAGTGTGTTTAGAAGGCTTAAAAATCGAAACTCCATGGAATCGGAGGTTGTTATTGTAAGCAACAATCAAACTAAGCATGAACTCCTATTGTTTAATGTTTTTGTAAAACTACATTCTTTTCCATCAATTTTGTTAAGCTTTCTTGAATAACTCGATAAAACAATTCGTGTTGTAATTTTTTTTAAAATACTGATAAATCTTATTTACTACATCATATTACCATGATTTGATATCATTTTCGTCTATCACATATTACGTTGATTGTTATACGTATGACATATGAGTGTATGCGAGTGTATATGAGTGTATACAATTAGTGTTTTGGTCCTTTACAACTTGCTTTCTTGCCTTGATGATCAATAAATGATTTTGGAGATCGAAAGTTATCACTTGGATTAAATAAGTGCCTTTTTAAGCCGAGAGTATTTGATAATGGTTGTGGAGTGGTCTTGATTAGTTTTGGGTATGATTTGATTGATTTTAAGGGTCATTCGTGTGGTTTAGGGTTCAGTTTGCGTTTCTTTATAAACGGTTAGTACCATTTTTCCGTTGTCATTTATAGTGTCATTTCACTGATTGTAATTATCGGATTCGATTATATTTGTTCATGAGTGTGTTTAGAAGGCTTAAAAATCGAAACTCCATGCAATCGGAGGTTGTTATTGTAAGCAACAAACAAACCAAGCGTGAACTCCTATTGTTTAATGTTTTTGTAAAACTACATTCTTTTCCATGAATTTTGTTAAGCTTTCTTGAATAACTCGATGAAACAATTCGTGTTGCAATTTTGTTTAAAATACTGATAAATCTTATTTACTACATCATATTACCATGATTTGATATCATTTTCGCCTATCACATATTGCGTTGATTGTTATACTTATGACATATAAGTGTATACGAGTGTATATGAGTGTATACAATTAGTGTTTTGGTCCTTTACAACTTGCTTTCTTGCCTTGATGATCAATAAATGATTTTGGAGATCGAAAGTTATCACTTGGTTTAAATAAGTGCCTTTTTAAGCCGAGAGTGTTTGATAATGGTTGTGGAGTGGTCTTGATTAGTTTTGGGTATGAGTTGATTGATTTTAAGGGTCATTCGTGTGGTTTCGTGTTCGGTTTGTGTTTCTTTATAAACGGTTAGTACCATTTTTCCGTTGTCATTTATAGTTTAATTTCACTGATTGTAATCATCGGATTCAATTATATTAGTGCATGAGTGTGTTTTGAAGGCTTAAATATCAAAACTCCATGGAATCGGAGGTTGTTATTGTAAGCAAAAAACAAACCAAGCGTGAACTCCTATTGTTTAATGTTTTTGTAAAACTACATTCTTTTCCATGAATTTTGTTAAGCTTTCTTGAATAACTAGATGAAACAATTCGCAGTTGCAATTTTGATTAAAATACTAGTAAATCTTATTTACTACATCATATTACCATGATTTGATATCATTTTCGTCTAACACACATTGCGTTGATTGTTATACGTATGACATATGAGTGGATACGAGTGTATATGATTGTATACAATTAGTGTTTTGGTCCTATACAACTTGCTTTCTTACCTTCATGATCAATAAATGATTTTGGAGATCGAAAGTTATCACTTGGTTTATATAAGTGGCTTTTTAAGTCGAGAGTGTTTGATAATGGTTGTGGAGTGGTCTTGATTAGTTTTGGGTATGAGTTGATTGATTTTAAGGGTCATTCGTTTGGTTTCGTGTTCGGTTTGTGTTTCTTTATAAACGGTTAGTACCATTTTTCAGTTGTCATTTATAGTGTCATTTCACTGATTGTAATCATCGGATTCGATTATATAAGTTCATGAGTGTGTTTAGAAGGCTTAAAAATTGAAACTCCAAGGAATCGGAGGTTGTTATTGTAAGCAAAAAACAAACCAAGCGTGAACTCCTATTGTTTAATGTTTTTGTAAAACTACATTCTTTTCCATCAATTTTGTTAAGCTTTCTTGAATAACTCGATGAAACAATTCGTAGTTGCAATTTTGATTAAAATACTAGTAAATCTTATTTACTACATCATATTACCATGATTTGATATCATTTTCGTCTATCACACATTGCGTTGATTGTTATACGTATGACATATGAGTGGATACGAGTGTATATGATTGTATACAATTAGTGTTTTGGTCCTATAGAACTTGCTTTCTTACCTTCATGATCAATAAATGATTTTGGAGATCGAAAGTTATCACTTGGATTAAATAAGTGCCTTTTTAAGCCGAGAGTATTTGATAATGGTTGTGGAGTGGTCTTGATTAGTTTTGGGTATGATTTGATTAATTTTAAGGGTCATTCGTGTGGTTTAGGGTTCGGTTTGCGTTTCTTTATAAACGGTTAGTACCATTTTTCCGTTGTCATTTATAGTGTCATTTCACTGATTGTAATTATCGGATTCGATTATATTAGTTCATGAGTGTGTTTAGAAGGCTTAAAAATCGAAACTCCATGCAATCGGAGGTTGTTATTGTAAGCAACAAACAAACCAAGCGTGAACTCCTATTGTTTAATGTTTTTATAAAACTACATTCTTTTCCATGAATTTTGTTAAGCTTTCTTGAATAACTCGATGAAACAATTCGTGTTGCAATTTTGTTTAAAATACTGATAAATCTTATTTACTACATCATATTACCATGATTTGATATCATTTTCGCCTATCACATATTGCGTTGATTGTTATACTTATGACATATAAGTGTATACGAGTGTATATGAGTGTATACAATTAGTGTTTTGGTCCTTTACAACTTGCTTTCTTGCCTTGATGATCAATAAATGATTTTGAAGATCGAAAGTTATCACTTGGTTTAAATAAGTGCCTTTTTAAGCCGAGAGTGTTTGATAATGGTTGTGGAGTGGTCTTTATTAGTTTTGGCTATGAGCTGATTGATTTTAAGGGTCATTCGTGTGGTTTCGTGTTCGGTTTGTGTTTCTTTATAAACGGTTAGTACCATTTTTCCGTTGTCATTTATAGTTTAATTTCACTGATTGTAATCATCGGATTCAATTATATTAGTGCATGAGTGTGTTTTGAAGGCTTAAAAATCGAAACTCCATGGAATCGGAGGTTGTTATTGTAAGCAAAAAACAAACCAAGCGTGAACTCCTATTGTTTAATGTTTTTGTAAAACTACATTCTTTTCCATGAATTTTGTTAAGCTTTCTTGAATAACTCGATGAAACAATTCGCAGTTGCAATTTTGATTAAAATACTAGTAAATCTTATTTACTACATCATATTACCATGATTTGATATCATTTTCGTCTAACACACATTGCGTTGATTGTTATACGTATGACATATGAGTGGATATGAGTGCATATGATTGTATACAATTAGTGTTTTGGTCCTATACAACTTGCTTTCTTACCTTCATGATCAATAAATGATTTTGGAGATCGAAAGTTATCACTTGGTTTATATAAGTGGCTTTTTAAGTCGAGAGTGTTTGATAATGGTTGTGGAGTGGTCTTGATTAGTTTTGGGTATGAGTTGATTGATTTTAAGGGTCATTCGTTTGGTTTCGTGTTCGGTTTGTGTTTCTTTATAAACGGTTAGTACCATTTTTCAGTTGTCATTTATAGTGTCATTTCACTGATTGTAATCATCGGATTCGATTATATAAGTTCATGAGTGTGTTTAGAAGGCTTAAAAATTGAAACTCCATGGAATCGGAGGTTGTTATTGTAAGCAAAAAACAAACCAAGCGTGAACTCCTATTGTTTAATGTTTTTGTAAAACTACATTCTTTTCCATGAATTTTGTTAAGCTTTCTTGAATAACTCGATGAAACAATTCGTAGTTGCAATTTTGATTAAAATACTAGTAAATCTTATTTACTACATCATATTACCATGATTTGATATCATTTTCGTCTATCACACATTGCGTTGATTGTTATACGTATGACATATGAGTGGATACGAGTGTATATGATTGTATACAATTAGTGTTTTGGTCCTATAGAACTTGCTTTCTTACCTTCATGATCAATAAATGATTTTGGAGATCGAAAGTTATCACTTGGTTTATATAAGTGGCTTTTTAAGTCGAGAGTGTTTGATAATGGTTGTGGAGTGGTCTTGATTAGTTTTGGGTATGAGTTGATTGATTTTAAGGGTCATTCGTTTGGTTTCGTGTTCGGTTTGTGTTTCTTTATAAACGGTTAGTACCAGTTTTTAGTTGTCATTTATAGTGTCATTTCACTGATTGTAATCGTCGGATTCGATTATATTAGTTCACGAGTGTGTTTAGAAGGCTTAAAAATCAAAACTCCATAGAATCGGAGGTTGTTATTGTGAACAACAAACTATCCAAGCGTGAACTACTATTGTTTGACGTTTTTGTAAAACTACATTCTTTTCCATGTATTTTGTTAAGTTTTCTTGAATAACTTGATGAAATAATTCGTAGTTGCAAAATTTTAATTAAAATACTAATAAATCTTATTTATTACATCATATTACCATGATTTGATATCATTTACGTCTATCACATATTGTGTTGATTGTTATACGTATGACATATGAGTGTATACGAGTGTATATGAGTGTATAAAAGTAGTGTTTTGGTCCTTTACAACTTGCTTTCTTGCCTTGATGCTCATAAATTATTTTGGAGATCGAAAATTATCACTTGGTTTAAATAACTGGCCTTTTAAGCCTAGAGTGTTTGAGAATGGTTGTGGAGTGGTCTTGATTAGTTTTGGGTATGAGTTGATTGATTTTAAGGGTCATTCGTGTGGTTTCGTGTTCGGTTTGTGTTTCTTTATAAACGGTTAGTACCATTTTTCAGTTGTTGTTTATAGTGTCATTTCACTAAATGTAATTATCAGATTCGATTATATTAGTTTATAAGTGTGTTTAGAAGGCTTAACAATCGAAGTGTAGATGGGGATCAAACGTCTGCTTCAAGTGTGGGAAGCCCGGTCACATAGCAAAGAATTATGGGGTGACATGGTGTTTTAACTGTGGTGGGTGGGTCACCTGAGCAAGGGTTGCAAGAAGCCAAGGGCGGAGAGTTCCAAAGCAAGGAAGACGACTAGAACTGAAGGGCAGAAGGCGAACGCCAGAGCTTTCACGATGACCAGGGAGGAGGCTAGGACGGACCCCGATGTTGTGTCAGGTACGTTTCTAGTAAACCAAACTCTTTCTAGTAAACCAAACTCTTGCCTCTGTGTTATTTGATTTTGGTGCTAGTAGGAGTTTTATTTCTGCTGCTTTCTGTGCTAATTTGCCTATTAGAAGTAGAAGCATTGATAAGCCCTTAGAAGTAGAAACTACCATAGGTAAGTCTACCAGGATTTTTGATCTGATAGAAAGCTGCGACATAGAGCTAGAAGGTCACAGGTTTCCTGCTAGACTGTTTGTGTTGATCTTAGGCTGGTTTGATGTAGTCCTAGGGATGGACTGGTTAGCGGCCTATGAAGCGAATATTGTATGTCGCAAGAAGATGATCCGATTAACTGTGCCTGACGGGAGTTCGATGACGATCTACGGTGATCTAGTTACTACGATCCCGAAAGTGATTTCGATGGCAGTGGCGGGGAAGTGCATGAGGCATGGATGTAGCTCCTACCTGGCTTATGTGAAGGATGTGGACACGTCAACACCCCAACTATCGGACGTACCGGTTGTGTGTGACTTTCCCGATGTGTTTCAAGAAGATTTACTTGGTGTGCCATCGGACTGTGAGATCGAGTTCAAGATTGATTTGATACCCCGTGCTCAGCCTGTTGCCAAAGCACCGTATCGATTGGCTCCAACAGAGATGAAGGAACTGATGGTTCAATTGCAAGAACTATTGGATAAAGGGTTTCTTCGACCGAGTATCTCTCCCTGGGGTGCTCCGGTCTTGTTTGTAAAGAAGAAGGACGGTAGCATGAGTATGTGCATCGACTACCATGAGTTAAACAAGTTGACGGTAAAGAATCGGTATCCATTACCAAGAATCGATGACTTGTTTGATCAGCTCCAAGGTGCCAGTTGGTTTTCACGAATCGATCTTCGATCGGGTTATCATCAGCTGAAGGTGAAGGAGCAGGATATTTCTAAAACAGCTTTTCGCACGTGTTACGGACACTACGAGTTTCTCATTATGTCTTTTGGTTTAACCAATGCGCCAGCTGCTTTTATGGATTTGATGAATCGAGTGTGCCAGCCGATGTTGGATAAATCGGTGATTGTGTTTATCGATGACATCCTGATTTATTCGAGAAGCGAGGAGGAGCATGCCGGTCACATTCGGGAAGTGTTAGAGACGCTTAGAAGGGAGAAGTTGTATGCCAAGTTCTCCAAGTGCGCATTCTGGTTGCGCGAAGTTCAGTTTTTGGGTCATGTGGTGAATCCCGAAGGAATAATGGTCGACCCAGCAAAGGTAGAAGCTGTGATGCAATGGAAGTCTCCAAAGATGCCATCCGAGATTCGTAGTTTCCTGGGTTTGGCAGGCTATTATAGAAGATTCATCCAATATTTCTCAAAAATAGCCTCTCCGTTGACCAAATTGACCCGTAAGGACGTGAAATTTGTATGGGTCAAGAGCAAGAAAAGGCTTTTGAGGAGCTAAAGGCGAGGTTGACGCAAGCTCTAGTCTTGTCATTACCCGAAGGAAGCGAAGATTTGGTGGTTTATTCAGAAGCTTCTTATTTGGGGTTGGGTTGCGTGTTGATGCAGCGAGGGAAGGTTATAGCCTACGTATCCCGACAGCTGAAAGTTCATGAGGTTAATTACCCTACTCATGATTTGGAGCTAGCGGCCGTGGTCTTCGCATTGAAGATTTGGAGGCACTACTTGTATGGGACGAAGTGCACTATCTTCACCGACCACAAGAGCTTGAAGTACTTCTTCGAGCAAAAAGATTTGAATATGAGGCAAAGGTGATGGTTGGAGCTCATTAAAGATTATGATTGTGAGATCCATTACCATCCGGGCAAAGCCAACGTAGTGGCGGATGCCCTTAGCCGAAAGGAGAGACCTGAACCTATCTGGGTGAAGGCTTACCAATTGGGTATGACCTCCAATGTTATGAAGCGGGTCAAGGAGTTTCAAGACGAGGCGTTGAAAGAAGATCGCCTTAACTCCGAAAGGATGAGAGGTTTAGTCACGGAATTGGGCGAATGTGGATTCCTCGCTATGGAGATTTATGTGGAAAGATCATGGATGAAGCTCATAAGAGTCGATACTCCATTCATCCTGGTGCTACAAAAATGTATCATGATATGAAGAAAGATTATTGGTGGCCGGGTATGAAGCGCGAAGTACGTGAATAAGTGCCTTACTTGTTTGCAAGTGAAGGTGGAGCATCAGAAGCCATACGGGAAGATCCAACCTTTGGATATACCCGAGTGGAAGTGGGAGCATATCACCATGGATTTTATTACGAAGCTGCCGCGAACGGCAAGGGGGTATGATGCCATATGGGTGATAGTCGACCGTCTGACGAAGAGTGCTCACTTCCTACCGATCCGTGAAACGTATTCATCCAAGAGGTTAGCGGATCTGTTCATCAAGGAGATTGTGACTCGTCATGGTGTACCGGTGTCTATTGTGTCTGAACGTGACACCCGGTTTACATCCAAGTTTTGGAAGAGATTTCACGATGCTATGAGGACGAGGTTACATATTAGTACGGCTTATCATCCTCAAACAGATGGTCAGTCGAAGAGAATCACTCAGACGCTTAAGGATATGCTTCGGGCATGCGTCATTGACTTCGAAGGGAGTTGGGATGAACATCTACCGTTAGCTGAATTCTCATACAACAACAGTTATCATGCCAGCATTGGTATGCCACCCTATGAGATGCTATATGGTAGGAGGTGTAGGGCGCCCATATCTTGGGGTGATATTGGTCAGAAAGAGTTAGGGAGCATCGAAGGGATCGAGGCTACGACTGAGAAACTAGAAAAGATCAAAGCCTTTATGAAGGTAGCCAAAGATAGGCAGAAGTCGTATGCCGATAAAAGACATAGACCGATTGAATTCAAGGTGGGCGATAGAGTCATGTTGAAGGTTTCACCTTTGAAGGGTATCATTCGGTTTAGAAAGCGGGGCAAGTTGAGTCCGAGATACATAGGGTCGTTCCGAATCATTGCTCGAGTAGGACAGGTGGCCTATAGATTGGAGTTGCCCGATGAGTTAAGTGGAATTCACCCGACATTCCATGTATCTCATTTGAGAAAGTGCCTAGTTGATAAAGATATGGTGGTACCACTAAAGGACATTGAGGTTGACGAGCGGCTCAATTATGTGGAGCAACCAGTGGCTACCATTGACAGAAAAGAGAAGAGGCTAAGGAATAAAGTGGTTCCACTCATACGAGTACAGTGGAAGCATAGAAGGGGATCCGAGCCTACATGGGAACCTGAGGAGGAGAAGAGACATCATTATCCTTAGTTGTTCGAGGAGTGACAGGTTTCGAGGACGAAACCTATATAAGAGGGGTGGACTTGTAACACCCGGAATTTTAACAGAAAAGAAAATTGAAAAAAAAAGAAAGAAAAGCAAAATAACCCAAGTTGAGGGGTTAAAGTTGTGCAAGGGGCAAACTTTATTATTTATTTGTTCAAAAAGGTGGCATGGCCGCCCACCCCTTTGCACATCATCTCTCTGTCAATTTTCTAGAGAGAGAAAGCAGAGAATTCTCTCGGGTTTTAGAGAGAAGAAGAAGAAGAAGCTGATTTTAGGTTAGTTTTCGGATTTTGGAGTGTTCTTGGCTGCATTTCAGCTTTGGGTATGTGCTTATGTGTTTGTGTGTGCTCGGTTGTGTGTTTTGATGTTTTTAGGTGTTTGAACTCAAAAGCATTCGGGTTTGAAGGAAGTCTTACTCGAAAGTTGCAAGAGGTGAGTTTTGGATCCCCGTTTTTAAATGTTTTAACTGATTTTGGGGCTGAAAATGCATGATATAACATTTTTATTAAAGTTGGGTGTGTACCCGTATGTATATGTGTGTGCCCGATGGGTGGGTGTATGTTCGGGATGATTTTTGGTTATGTTCATGATTTTATGCTTGTTAGATGCTTAGTATGTTAGAAACTAGGCTAGAACAGGTTAGATTGATGAATTGGGGCCTGAAAATGAGGTTAGTTAGAAAATAGTTGGCCATGCGCCTAAGTGCTCATGCGCCTAAGATCATGCGCCCAAATAGTACTCATACGCCCAAGGTTCATGCGCACAAATAGTGCCCATGCGCCTAGAATATTGCCCAAGCGCCTAAGTGTTCCCATGCGTTTAAATCTGCCCAAACACCTAAGTTCCCATGCGCCTAAGTCAGGCTCATGCGCCTGCATAGTACCCATGCGCCCAGAAATCTGCCCATGCGCCTAAGTAAGGCTCCTGCGCCAAAATAGCGCCCATGCGCCTGAGTCGCCCATGCGCCTGCATAGTGCTCAAGCGCCTGCATAGTTCTCATGCGCCTAAAGACTTAGAAAATATTCTGTATTTTTGGGAAAAAGAGATTTTTAGGCTATGACTTGGAATGTTTCTAGGGGTAATGTAGGACGATTTTATGCATGTTTTTGGCCTGTTTTCTTTATGTTCCTTATTATGTATTAGTCCATGCCTTTACGTGGTGTGATTATGTTAATAAACGTAAAGTATTATGTAATGAAAGCGGAAGTTAATGTTAACGAAAAGTGAAACGTAAAGAATGAAAGAAGAGTCTTGCAAGCAAACGTAAGGAGGTTCACACCCAATGAAGGGCGTTAGCTCAACTGTGTGCGGTTTAGCTAACCCAGAAGGATGCACACGGGGGTCTAATCCTTGTGATTGACCAAACGTATGGGACCCTTGTCGCTTGCCCCAGGTACTGGAGTCAGCTTCGTGCACAATGTTAAGGGTCTATTTATAGACTTCGGCCCAGTAACCAGATTCGTGCACAATGTTAGGGGTATAGCACATGGCATTGGTCCGGATGAAAGTGAAAGATAATGATGAATGAACGAATGACGTACGATGATGAATGATGATGAAAGATAATAATAAATATTATCTATATGTACTTATGATGTATGATCGCGAATGAAGTAAAGAAAGGGTTTTAAACAAAAGCAAAGTATTTCTATTATAAAACTAGAACTCACTCAGCAACACTGACTTTTATGCATTTTCAGTTGGCAGGTAATAGTTGCTAAGGATGGCATTGGGTGAAGCTACTTGGCGAGTTTTGACTAGCATCCATTTTGTGTAACAATGATAATTTCGTGTAGTAATGCATCAAATGACGTATATATTTTGTAACCCTAGCAACGATGTACTACTTTGCAAAAGTAATTATTAATGCACGAAATGGTTTATTATATTATTCCGCTACAATGATTTATGAAATGTAATATGTTTTAATTATCATGTGCGATGAATGTCCAACTGTGAGTGTCCCGGGAACGGGGCCTTACATTAGCCCTTTTTCTTCTGGCTTTGGTGGTTAGGGGTTAATCATCACTGGTGGGAATGGGTTGATTTACCTGATCCTTCCCTGTGATGGTCTCCATAGTTGCATCACTCTTCAACTCATGAGGTGGTGGGTCAACAGTTGGAACCTCTTGCTCTTTGGTCCCATATCTTGGTTGTCTGATAGACTCATAAGAATGTGGTGGAGCAATTTCATTGGTTCCCAATCCACCTTTGTTTTGATAACAAGTTTTTGAGTAGGCGGATGATGCAAGAATGGCTTGGAAGTTTTGCTCAGAAATAGCGTGCTTCCTAGCTTGTGCCTCAGCTGTGACTAGCTGGGCATGAGCCTCACACAATTTGGTGATTAAATCTTTGATTTGAGTCCTATAGTTGGTATGTTCTTGTTTTAAAAAGGACACTGTTTTCTCCAAATCTTCAATTTTCATTTTATAGTAAGATTCAGCCCTTTTAAAATCACTTTTAAGGATATCCAAAGACTCAATATCAGATTTAATTTCCATATTGTAGTCCTGATACAATTTAAATTTAGCAATGCAAGCTGGAGTACAGAGGTGTTCAAATACCTTGCTGTCATCAGTTCCAGCCTTCAATGCTTGAGCAGGAGTCACATCCTGCACCATGAAGCTCTAGTCCACCTCTTGAGCAACAGCAACTGTGTGTTGTTCAGTTGACTTCCCGGTGGCTTTAGGTGTGGAGGGATGTGTGGAGGCTGATTGGATTTGGGAGCCTTGCATTCCCTAGCAAAGTGGCCAAGTTGGTTACAGTTGTAACATTTAGCCTTTGTATTGTCAAACCCGAACTTGCTGGTAGTTGGGTTTTGGGGAAATTGCCTTCCAGTTCTCTTAAAGAACTTCTTTGCCCTATAAGTTAACAGAGCCATCTGTTGGACAATATCCATGTACTCAACATCATCTGGGCTGAAACATTCCAGATCATCAAAGCAAAACTGAAAATCACTGTAATGCCTATTTCCTGAGACAAAGGCACAGCTGTCCTTGAAAGGACTTGACTGAGCCTGTTGAGACCTTGGAGTCTCAGGAAAGGTAATGTATGGCCCAGAAGAATAGGATGGCTGCTAGGAGTAAGTCATGTACTACTGAGGTTGGGGGTTCTTGAGCCTTCAGCAACCATTAAAGCGTTGCTAGCAGGAAGGCTTGAGGGTCTGCTCACCTGGTGGCCTCTCTTGTTTTCCATCTCTACACGGTATCCATCAAGGATGCCATATAGTTTAGTCATCGTGAGAGAGTTTAAGTTCTCTGTCCTCTTGATAGAGACACAATAGAAAGTCCACTCATTTGGAAGTGCACTCATGAACTTTCTTGAGAGATCTCTCATCTCAAGAGTCACTCCTACAGACTAAAGTGATGAAATAAGATCCATATACCTAAAGTATTGCTGGCTAAGGGTCTCTCCAGCAATATAAGTAAAGTTTTCAAACTGTTGCTTCAGAGAATCTTTCTTGGAGTCATTGGAGCTAGCATAAATCTGAGACAAAGCATCAAAGAGTTCTTTGGCTGACTGGCAATGCTCAAATCCCACCATGATGGAGTTGGGTATGGCAGTCATAAGAATAGTCATTGCTTTTCTATTGATCTCTAGTCGCTTGTGGTCTTCATCAGAATCGTCTTCAACAGCCTTCTCTATCATAGCACCATTTCCAGCCGGTGCTGCAACCTTTGGCTTGTAAGGGCCATTGGTGATAGATTTCCACATCATGCTGCCTTGATACCTAATGAAACCTTCAATACGTCTGCTCCAAGATCTGAAGTTTTCAGGGGTGATGATGGGTGCTTTAGACATCGTCCCCATTTCACCTTCAGATGATTTTTGGTTGAGGGCCATTTTGAGTGAGGTGAAAGTATGATTGAAGAAAAAGATTGATTTGGATGGTAAGATCTCACAATCAAGAGCCTAGAAAGCTCTGATACCAATTGCAGGATCGGTTTTTGTCACTCAACACAAATATTATCTCTCAAACTCACTAAGTCACTCGGTTAGATGAAGCAGAATCCCTTAAGAGTTGATAGTAATATACTAAGTGAACAAAACACAAGAAGATAGTTTTTCAAGATACTTGTATATATTACTTCTCAACTCAAAGTGTTACAAGACTCTTACAAGCATGTTTACAGAGTTACAATGAAAAACTATATATACTACTATCCATAGCTGGTTATACTTTGATGCCAGCTGGAAACTTACAACTAAAGCAAATTCTACATTGCTAAAGGTAAGGTATCCTAGATAAAATACTATCTAAGATTTGGTAGTCATGACATGTCCATGACTTACCTTTTGTCACTAACTAGAGTTGGTAAATATACTAACTAATAAGGAATGAACAGTGGAATAAAGTATGGTCAACTACATGGGCGTGGGAAAGCACCATGCAGTATATCAGAGATTGCAGCGGATCTATCAGAAGGACCATACTTATGTCCACTGGTTCATAGTAGGTTCTTCCGAAGATTAACTGGCTTCGGAAGAACAAGTTCTTCCGAAGCCACTTATACTTCGGAAGAGTCTACTTCTTCCGAGGCTTGATGATCTTCAGGACTTCATACTTCAGAAGTCTTTGTCTTGAACTCTTCTAAGTGTTCAACTTCGGAAGAAGGAAGACTTTGTCTTCGGAAGTTAGAGTTCCTTTTCGGAAGCTCTTTCAGCCTTGACCTTTGGAAGTTGCACCAAAAATGTTCTAAGTGTTTGTTTTGGTTGCAGCAGCCTTACTTGATCCAACATTAGTTCATGAGTGTGTTTAGAAGGCTTAAAAATCAAAACTCCATGGAATCAGATGTTGTTATTGTAAGCAACAAACTAACCAAGCATGAACTCCTATTGTTTAATGTTTTTGTAAATCTACATTCTTTTCCATGTATTTTGTTAAGCTTTCATTAAAATACGGATAAATCTTATTTACTACATCATGTTACCATGATTTGATATCACTTTCGTATATCACACATTGCTTTGATTGTTATACGTATGACATATGAGTGTATACGAATATATATGAGTGTATACAAGTAGTGTTTTGGTCCTTTACAACTTGCTTTCTTACCTTGATGCTCAATAAATAATTTTGGAGATCGAAAGTTATCACTTGGTTTAAATAACTGGCTTTTTAAGCCGAGAGTGTTTGATAATGGTTGTGGAGTGGTCTTGATTAGTTTTGAGTATAAGTTGATTATTTTAAGGGTCATTCGTGTGGTTTCGTGTTTGGTTTGTTTTTTTTATAAACAATTAGTACAAGTTTTCAGTTGTCATTTACAGTATCATTTCAATGATTGGATTCGATTATATTAGGTCATGAGTGTGCTTACAAGACTTAAAAAACGAAACTCCATGAAATCAGAGGTTGTTATTGTAAGCAACAAACTATCCAAGCGTGAACTCCTGTTGTTTAATGTTTTTGTAAAACTACATTCTTTCCCATGTATTTTGTTAAGCTTTCTTGAATAACTCGATGCAGCAATTCATAGTTGCATAATTTTGATTAAAATAATAAATCATCTCGTTTACTAAAACATGTTACCATGATTTGATATCATTTTTGTCTATCACACATTGCGTTGATTATTATACGTATGATATATGAGTGTATACGAGTGTATATGAGTGTATGCAATTAGTGTTTTGATCCTTTACAACTTGCTTCCTTGCCTTGATGCTCAATAAATGATTTTGGAGTCGAAAGTTATCACTTGGTTTAAATAAGGGGCTATTTAAGCCGAGAGTGTTTGATAATGGTTGTGGAGTGGTATTGATTAGTTTTGGGCATGACTTTATTGATTTTACGGGTCACTAGTGTGGTTTCGTGTTTAGTTTGTGTTTCTTTATAAACGGTTACTACCAGTTTTCAGTTGTCATTTGTAGTTTCATTACACTGATTGTAATCATCGAACTCGATTATATTAGTTTATGAGTGTGTTTAGAAGGCTTAAAAATCGAAACTCCATGGAATCAGAGGTTGTTATTGTAAGCAACAAATTATCCAAGCGTGAACTATTATTGTTTAATGTTTTGTAAAACTACATTCTTTACCATTTATTTTGTTAAGCTTTCTTGAATAACTTGATGTAGTAATTCGTTATTGTACAATTTTGATTAAAATACAAAAAACTTTTATTCACTAAAATATGTTACCATGATTTGATATCATTTTCCCCTATCACACATTGCGTTGATTGTTATACGTATGATATATGAGTGTATACGAGTGTATATGAGTGTATACAATTACTGTTTTGGTCCTTTACAACTCGCTTTCTTGCCTTGATGCTTAATAAATTATTTTGGAGATCGAAAGTTATCACGTGGTTTAAATAAGTGGCTTTTTAAGCCGAGAGTGTTTGATAATGGTTGTGGAGTGGTCTTGATTAGTTTTGGGTAAGAGTTGATTGATTTTAAGGGTCATTCGTGTGGTTTCGTGTTCGGTTTGTGTTTCTTTATAATCGGTTAGTACCAGTTTTCAGTTGTCATTTATTATGTCATTTCACTATTGTAATCATCTGATTCGATTATATTAGTTCATAAGTGTGTTTAGAAGGCTTAAAAATCGAAACTCCATGGAATCGGAGGTTGTTAATGTAAGCAACAACCTAACTAAGCGTGAACTCCTACTGTTTAATGTTTTTGTAAAACTACATTCTTTTCCATGTATTTTGTTAAGCTTTCTTGAAAAACTCGGTGCAACGATTCGTAGTTGCATAATTTTGATTAAAATACTGATAAATCTTATTTACTACATCATGTTACATTGATTTGATATTATTTTCGTCTATCACACATTGCGTTGATTGTTATACGTATGATATGAGTGTATACAAGTGTATGTGAGTGTATACAAGAAGTGTTTTGGTCCTTTACAACTTGCTTTCTTGCCTTGATGCTCAATAAATGATTTTGGAGATCGAAAGTTATCACTTGGTTTAAATAAGTGGCTTTTTAATCCGAGAGTTTTTGATAATGGTTGTGTAGTGGTCTTTATCAGTTTTGGGTATGAGTTCACTGATTTCAAGGGTCACTCGTGTGGTTTTGTGTTCGGTTTGTGTTTCTTTATAAACGATAAGTACAAGTTTTCAGTTGTCATTTACAGTGTCATTACAATGATTGTAATCAATGGATTCGATTATATTAGTTTATGTGTGCGTTTAGAAGGCTTAAAAATCAAAACTCCATAGAATCGGAGGTTGTTTTTGTAAGCAATAAACTATCCAAGCGTGAACTACTATTGTTTATTTTGTACACCTACATTCTTTTCCATGTATGATATATGAGTATATACGAATGTATATGAGTGTATACAATTACTGTTTTGGTACTTACAACTTGCTTTCTTGCCTTGATGCTAAATAAATGATTTTTGAGATCGAAAGTTATCACTTGGTTTAAATAAGTGGCTTTTTAAGCCAAGAGTGTTTGATAATGGTTATGGAGGGGTCTTGAGTAGTTTTGGGTATGAGTTGATTGATTTTAAGGGTCATTCGTGTGGTTTCGTGTTAGGCTTGTGTTTCTTTATAATCGGTTAGTACCAGTTTTCAGTTGTCATTTATAATGTCATTTCACTATTGTAATTATCGGATTCGATTATATTAGTTCATGAGTGTGTTTAGAAGGCTTAAAAATCAAAACTCCATGGAATCGGAGGTTGTTAATGTAAGCAACAAACTAACGAAGCGTGAACTCCTATTGTTTAATGTCTTTGTAAAACTACATTCTTTTCCACGTATTTTGTTAAGCTTTCTTGAATAACTCGATTCAACAATTCGTAGTTGTAAAATTTTGATTAAAATACTGATAAATCTTATATACTACATCATGTTACATTGATTTGATATCATTTTCGTCTAACACACATTGCGTTGATTGTTATACGTATGACATATGAGTGTATACGAGTGTATATGAGTGTATACAAGTAGTGTTTTGGTCCTTTACAACTTGCTTTCTTACCTTGATGCTCAATATATGATTTTGGAGATCAAAAGTTATCACTTGGTTTAAATAAGTGGCTTTTTAAGCCAAGAGTTTTTGATAATGGTTGTGGAGTGGTCTTTATTAGTTTTGGGTATGAGTTCATTGATTTCAAGGGTCATTCGTGTGGTTTTGTGTTCGGTTTGTGTTTCTTTTTAAACGATAGGTACAAGTTTTCAGTTGTCATTTTCATTGTCATTTCAATGATTGTAATCATTGGATTCAATTATATTAGTTTATGTGTGCGTTTAGAAGGCTTAAAAATCAAAACTCCACGGAATCCGAGGTTGTTATTGTAAGCAATAAACTATCCAAGCGTGAACTATTATTGTTTAATATTTTGTACACCTACATTCTTTTCCATGTATGATAAATAAGTGTATACGAGTGTATATGAGTGTATACAATTACTGTTTTGGTCCTTTACAACTTGCTTTCTTGCCTTGATGCTTAATAAATGATTTTGGAGATCGAAAGTTATCACTTGATTTAAATAAGTGGCTTTTTAAGCCGAGAGTGTTTGATAATGGTTGTGGAGTGGTCTTGATTAGTTTTGGGTATGAGTTGATTGATTTTAAAGGTCATTCGTGTGGTTTCGTGTTCGGTTTGTGTTTCTTTATAATCGGTTAGTACCAGTTTTCAGTTGTCATTTATAATGTCATTTCACTATTGTAATCATCGGATTCGATTATACTAGATCATGAGTATGTTTAGAAGGCTTAAAAATCAAAACTCCATGGAATCGAAGGTTGTTAATGTAAGCAACAAATTAACGAAGCGTGAACTCCTATTGTTTAATGTTTTTGTAAAACTACATTCTTTTCCATGTATTTTGTTAAGCTTTCTTGAATAACTCGGTGCAACGATTCGTAGTTCCATAATTTTGATTAAAATACTGATAAATCTTATTTACTACATCATGTTACATTGATTTGATATCATTTTCGTCTATCACACATTGCGTTGATTGTTATACGTATGATATGAGTGTATACAAGTGTATGTGAGTGTATACAAGAAGTGTTTTGGTCCTTTACAACTTGCTTTCTTGCCTTGATGCTCAATAAATGATTTTGGAGATCGAAAGTTATCACTTGTTTTAAATAAGTGGCTTTTTAATTCGAGAGTTTTTGATAATGGTTGTGTAGTGGTCTTTATCAGTTTTGGGTATGAGTTCACTGATTTCAAGGGTCACTCGTGTGGTTTTGTGTTCGGTTTGTGTTTCTTTATAAACGATAAGTACAAGTTTTCAGTTGTCATTTACAGTGTCATTACAATGATTGTAATCAATGGATTCGATTATATTAGTTTATGTGTGCTTTTAGAAGGCTTAAAAATCAAAACTCCATGGAATCCGAGGTTGTTATTGTAAGCAATAAACTATCCAAGCGTGAACTATTATTGTTTAATATTTTGTACACCTACATTCTTTTCCATGTATGATAAATAAGTGTATACGAGTGTATATGAGTGTATACAATTACTGTTTTGGTCCTTTACAACTTGCTTTCTTGCCTTGATCCTTAATAAATGATTTTGGAGATCGAAATTTATCACTTGATTTAAATAAGTGGCTTTTTAAGCCGAGAGTGTTTGATAATGGTTGTGGAGTGGTCTTGATTAGTTTTGGGTATGAGTTGATTGATTTTAAAGGTCATTCGTGTGGTTTCGTGTTCGGTTTGTGTTTCTTTATAATCGGTTAGTACCAGTTTTTAGTTGTCATTTATAATGTCATTTCACTATTGTAATCATCGGATTCGATTATACTAGATCATGAGTATGTTTAGAAGGCTTAAAAATCAAAACTCCATGGAATCGAAGGTTGTTAATGTAAGCAACAAACTAACGAAGCGTGAACTCCTATTGTTTAATGTTTTTGTAAAACTACATTCTTTTCCATGTATTTTGTTAAGCTTTCTTGAATAACTCGATGCAACAATTCATAGTTGCATAATTTTGATTAAAATACTGATAAATCTTGTTTACTACATCATGTCACATTGATTTGATATCATTTTCGTATATCACACATTGCGTTGATTGTTATACGTATGACATATGAGTGTATACGAGTGTATATGAGTGTATACAAGTAGTGTTTTGGTCTTTTACAACTTGCTTTCTTGCCTTGATGCTCAATAAATGAATTTGGATATCGAAAGTTATCACTTGTTTTAAATAAGTGGCTTTTTAAGCCGAGAGTGTTTGATAATGGTTGTGGAGTGTTCTTGATTAGTTTTGGGTATGAGTTGATTGATTTTAAGGGTCATTCGTGTGGTTTCGAGTTCGGTTTGTGTTTCTTTATAAACGGTTAGTATCAGTTTTCAGTTATTATTTATAGTGTCATTTCACTGATTGTAATCATCGTATTCGATTATATTAGTTCATGAGTGTGTTTAGAAGGCTTAAAAATCGAAACTCCATGGAATCGGAGGTTGTTATTGTAAGCAATAAGCTATCCAAGCGTGAACTACTATTGTTTAATATTTTGTAAACCTACATTCTTTTCCATGTATTTTGTTAAGTGTTCTTGAATAACTCGATGCAGTGATTGGTAATTGCACAATTTTGATTAAAATACAAAAAAAAATTATTTACTAAAACATGTTACCATGATTTGATATCATTTTCGTCTATCACACATTGCGTTGATTGTTATACGTATGATATATGAGTGTATACGAGTGTATATGAGTGTATACAAGTAGTGTTGTGGTCCTTTACAACTTGCTTTCTTGCCTTGATGCTCAATAAATGATTTTGGAGAAAGAAAGTTATCGCTTGGTTTAAATAAGTGGCTTTTTAAGCCGAGAGTTTTTGATAATGGTTGTGAAGTGGTCTTCATTAGTTTTGGGTATGAGTTCATTGATTTCAAGGGTCATTCGTTTGGTTTTGTTTTCGGTTTGTCTTTATTTATAAACGATAAGTACAAGTTTTAAGTTGTCATTTACAGTGTCATTTCAATGATTGCAATCATTGGATTAGATTATATTAGTTTATGTGTGTGTTTAGAAGGCTTAAAAATCGAAACTCCATGGAATCGGAGGTTGTTATTGTAACCAATAAACTATCCAAGTGTGAACTACTATTGTTTAATATTTTGTAAACCTACATTCTTTTCCAGGTAATTTGTTACGTTTTCTTGAATAACTCGATGTTGTAATTCGTAATTATACAATTTTGATTAAAATACTAAAAAATTTTATTCACTAAAACATGTTACCATGATTTAATATCATTTTAGTCTATCACACATTGCGTTGATTGTTATACGTATAATATATGAGTGTATACGAGTGTATATGAGTGTATACAATTAGTGTTTTGGTCCTTAACAACTTGCTTTCTTGCCTTTATGCCTAATAAATGATTTTGGAGATCGAAAGTTATCGCTTGGTTTAAATATGTGGCTTTTTAAGCCGAGAGTGTTTGATAATGGTTGAGGAGTGGTCTTGATTAGTTTTAGCTATGAGTTGATTGATTTTAAGGATCATTCGTGTGGTTTCGTGTTCTGTTTGTGTTTCTTTATAAACGGTTAGTACCGGTTTTAGTTGTCATTTATAGTGTCATTTCACTGATTGGAAGCATCGGATTCAATTATATTAGTTCATGAGTGTGTTTAGAAGGCTTAAAAATCGAAACTCCACGGACTCGGAGTTTGTTATTGTAAGCAATAAATTATCCAAGCGTGAACTACTATTGTTTAATATTTTGTAAACCTACATTCTTTTCCATGTATGATATATAAGTGTATACAAGTGTATATGAGTGTATACAATTAGTGTTTTGGTCCTTTACAACTTGCTTTCTTGCCTTGATGTTTAATAAATGATTTTGGAGATCCAAAGTTATCAATTGGTTTAAATAAGTGGCTTTTTAAGGCGAGAGTGTTTGATAATGGTGAGGAGTGGTCTTGATTAGTTTTGGGTATGAGTTGCTTGATTTTAAGGATCATTCGTGTGGTTACGTGCTCGGTTTATGTTTCTTTATAAACGGTTAGTACCAGTTTTAGTTGTTATTTATAGTGTCAGTTCACTGATTGTAATCATCGGATTCGATTATATTAGTTCACGAGTGTGTTTAGAAGGCTTAAAAATCGAAACTCTATGAAATCGGAGGTTGTTATTATAAGCAATAAACTAACCAAGCGTGAACTCCTATTGTTTAATGTTTTTGTAAAATTTCATTTTTTTCCATGTATCTTGTTAAGCATTCTTTAATAACTTGACGCAACAATTCGTAGTTGCACAATTTTGATTAAAATACCGATAAATCTTATTTACCACATCATGTTACCATGATTTGATATCATTTTCGTTTATCACACATTGCGTTGATTGTTATAAGTATGACATATGAGTGTATAAGAGTGTATATGAGTGAATACAATAAGTGTTTTGGTCCTTTACAACATGCTTTCTTGCCTTGATGCTCAATAAATGAATTTAGAGATCGAAAGTTATCACTTGTTTTAAATAAGTGGCTTTTTAAGCCGAGTGTGTTTGGTAATGGTTGTGGAGTGGTCTTGATTAGTTTTGGGTATGAGTTGATTGATTTTAAGGATCATTCGTGTGGTTTCGTGCACGGTTTGTGTTTCTTTATAAACGGTTAGTACCAGTTTTAGTTGTCATTTAGAGTGTCATTTCGCTGATTGTAATCAGCGGACTCGATTATATTAGTTCATGAGTGTGTTTAGAAGGCTTAAAAATCGAAACTCTATGAAATCGGAGGTTGTTATTGTAAGCAATAAGCTAACCAAGCGTGAACTCCTATTGTTTAATGTTTTTGTAAAATTACATTCTTTTCCATGTATCTTGTTAAGCTTTCTTTAATAACTGGACGCAACAATTCGTAGTTGCACAATTTTGATTAAAATACCGATAAATCTTATTTACTACATCATGTTACCATGATTTGATATCATTTTCGTCTAACACACATTGCGTTGATTGTTATACGTATGACATATGAGAGTATAAGAGCGTATATGAGTGTATACAAGTAGTGTTTTGGTCCTTTACAACTTGCTTTCTTGCCTTGATGCTCAATAAATGAATTTGGAGATCGAAAGTTATCACTTGTTTTAAATAAGTGGCTTTTTAAGCCAAGTGTGTTTGATAATGGTTGTGGAGTGGTCTTGATTAGTTTTGGGTATAACTTGATTGATTTTAACGGTCATTCGTGTGGTTTCGAGTTCGGTTTTTGTTTCTTTATAAACGGTTAGTACCAGTTTTCAGTTATCATTTATAGTGTCGTTTCACTGCTTGTAATCATTGGATTCGATTATATTAGTTCATGAATGTGTTTAGAAGGCTTAAAAATCGAAACTCCATGGAATCGGAGGTTGTTATTGTAAGCAATAAACTATCCAAGCATGAACTACTGTTGTTTAATATTTTGTAAACCTACATTCTTTTCCATGTATTTTGTTAAGTTTTCTTGAATAACTCGATGTAGTAATTCGTAATTGCACAATTTTTGTTAAAATACTAAAAAATTTTATTCACCAAAACATGTTACCATGATTTGATATTATTTTCGTCTAACACACATTGCGTTGATTCTTATACGTATGACATATGAGCGGATACGAGTGTATATGAGTGTATACAACTAGAGTTTTGGTCCTTTACAACTTGCTTTCTTACCTTGATGCTCAATATATGATTTTGGAGATCGAAAGTTATCACTTGGTTTAAATAAGTGGCTTTTTAAGCCGAGAGTGTTTGATAATGGTTGAGGAGTGGTGTTGATTAGTTTTGGGTATTTGTTGATTGATTTTAAGGATCATTCGTGTGGTTTCGTGCTCGGTTTGTGTTTCTTTATAAACGGTTAGTACCAATTTTAGTTGTCATTTATAGTGTCATTTCACTGATTGTAATCATCGGATTCGATTATATTAGTTTATGTATGCGTTTAGAAGGCTTAAACATCGAAACTCCATGGAATCGGAGGTTGTTATTGTAAGCAATAAACTATCTAAGCGTGAACTATTATTGTTTAATATTTCGTACACCTACATTCTATTCCATGTATGATATATAAGTGTATACGAGTGTATATGAGTGTATACAATTAGTGTTTTGGTCTTTTACAACTTGCTTTCTTGGCTTGATGTTTAATAAATGATTTTGGAGATCCAAAGTTATCAATTGGTTTAAATAAGTGGCTTTTTAAGCCGAGGGTGTTTGATAATGGTGAGGAGTGGTCTTGATTAGTTTTGGGTATGAGTTGCCTGATTTTAAGGATCATTCGTGTGGTTACGTGCTCGGTTTATGTTTTTTTATAAACGGTTAGTACCAGTTTTAGCTGTTATTTATAGTGTCATTTCACTGATTTTAATCATCGGATTCGATTATATTAGTTCATGAGTGTGTTTAGAAGGCTTAAAAATCGAAACTCTATGAAATCGGAGGTTGTTATTGTAAGCAATAAACTAACCAAGCGTGAACTCCTATTGTTTAATGTTTTTGTAAAATTTCATTCTTTTCCATGTATCTTGTTAAGCTTTCTTTAATAACTCGACGCAACAATTCGTAGTTTCATAATTTTTATTAAAATACCGATAAATCTTATTTACTACATTATGTTACCATGATTTGATATCATTTTCGTCTATCACACATTGCTTTGATTGTTATACGTATGATATATGAGTGTATACGTGTGTATATGAGTGTATACAATTAGTGCTTTGGTCCTTTACAACTTGCTTTCTTGCCTTGATGCTTAATAAATGATTTTGGAGATCGAAAGTTATCAATTGGTTTAAATAAGTTGCTTTTTAAGCCGAGAGTGTTTGATAATGGTTGAGGAGTGGTCTTAATTAGTTTTGGGTATGAGTTGATTGATTTTAAGGATCATTCGTGTGGTTATTTGCTCGGTTTATGTTTCTTTATAAACGGTTAATACCAGTTTTAGTTGTTATTTATAGTGTCATTTCACTTATTGTAATAATCGGATTCGATTATATTAGTTCATGAGTGTGTTTAGAAGGCTTAAAAATCGAAACTCTATGAAATCAGAGGTTGTTATTGTAAGCAATAAACTAACCAAGCGTGAACTCCTATTGTTTAATGTTTTTGTAAAATTACATTCTTTTCCATGTATCTTGTTAAGCTTTCTTTAATAACTGGACGCAACAATTCGTAGTTGCACAATTTTGATTAAAATACCGATAAATCTTATTTACTACATCATGTTACCATGATTTGATATCATTTTCGTCTAACACACATTGCGTTGATTGTTATACGTACGATATATGAGTGTATACGAGTGTATATGAGTGTATACAATTAGTGTTTTAGTCCTTTACAACTTGCTTTCTTGCCTTGATGCTCAATAAATGACTTTGGAGATCGAAAGTTATCACTTATTTTAAATAAGTGGCTTTTTAAGCCGAGAGTGTTTGATAAGGGTTGTGGAGTGGTCTTGATTAGTTTTAAGTATGAGTTGATTAATTTTAAGGGTCATTCGTGTGGTTTCGAGTTCGGTTTGTGTTTCTTTATAAACGGTTAGTACCAGTTTTCATTTATCATTTATAGTGTCATTTCACTGATTGTAATCATCGGATTTGATTATATTAGTTCATGAGTGTGTTTAGAAGGCTTAAAAATCGAAACTCCATGGAATCAGAGGTTGTTATTGTAAGTAATAAACTATCCAAGCGTGAACTACTATTGTTTAATATTTTGTAAACCTACATTCTTTTCCATGTATTTTGTTAAGTTTTTTTGAATAACTCGATACAGTAATTCGTTGTTTCACAATTTTGATTAAAATACTAAAAAATCTTATCTACTAAAACCTGTTTCCATGATTTGATATTATTTTCATCTAACACACATTGCGTTGATTCTTATATGTATGACATATGAGTGCATACGAGTGTATATCAGTGTATACAAGTAGAGTTTTGGTCCTTTACAACTTGCTTTCTTACCTTGATGCTCAATATATGATTTTGGAGATCGAAAGTTATCACTTGGTTTAAATAAGTGGCTTTTTAAGCCGAGAGTGTTTGATAATGGTTGAGGAGTGGTGTTGATTAGTTTTGGGTATTTGTTGATTGATTTTAAGGATCATTCGTGTGGTTTCGTGCTCGATTTGTGTTTCTTTATAAACGGTTAGTACCAATTTTAGTTGTCATTTATAGTGTCATTTCACTGATTGTAATCATCGGATTCGATTATATTAGTTTATGTATGCGTTTAGAAGGCTTAAAAATCGAAACTCCATGGAATCGGAGGTTGTTATTGTAAGCAATAAACTATCCAAGCGTGAACTATTATTGTTTAATATTTCGTACACCTACATTCTATTCCATGTATGATATATTAGTGTATACGAGTGTATATGAGTGTATACAATTAGTGTTTTGGTCTTTTACAACTTGCTTTCTTGCCTTGATGTTTAATAAATGATTTTGGAGATCCAAAGTTATCAATTGGTTTAAATAAGTGGCTTTTTAAGCCGAGGGTGTTTGATAATGGTGAGGAGTGGTCTTGATTAGTTTTGGGTATGAGTTGCTTGATTTTAAGGATCATTCGTGTGGTTACGTGCTCGGTTTATGTTTTTTTATAAACGGTTAGTACCAGTTTTAGCTGTTATTTATAGTGTCATTTCACTGATTTTAATCATCGGATTCGATTATATTAGTTCATGAGTGTGTTTAGAAGGCTTAAAAATCGAAACTCGATGAAATCGGAGGTTGTTATTGTAAGCAATAAACTAACCAAGCGTGAACTCCTATTGTTTAATGTTTTTGTAAAATTTCATTCTTTTCCATGTATCTTGTTAAGCTTTCTTTAATAACTCGACGCAACAATTCGTAGTTTCACAATTTTTATTAAAATACCGATAAATCTTATTTACTACATCATGTTACCATGATTTGATATCATTTTCGTCTATCACACATTGCTTTGATTGTTATACGTATGATATATGAGTGTATACGTGTGTATATGAGTGTATACAATTAGTGCTTTGGTCCTTTACAACTTGCTTTCTTGCCTTGATGCTTAATAAATGATTTTGGAGATCGAAAGTTATCAATTGGTTTAAATAAGTTGCTTTTTAAGCCGAGAGTGTTTGATAATGGTTGAGGAGTGGTCTTAATTAGTTTTGGGTATGAGTTGATTGATTTTAAGGATCATTCGTGTGGTTATTTGCTCAGTTTATGTTTCTTTATAAACGGTTAATACCAGTTTTAGTTGTTATTTATAGTGTCATTTCACTTATTGTAATAATCGGATTCGATTATATTAGTTCATGAGTGTGTTTAGAAGGCTTAAAAATCAAAACTCTATGAAATCGGAGGTTGTTGTTGTAAGCAATAAACTAACCAAGCGTGAACTCCTATTGTTTAATGTTTTTGTAAAATTACATTCTTTTCCATGTATCTTGTTAAGCTTTCTTTAATAACTGGACGCAACAATTCGTAGTTGCACAATTTTGATTAAAATACCGATAAATCTTATTTACTACATCATGTTACCATGATTTGATATCATTTTCGTCTAACACACATTGCGTTGATTGTTATACGTACGATATATGAGTGTATACGAGTGTATATGAGTGTATACAATTAGTGTTTTAGTCCTTTACAACTTGCTTTCTTGCCTTGATGCTCAATAAATGACTTTGGAGATCGAAAGTTATCACTTATTTTAAATAAGTGGCTTTTTAAGCCGAGAGTGTTTGATAAGGGTTGAGGAGTGGTCTTGATTAGTTTTGAGTATGAGTTGATTAATTTTAAGGGTCATTCGTGTGGTTTCGAGTTCGGTTTGTGTTTCTTTATAAACGGTTAGTACCAGTTTTCATTTATCATTTATAGTGTCATTTCACTGATTGTAATCATCGGATTTGATTATATTAGTTCATGAGTGTGTTTAGAAGGCTTAAAAATCGAAACTCCATGGAATCAGAGGTTGTTATTGTAAGTAATAAACTATCCAAACGTGAACTACTATTGTTTAATATTTTGTAAACCTACATTCTTTTCCATGTATTTTGTTAAGTTTTTTTGAATAACTCGATACAGTAATTCGTTGTTTCACAATTTTGATTAAAATACTAAAAAATCTTATCTACTAAAACCTGTTTCCATGATTTGATATTATTTTCATCTAACACACATTGCGTTGATTCTTATACGTATGACATATGAGTGCATACGAGTGTATATCAGTGTATACAAGTAGAGTTTTGGTCCTTTACAACTTGCTTTCTTACCTTGATGCTCAATATATGATTTTGGAGATCGAAAGTTATCACTTGGTTTAAATAAGTGGCTTTTTAAGCCGAGAGTGTTTGATAATGGTTGAGGAGTGGTGTTGATTAGTTTTGGGTATTTGTTGATTGATTTTAAGGATCATTCGTGTGGTTTCGTGCTCGGTTTGTGTTTCTTTATAAACGGTTAGTACCAATTTTAGTTGTCATTTATAGTGTCATTTCACTGATTGTAATCATCGGATTCGATTATATTAGTTTATGTATGCGTTTAGAAGGCTTAAAAATCGAAACTCCATGGAATCGGAGGTTGTTATTGTAAGCAATAAACTATCCAAGCGTGAACTATTATTGTTTAATATTTCGTACACCTACATTCTATTCCATGTATGATATATAAGTGTATACGAGTGTATATGAGTGTATACAATTATTGTTTTGGTCTTTTACAACTTGCTTTCTTGCCTTGTTGTTTAATAAATGATTTTGGAGATCCAAAGTTATCAATTGGTTTAAATAAGTGGCTTTTTAAGCCGAGAGTGTTTGATAATGGTGAGGAGTGGTCTTGATTAGTTTTGGGTATGAGTTGCTTGATTTTAAGGATCATTCGTGTGCGTACGTGGTCGGTTTATGTTTTTTTATAAACGGTTAGTACCAGTTTGAGTTGTTATTTATAGTGTCATTTCACTGATTTTAATCATCGGATTCGATTATATTAGTTCATGAGTGTGTTTAGAAGGCTTAAAAATCAAAACTCTATGAAATCGGAGGTTGTTATTGTAAGCAATAAACTAACCAACCGTGAACTCCTATTGTTTAATGTTTTTGTAAAATTTCATTCTTTTCCATGTATCTTGTTAAGCTTTCTTTAATATCTCGACGCAACAATTCGTAGTTCCACAATTTTGATTAAAATACCGATAAATCTTATTTACTACATCATGTTACCATGATTTGATATCATTTTCGTCTATCACACATTGCGTTGATTGTTATACGTATGATATATGAGTGTATACGAGTGTATATGAGTGTATACAATTAGTGCTTTGGTCCTTTACAACTTGCTTTCTTGCCTTGATGCTTAATAAATGATTTTGGAGATCGAAAATTATCAATTGGTTTAAATAAGTTGCTTTTTAAGCGGAGAGTGTTTGATAATGGTTGAGGAGTGGTCTTAATTAGTTTTGGGTATGAGTTGATTGATTTTAAGGATCATTCGTGTGGTTATTTGCTCGGTTTATGTTTCTTTATAAACGGTTAGTACCAGTTTTAGTTGTTATTTATAGTGTCATTTCACTTATTGTAATCATCGGATTCGATTATATTAGTTCATGAGTGTGTTTAGAAGGCTTAAAAATCGAAACTCTATGAAATCGAAGGTTGTTATTGTAAGCAATAAACAAACCAAGCGTGAACTCATATTGTTTAATGTTTTTGTAAAATTACATTCTTTTCCATGTATCTTGTTA
The DNA here is from genome assembly GCA_025506415.1 of Flaveria robusta. Taxonomy (NCBI): domain Eukaryota; kingdom Viridiplantae; phylum Streptophyta; class Magnoliopsida; order Asterales; family Asteraceae; genus Flaveria; species Flaveria robusta. Next base: position 17,840,206 of record CM046474.1, read on the forward strand.
AGCTTTCATTAATAACTGGACGCAACAATTCGTAGTTGCACAATTTTGATTAAAATACAGATAAATCTTATTTACTACATCATGTTACCATGATTTGATACCATTTTCGTCTAACACACATTGCGTTGATTGTTATACGTACGATATATGAGTGTATACGAGTGTATATGAGTGTATACAATTAGTGTTTTAGTCCTTTACAACTTTCTTTCTTTCCTTGATGCTCAATAAATGATTTTGGAGATCGAAAGTTATCAATTGGTTTAAATAAGTGGCTTTTTAAGCCGAGAGTGTTTGATAATGGTTGAGGAGTGGTCTTGATTAGTTTTGGGTATGAGTTGATTAATTTTAAGGGTCATTCGTGTGGTTTCGAGTTCGGTTTGTGTTTCTTTATAAACGGTTAGTACCAGTTTTCATTTATCATTTATAGTGTCATTTCACTGATTGTAATCATCGGATTCGATTATATTAGTTCATGAGTGTGTTTAGAAGGCTTAAAAATTGAAACTCCATGGAATCGGAGGTTGTTATTGTAAGTAATAAACTATCCAAGCGTGAACTACTATTGTTTAATATTTTGTAAACCTACATTCTTTTCCATGTATTTTGTTAAGTTTTCTTGAATAACTCGATACAGTAATTCGTTGTTTCACAATTTTAATTAAAATACTAAAAAATCTTATTTGCTAAAACCTGTTTCCATGATTTGATATTATTTTCGTCTAACACACATTGCGTTGATTCTTATACGTATGACATATGAGTGCATACGAGTGTATATGAGTGTATACAAGTAGAGTTTTGGTCCTTTACAACTTGCTTTCTAACCTTGATGCTCAATATATGATTTTGGAGATCGAAAGTCATCACTTGGTTTAAATAAGTGGCTTTTTAAGTCGAGAGTGTTTGATAATGGTTGACGAGTGGTCTTGATTAGTTTTGGGTATGAGTTGATTGATTTTAAGGATCATTCGTGTGGTTTCGTGCTCGGTTTGTGTTTCTTCATAAACGGTTAGTACCAATTTTAGTTGTCATTTATAGTGTCATTTCACTGATTGTAATCATCGGATTCGATTATATTAGTTCATGAGTGTGTTAAGAAGGCTTAAAAATTGAAACTCTATGAAATCAGAGGTTGTTATTGTAAGCAATAAACTAACCAAGCGCGAACTCGTATTGTTTAATGTTTTTGTAAAATTACATTCTTTTCCATGCATCTTGTTAAGCTTTCTTTAATAAATCGATCAACAATTCGTAGTTGCACAATTTTGATTAAATACTGATAAATCTTATTTATTACATAATGTTACCATGATTTGATGTCATTTTCATCGAACACACATTGCGTTGATTTTTATACGTATGACATATGAGTGTATACGAGTGTATATGAGTGTATACAAGTAGTGTTTTGGTCTTTTACAACTTGCTTTCTTGCCTTGATGCTCAATAAATGAATTTGGAGATCGAAAGTTATCACTTGTTTTAAATAAGTGGCTTTTTAAGCCGAGTGTGTTTGATAATGGTTGTGGAGTGGTCTTGATTAGTTTTGGGTATGAGTTGATTGATTTTAAGGGTCATTCGTGTGGTTTCGAGTTCGGTTTGTGTTTCTTTATAAACGGTTATTACCAGTTTTCAGTTATCATTTATAGTGTCGTTTCACTGATTGTAATCATCGGATTCGAATATATCAGTTCATGAATGTGTTTAGAAGGCTTAAAAATCGAAACTCCATGGAATCGGAGGTTGTTATTGTAAGCAATAAACTATCCATGGTTGTTTAATATTTTGTAAACCTACATTCTTTTCCATGTATTTTGTTAAGTTTTTTTGAATAACTCGATGTAGTAATTCGTAATTGTACAATTTTGATTAAAATACTAAAAAATTGTATTTACTAAAACATGTTACCATGATTTGATATCATTTTCGTCTATCACACATTGCGTTGATTGTTATACGTATGATATATGAGTGTATACGGGTGTATATGAGTGTATACAAGTAGTGTTTTGGTCCCTTACAACTTGCTTTCTTGCCTTGATGCTCAATAAATGATTTTGGAGATCGAAAGTTATCAATTGGTTTAAATAAGTGGCTTTTTAAGCCGAGAGTGTTTGATAATGGTTAAGGAGTGGTCTTGATTAGTTTTGGGTATGGGTTGATTGATTTTAAGGATCATTCATGTGGTTACGTGCTCGGTTTGTGTTTCTTTATAAACGGTTAGTACCAGTTTTAGTTGTCATTTATAGTGTCATTTCACTGATTGTAATTATCGGATTCGATTATATTAGTTCATGAGTGTGTTTAAAAGGCTTAAAAATCAAAACTCTATGAAATCAAAGGTTGTTATTGTAAGCAATAAACTAACCAAGCGTGAACGCCTATTGTTTAATGTTTTTGTAAAATTACATTCTTTTCCATGTATCTTGTTAAGCTTTCTTTAATAACTCGACGCAACAATTCCTAGTTGCACAATTTTGATTAAAATACCGATAAATCTTATTTACTACATCATGTTACCATGATTTGATATCATTTTCGTCTAACACACATTGCGTTGATTGTTATACGTATTACATATGAGTGTATACGAGTGTATATGAGTGTATACAATTAGTGTTTTGGTCCTTTACAACTTGCTTTCTTGCCTTGATGCTCAATAAATGACTTTGGAGATCGAAAGTTATCACTTGTTTTAAATAAGTGGCTTTTTAAGCCGAGTGTGTTTGATAATGGTTGTGGAGTGGTCTTGATTAGTTTTGGGTATGAGTTGATTGATTTAAAGGATCATTCGTGTGGTTTCGTGCTCGGTTTGTGTTTCTTTATAAACGGTTAGTACCAGTTTTAGTTGTCATTTATAGTGTCATTTCCCTGATTATAATTATCGGATTTGATTATATTAGTTCATGAGTGTGTTTAGAAGGCTTAAAAATCGAAACTCAATGAAATCGGAGGTTGTTATTGTAAGCAATAAACTAACCAAGCGCGAACTCTTATTGTTTAATGTTTTTGTAAAATTACATTCTTTTCCATGCATCTTGTTAAGCTTTCTTTAATAAATCGACCCAACAATTATTCGTAGTTGCACAATTTTGATTAAATACTGATAAATCTTATTTATTACATCATGTTACCATGATTTGATGTTATTTTCATCGAACACACATTGCGTTGATTGTTATACGTATGACATATGAGTGTATACGAGTGTATATGAGTGTATACAATTAGTGTTTTGGTCCTTTACAACTTGCTTTCTTGCCTTGATGCTCAATAAATGACTTTGGAGATCGAAAGTTATCACTTGTTTTAAATAAGTGGCTTTTTAAGCCGAGTGTGTTTGATAATGGTTGTGGAGTGGTCTTGATTAGTTTTGGGTATGAGTTGATTGATTTAAAGGATCATTCGTGTGGTTTCGTGCTCGGTTTGTGTTTCTTTATAAACGGTTAGTACCAGTTTTAGTTGTCATTTATAGTGTCATTTCCCTGATTATAATTATCGGATTTGATTATATTAGTTCATGAGTGTGTTTAGAAGGCTTAAAAATCGAAACTCAATGAAATCGGAGGTTGTTATTGTAAGCAATAAACTAACCAAGCGCGAACTCTTATTGTTTAATGTTTTTGTAAAATTACATTCTTTTCCATGCATCTTGTTAAGCTTTCTTTAATAAATCGACCCAACAATTATTCGTAGTTGCACAATTTTGATTAAATACTGATAAATCTTATTTATTACATCATGTTACCATGATTTGATGTTATTTTCATCGAACACACATTGCGTTGATTGTTATACGTATGACATATGAGTGTATACGAGTGTATATGAGTGTATACAAGTAGTGTTTTGGTCCTTTACAACTTGCTTTCTTGCCTTGATGCACAATAAATGAATTTGGAGATCGAAAGTTATCACTTGTTTTAAATAAGTGGCTTTTTAAGCCGAGTGTGTTTGATAATGGTTGTGGAGTGGTCTTGATTAGTTTTGTGTATGAGTTGATTGATTTTAAGGGTCATTCATGTGGTTTCGAGCTCGGTTTGTGTTTCTTTATAAACGGTTATTACCAGTTTTCAGTTATCATTTATAGTGTCGTTTCACTGATTGTAATCATCGGATTCGATTATATTAGTTTATGAATGTGTTTAGAAGGCTTAAAAATCGAAACTCCATGGAATCGGAGGTTGTTATTGTAAGCAATAAACTATCCATGCGTGAACTACTGTTGTTTAATATTTTGTAAACCTACATTCTTTTCAATGTATTTTGTTAAGTTTTTTTGAATAACTCGATGTAGTAATTCGTAATTGTACAATTTTGATTAAAATACTAAAAAATTTTATTCACTAAAACATGTTACCATGATTTGATATCATTTTCGTCTATCACACATTGCGTTGATTATTATACGTATGATATATGAGTGTATACGGGTGTATATGAGTGTATACAAGTAGTGTTTTGTTCCCTTACAACTTGCTTTCTTTCCTTGATGCTCAATAAATGATTTTGGAGATCGAAAGTTATCAATTGGTTTAAATAAGTTGCTTTTTAAGCCGAGAGTGTTTGATAATGGTTGAGGAGTGGTCTTGATTAGTTTTGGGTATGAGTTGATTGATTTTAAGGATCATTCATGTGGTTACGTGCTCGGTTTGTGTTTCTTTATAAACGGTTAGTACCAGTTTTAGTTGTCATTTATAGTGTCATTTCACTGATTGTAATTATCAGATTCGATTATATTAGTTCATGAGTGTGTTTAGAAGGCTTAAAAATCAAAACTCTATGAAATCAAAGGTTGTTATTGTAAGGAATAAACTAACCAAGCGTGACCTCCTATTGTTTAATGTTTTTGTAAAATTACATTCTTTTCCATGTATCTTGTTAAGCTTTCTTTAATAACTAGACACAACAATTCGTAGTTGCACAATTTTGATTAAAATACCGATAAATCTTATTTACTACATCATGTTACCATGATTTGATATCATTTTCGTCTAACACACATTGCGTTGATTGTTATACGTATTATATATGAGTGTATACGAGTGTATATGAGTGTATACAATTAGTGTTTTGGTCCTTTACAACTTGCTTTCTTGCCTTGATGCTCGATAAATGATTTTGGAGATCGAAAGTTATCACTTGTTTTAAATAAGTGGATTTTTAAGCCGAGTGTGTTTGATAATGGTTGTGGAGTGGTCTTGATTAGTTTTGGGTATGAGTTGATTGATTTAAAGGATCGTTTGTGTGGTTTCATGCTCGGTTTGTGTTTCTTTATAAACGGTTAGTACCAGTTTTAGTTGTCATTTATAGTGTCATTTCCCTGATTATAATTATCGGATTTGATTATATTAGTTCATGAGTGTGTTTAGAAGGCTTAAAAATCGAAACTCTATGAAATCGGAGGTTGTTATTGTAAGCAATAAACTAACCAAGCGCGAACTCTTATTGTTTAATGTTTTTGTAAAATTACATTCTTTTCCATGCATCTTGTTAAGCTTTGTTTAATAAATCGACCCAACAATTCGTAGTTGCACAATTTTGATTAAATACTGATAAATCTTATTTATTACATCATGTTACCATGTTTTGATGTCATTTTCATCGAACACACATTGCGTTGATTGTTATACGTATGACATATGAATGTATACGAGTGTATACGAGTGTATACAATTAGTGTTTTGGTCCTTTACAACTTGCTTTCTTGCCATGATGCTCAATAAATGACTTTGGAGATCGAAAGTTATCACTTGTTTTAAATATGTTGATTTTTAAGCCGAGAGTGTTTGATAATGGTTGAGGAGTGGTCTTGATTAGTTTTGGGTATGAGTTGATTGATTTTAAGGTTCATTCATGTGGTTACGTGCTCGGTTTGTGTTTCTTTATAAACGGTTAGTACCAGTTTTAGTTGTCATTTATAGTATCATTTCACTGATTGTAATCATCGGATTCGATTATATTAGTTCATGAGTGTGTTTAGAAGGCTTAAAAATCAAAACTCTATGAAATCAAAGGTTGTTATTGTAAGCAATAAACTAACCAAGCGTGAACTCCTATTGTTTAATGTTTTTGTAAAATTACATTCTTTTCCATGCATCTTGTTAAGCTTTGTTTAATAAATCGACCCAACAATTCGTAGTTGCACAATTTTGATTAAATACTGATAAATCTTATTTATTACATCATGTTACCATGTTTTGATGTCATTTTCATCGAACACACATTGCGTTGATTGTTATACGTATGACATATGAATGTATACGAGTGTATACGAGTGTATACAATTAGTGTTTTGGTCCTTTACAACTTGCTTTCTTGCCATGATGCTCAATAAATGACTTTGGAGATCGAAAGTTATCACTTGTTTTAAATATGTTGATTTTTAAGCCGAGAGTGTTTGATAATGGTTGAGGAGTGGTCTTGATTAGTTTTGGGTATGAGTTGATTGATTTTAAGGTTCATTCATGTGGTTACGTGCTCGGTTTGTGTTTCTTTATAAACGGTTAGTACCAGTTTTAGTTGTCATTTATAGTATCATTTCACTGATTGTAATCATCGGATTCGATTATATTAGTTCATGAGTGTGTTTAGAAGGCTTAAAAATCAAAACTCTATGAAATCAAAGGTTGTTATTGTAAGCAATAAACTAACCAAGCGTGAACTCCTATTGTTTAATGTTTTTGTAAAATTACATTCTTTTCCATGCATCTTGTTAAGCTTTGTTTAATAAATCGACCCAACAATTCGTAGTTGCACAATTTTGATTAAATACTGATAAATCTTATTTATTACATCATGTTACCATGTTTTGATGTCATTTTCATCGAACACACATTGCGTTGATTGTTATACGTATGACATATGAATGTATACGAGTGTATACGAGTGTATACAATTAGTGTTTTGGTCCTTTACAACTTGCTTTCTTGCCATGATGCTCAATAAATGACTTTGGAGATCGAAAGTTATCACTTGTTTTAAATATGTTGATTTTTAAGCCGAGAGTGTTTGATAATGGTTGAGGAGTGGTCTTGATTAGTTTTGGGTATGAGTTGATTGATTTTAAGGTTCATTCATGTGGTTACGTGCTCGGTTTGTGTTTCTTTATAAACGGTTAGTACCAGTTTTAGTTGTCATTTATAGTATCATTTCACTGATTGTAATCATCGGATTCGATTATATTAGTTCATGAGTGTGTTTAGAAGGCTTAAAAATCAAAACTCTATGAAATCAAAGGTTGTTATTGTAAGCAATAAACTAACCAAGCGTGAACTCCTATTGTTTAATGTTTTTGTAAAATTACATTCTTTTCCATGTATCTTGTTAAGCTTTCTTTAATAACTCGACGCAACAATTCGTAGTTGCATAATTTTGATTAAAATACCGATAAATCTTATTTACTACATCATGTTACCATGATTTGATGTCATTTTCATCGAACACACATTGCGTTGATTGTTATACGTATGACATATGAGTGTATACGAGTGTATACGAGTGTATACAAGTAGTGTTTTGGTCCTTTACAACTTGCTTTCTTGCCTTGATGCTCAATAAATGAATTTGGAGATCGAAAGTTATCACTTGTTTTAAATAAGTGGCTTTTTAAGCCGAGTGTGTTTGATAATGGTTGTGGAGTGGTCTTGATTAGTTTTGGGTATGAGTTGATTGATTTTAAGGGTCATTTTTGTAGTTTCGAGTTCGGCTTGTGTTTCTTTATAAACGGTTATTACGAGTTTTCAGTTATCATTTATAGTGTCGTTTCACTGATTGTAAACATCGGATTCGAATATATTAGTTCATGAATATGTTTAGAAGGCTTAAAAATCAAAACTCCATGGAATCGGAGGTTGTTATTGTAAGCAATAAACTATCCATGCGTGACTACTGTTGTTTAATATTCTGTAAACCTACATTCTTTTCCATGTATTTTGTTAAGTTTTTTTGAATAACTCGATGTAGTAATTCGTAATTGTACAATTTTGATTAAAATACAAAAAAATTTAATCACTAAAACATGTTACCATGATTTGATATCATTTTCGTCTATCACACATTGCGTTGATTGTTATACGTATGATATATGAGTGTATACGGGTGTATATGAGTGTATACAAGTAGTGTTTTGGTCCCTTACAACTTGCTTTCTTGCCTTGATGCTCAATAAATGATTTTGGAGATCGAAAGTTATCAATTGGTTTAAATAAGTGGCTTTTTAAGCCGAGAGTGTTTGATAATGGTTGAGTAGTGGTCTTGATTAGTTTTGGGTATGAGTTGATTGATTTTAAGGTTCATTCATATGGTTACGTGCTCGGTTTCTGTTTCTTTATAAACGGTTAGTACCAGTTTTAGTTGTCATTTATAGTGTCATTTCACTGAATGTAATCATCGGATTCGATTATATTAGTTCATGAGTGTGTTTAGAAGGCTTAAAATCAAAACTCTATGAAATCAGAGGTTGTTATTGTATGCAATAAACTAACCAAGCGTGAACTCCTATTGTTTAATGTTTTTGTAAAATTACATTCATTTCCATGTATCTTGTTAAGCTTTCTTTAATAACTCGACGCAACAATTCGTAGTTATACAATTTTGATTAAAATACTGATAAATCTTATTTACTAAATCATGTTACCATGATTTGATATCATTTTCGCTAACACACATTGCGTTGATTGTTATACGTATGATATATTAGTGTATACGAGTGTATATGAGTGCATAAAATTAGTGTTTTGGTCCTTTACAACTTGCTTTCTTGCCTTGATGCTCAATAAATGACTTTGGAGATCGAAAGTATCACTTGTTTTAAATAAGTGGCTTTTTAAGCCGAGTGTGTTTGATAATGGTTGTGGAGTGGTCTTGATTAGTTTTGGGTATGAGTTGATTGATTTTAAGGATCATTCGTGTGGTTTCGTGCTCGGTTTGTGTTTCTTTATAAACTGTTAGTACCAGTTTTAGTTGTCATTTATAGTGTCCTTTCACTGATTATAATCATCGGATTAGATTAAATTAGTTCATGAGTGTGTTTAAAAGGCTTAAAAATCGAAACTCTATGAAATCGGAGGTTGTTATTGTAAGCAATAAACTAACCAAGCGCGAACTCCTATTGTTTAATGTTTTCGTAAAATTACATTCTTTTCCATGCATCTTGTTAAGCTTTCTTTAATAAATCGACGCAACAATTCGTAGTTGCACAATTTTGATTGCAATACTGATAAATCTTATTTACTAAATCATGTTACCATGATTTGATATCATTTTCGTCTAACACACATTGCGTTGATTGTTATACGTATGATATATTAGTGTATACGAGTGTATATGAGTGTATACAATTAGTGTTTTGGTCCTTTACAACTTGCTTTCTTGCCTTGATGCTCAATAAATGACTTTGGAGATCGAAAGTTATCACTTGCTTTAAATAAGTGGCTTTTTAAGCCGAGTGTGTTTGATAATGGTTGTGGAGTGGTCTTGATTAGTTTTGGGTATGAGGTGATTGATTTTAAGGGTCATTCGTGTGGTTTCGAGTTCGGTTTGTGTTTCTTTATAAATGGTTATTACCAGTTTTCAGTTATCATTTATAGTGTCGTTTCACTGATTGTAATCATCGGATTTGATTATATTAGTTTATGAATGTGTTTACAAGGCTTAAAAATCAAAACTCCATGGAATTGAAGGTTGTTATTGTAAACAATAAACTATCCATGCGAGAACTACTGTTGTTTAATATTTCGTAAACCTACATTCTTTTCCATGTATTTTGTTAAGTTTTTTTGAATAACTCGATGTAGTAATTCGTAATTGTACAATTTTGATTAAAATACTAAAAAATTTTATTCAGTAAAACATGTTACCATGATTTGATATCATTTTCGTCTATCACACATTGCGTTGATTGTTATACGTATGATATATGAGTGTATACGGGTGTATATGAGTGTATACAAGTAGTGTTTTGGTCCCTTACAACTTGCTTTCTTTCCTTGATGCTCAATAAATGATTTTGGAGATCGAAAGTTATCAATTGGTTTAAATAAGTGGCTTTTTAAGCCGAGAGTGTTTGATAATGGTTGAGGAGTGGTCTTGATTAGTTTTGGGTATGAGTTGATTGATTTTAAGGTTCATTCATATGGTTACGTGCTCGGTTTGTGTTTCTTTATAAACGGTTAGTACCAGTTTTAGTTGTCATTTATAGTGTCATTCCACTGATTGTAATCATCGGATTCGATTATATTAGTTCATGAGTGTGTTTAGTAGGCTTAAAAATCGAAACTCAATGAAATCGGAGGTTGTTATTGTAAGCAATAAACTAACCAAGCGCGAACTCCTATTGTTTAATGTTTTTGTAAAATTACATTCTTTTCCATGCATCTTGTTAAGCTTTCTTTAATAAATCGACGCAACAATTCGTAGTTGCACAATTTTGATTAAAATACTGATAAATCTTATTTACTAAATCATGTTACCATGATTTGATATCATTTTCGTCTAACATACATTGCGTTGATTGTTATACGTATGACATATGAGTGTATACGAGTGTATATGAGTGTATACAAGTTGTGTTTTGGTCGTTCACAACTTGCTTTCTTGCCTTGATGCTCAATAAATGAATTTGGAGATCGAAAGTTATCACTTGTTTTAAATAAGTGGCTTTTTAAGCCGAGTGTGTTTGATAATGGTTGTGGAGTGGTCTTGATTAGTTTTGGGTATAAGTTGATTGATTTTAAGGATCATTCGTGTGGTTTCGTGCTCGGTTTGTGTTTCTTTATAAACTGTTAGTACCAGTTTTAGTTGTCATTTATAGTGTCCTTTCACTGATTATAATCATCGGATTCGATTAAATTAGTTCATGAGTGTGTTTAAAAGGCTTAAAAATCGAAACTCTATGAAATCGGAGGTTGTTATTGTAAGCAATAAACTAACAAAGCGCGAACTCCTATTGTTTAATGTTTTCGTAAAATTACATTCTTTTCCATGCATCTTGTTAAGCTTTCTTTAATAAATCGACGAAACAATTCGTAGATGCACAATTTTGATTAAAATACTGATAAATCTTATTTACTAAATCATGTTACCATGATTTGATATCATTTTCGTCTAACATACATTGCGTTGATTGTTATACGTATGACATATGAGTGTATACGAGTGTATATGAGTGTATACAAGTTGTGTTTTGGTCCTTTACAACTTGCTTTCTTGCCTTGATGCTCAATAAATGAATTTGGAGATCGAAAGTTATCACTTGTTTTAAATAAGTGGCTTTTTAAGCCGAGTGTGTTTGATAATGGTTGTTGAGTGGTCTTGATTAGTTTTGGGTATGAGTTGATTGATTTTAAGAGTCATTCGTGTGGTTTCGAGTTTGGTTTTTGTTTCTTTATAAACGGTTAGTACCAGTTTTCAGTTATCATTTATAGTGTCGTTTCACTGATTGTAATCATCGGATTCGATTATATAAGTTCATGAATGTGTTTAGAAGGCTTAAAAATCCAAACTCCATGGAATCGGAGGTTTTTATTGTAAGCAATAAACTATCCAAGCGTGAACTATTGTTGTTTAATATTTTGTAAACCTACATTCTTTTCCATGTATTTTGTTAAGTTTTCTTGAATAACTCGATGTAGTAATTCGTAATTGTACAATTTTGATTAAAACACTACAAAATTTTATTCACTAAAACAAGTTACCCTGATTTGATAACATTTTTGTCTATCACACATTGCGTTGATTGTTATACGTATGTTATATGAGTGTATACGAGTGTATATGAGTGTATACAATTAGTGCTTTGGTCCTTTACAACTTGCTTTCTTGCTATGATGCTTAATAAATGATTTTGGAGATCGAAAGTTATCACTTGATTTATATAAGTGGCCTTTTAAGCCGCGAGAGTTTGATAATGGTTGAGGAGTGGTCTTGATTAGTTTTGGGTATGAGTTGATTGATTTTAAGGATCATTCGTGTGGTTATGTGCTCGGTTTGTGTTTCTTTATTAATGGTTAGTACTAGTTTTAGTGTTCATTTATAGTGTCATTTGACTAATTTTAATTATCGGATTCGATATATTAGTTCATGAGTGTGTTTAGAATGCTTAAAAATTGAAACTCTATGAAATCAAAGGTTGTTTTTGTAAGCAATAATCTAACCAAGCGTGAACTCCTATTGTTTAATGATTTTGTAAAATTACATTCTTTTCTATGTATCTTGTTAAGCTTTCTTTAATAACTCGACGCAACAATTCGTAGCTGCACAATTTTGATTAAAATACTGATAAATCTTATTTACTACATCATGTTACCATGATTTGATATCATTTTCGTCTAACACACATTGCGTTGATTGTTATACGTATGACATATGAGTGTATAAGAGTGTATATGAGTGTATACAAGTAGTGTTTTGGTCCTTTACAACTTGCTTTCTTGCCTTGATGCTCAATAATTGAATTTGGAGATCGAAAGTTTTCACTTGTTTTAAATAAGTGGCTTTTTAAGCCGAGAGTCTTTGATAATGGTTGTGGAGTGGTCTTGCTTAGTTTTGGGTATGAGTTGATTGATTTTAGGGATCATTCGTGTGGTTTCGTTTTCGGTTTTTGTTTTTTTATAAACGGTTAGTACCAGTTTTAGTTGTCATTTATAGTGTCATTTCACTGATTGTAATCATCGGATTCGATTATATTAGTTCATGAGTGTGTTTAGAAGGCTTAAAAATCAAAACTCTACGGAATCGAAGGTTGTTATTGTAAGCAACAAACTAATCAAGCGTGAACTCCTATCGTTTAATGTTTTTGTAAAAGTACATTCTTTTCCATGTATCTTGTTAAGCTTTCTTTAATAACTCGACGCGACAATTCGTAGTTGCACAATTTTGATTAAAATACTGATAAATCTTATTTACTACATCATGTTACCATGATTTGATATCATTTTCGTCTAACACACATTGCGTTGATTGTTATACGTATGACATATGAGTGTATACGAGTGTATATGAGTGTATACAATTAGTATTTTGGCCCTTACAACTTGCTTTCTAGCCTTGATGCTTAATAAATGATTTTGGAGATCGAAAGTTATCCCTTGGTTTAAATAAGTGGCTTTTTAAGCCGAGGGTGTTTGATAATGGTTGAGGAGTGGTCTTGATTAGTTTTGGGTATGAGTTGATTGATTTTAGGGATCATTCGTGTGGTTTCGTTTTCGGTTTGTGTTTCTTTATAAACGGTTAGTACCAGTTTTAGTTGTCATTTATAGTGTCATTTCACTGATTGTAATCATCGGATTCGATTATATTAGTTCATGAGTGTGTTTAGAAGGCTTAAAAATCAAAACTCTACGGAATCGGAGGTTGTTATTGTAAGCAACAAACTAACCAAGCGTGAACTCCTATTGTTTAATGTTTTTGTAAAAGTACATTCTTTTCCATGTATCTTGTTAAGCTTTCTTTAATAACTCGACGCGACAATTCGTAGTTGCACAATTTTGATTAAAATACTGATAAATCTTATTTACTACATCATGTTACTGTGATTTGATATCATTTTCGTCTAACACACATTGCGTTGATTGTTATACGTATGACATATGAGTGTATACGAGTGTATATGAGTGTATACAATTAGTATTTTGGCCCTTTACAACTTGCTTTCTAGCCTTGATGCTTAATAAATGATTTTGGAGATCGAAAGTTATCACTTGGTTTAAATAAGTGGCTTTTTAAACCGAGAGTTTTTGATAATGGTTTTGGAGTGATCTTTATTAGTTTTGGGTATGAGTTCATTGATTTCAAGGGTCATTCGTGTGGTTTTGTGTTCGGTTTGTGTTTCTTTATAAACGATTAGTACAAGTTTTTAGTTGTCATTTATAGTGTCATTTCAATGATTGTAATCATTGGATTCGATTATATTAGGTTATGAGTGTGTTTAGAAGACTTAAATATCAAAACTCCATTGAATCAGAGGTTGTTATTGTAAGCAACAAGCTATCAATACGTGAACTCCTATTGTTTAATGTTTTTGTAAAACTATATTCTTTACCATGTGTTTTGTTAAGCTTTCTTGAATAACTTGATGCAGTAATTCGTAGTTGCATAGTTTTGATTAAAATACTAAAAAATTTTATTTACTAAAAACTGTTACCATGATTTGATATCATTTTCGTCTACCACACATTGCGTTGATTGTTATACATATGATATATGAGTGTATACTAGTGTATATGAGTGTATACAATTAGTGTTTTGGTCCTTTACAACTTGCTTTCTTGCCTTGATGCTTAATAAATGATTTTGGAGATCGAAAGTTATCACTTGGTTTGAATAAGTTGCTTTTTAAGCCGAGAGTGTTTGATAATGGTTGAGGAGTGGTCTTGATTAGTTTTGGGTATGAGTTGATTGATTTTAAGGATCATTCGTGTGGTTTCGTGTTCAGTTTGTGTTTCTTTATAAACGGTTGAACCAGTTTTAGTTGTCATTCACAGTGTTATTTCACTGATTGTAATCATCGGAATCAATTATATTAGTTCATGAGTGTGTTTAGAAGGCTTAAAAATCGATACTCTATGGAATCGGAGGTTGTTATTGTAAGCAACAAACTAACCAAGCGTGAACTCCTATTGTTTAATGTTTTTGTAAAATTACATTCTTTTCCATGTATCTTGTTAAGCTTTCATTAATAACTCGACGCAACAATTCGTAGTTGCACAATTTTGATTAAAATACTGATAAATCTTATTTACAACATCATGTTACCATGATTTGATATTATTTTAGTCTAACACACATTGCGTTGATTGTTATACGTATGACATATGAGTGCATACGAGTGTATATGAGTGTATACAAGTATTGTTTTGGTCCTTTACAACTTGCTTTCTTACCTTGATGCTCAATAAATGATTTTGGAGATCGAAAGTTATCACTTGGTTTAAATAAGTGGCTTTTTAAGCCGAGAGTTTTTGACAATGGTTGTGGAGTGATCTTTATTAGTTTTGGGTATGAGTTCATTGATTTCAAGGGCCATTCGTGTGGTTTTCTGTTCGGTTTGTGTTTCTTTATAAATGATTAGTACAAGTTTTCAGTTGTCATTTATAGTGTCATTTCAATGATTGTAATCATCGGATTCGATTATATTAGGTCTTGAGTGTGTTTAGAAGACTTAAAAATCAAAACTCCATGGAATCAGAGGTTGTTATTGTAAGCAACAAACTATCCAAGCGTGAACTCCTATTGTTTAATGTTTTTGTAAAACTACATTCTTTACCATGTGTTTTGTTAAGCTTTCTTGAATAACTCGATGCAGTAATTCGTAGTTGCATAGTTTTGATTAAAATGCAAAAAAATTTTATTTACTAAAACATGTTACCATGATTTGATATCATTTTCGTCTAACACATTGCGTTGATTGTTATACATATGATATATGAGTGTATAAGAGTGTATATGAGTATATACAATTAGTGTTTTGGTCCTTTACAACTTGCTTTCTTGCCTTGATGCTTAATAAATGATTTTGGAGATCGAAAGTTATCACTTGGTTTGAATAAGTTGCTTTTTAAGCCGAGAGTGTTTGATAATGATTGAGGAGTGGTCTTGATTAGTTTTGGGTATGTGTTGATTGATTTTAAGGATCATTCGTGTGGTTTCGTGTTCAGTTTGTGTTTCTTTATAAACGGTTAGTACTAGTTTTAGTTGTCATTTATAGTGTTATTTCACTGATTGTAATCATCGGAATCGATTATATTAGTTAATGAGTGTGCTTAGAAGGCTTAAAAATCGAACACCATGGAATCGGAGGTTGTTATTGTAAGCAACAAACTAACCAAGCGTGAATTCCTATTGTTTAATGTTTTTATAAAACTACATTCTTTTCCATGTATCTTGTTAAGCTTTCATTAATTACTCGACGCAACAATTCGTAGTTGCACAATTTTGATTAAAATACTGATAAATCTTATTTACTACATCATGTTACCATGATTTGATATTATTTTAGTCTAACACACATTGCGTGGATTGTTATACGTATGACATATGAGTGCATAAGAGTGTATATGAGTGTATACAAGTAGTGTTTTGGTCCTTTACAACTTGCTTTCCTGCCTTGATGCTCAATAAATGAATTTGGAGATCGAAAGTTATCACTTGTTTTAAATAAATGGCTTTTTAAGCCGAGTGTGTTTGGTAATGGTTGTGGATTGGTCTTGATTAGTTTTGGGTATGAGTTGATTGATTTTAAGGATCATTCGTGTGGTTTCGTGCTCGGTTTATGTTTCTTTATAAACGGTTAGTACCAGTTTTAGTTGTCATTTATAGTGTCATTTCGCTGATTGTAATCAGCAGACTCGATTATATTAGTTCATAAGTGTGTTTAGAAGGCTTAAAACTCGAAACTCTATGAAATCGGAGGTTGTTATTGTAAGCAATAAACTAACCAAGCGTGAACTCCTATTGTTTAATGTTTTTGTAAAATTTCATTCTTTTCCATGTATCTTGTTAAGCTTTCTTTATTAACTTGACGCAACAATCCGTAGTTGCGCAATTTTGATTAAAATACTGATAAATCTTATTTACTACATCATGTTACCATGATTTCATATCATTTTCGTCTAACACACATTGCGTTGATTGTTATACGTATGACATATGAGTGTATACAAGTGTATATGAGTGTATACAATTAGTGTTTTGGCCCTTTACAACTTGCTTTCTTGCCTTGATGCTTAATAAATGATTTTGGAGATCGAAAGTTATCACTTGGTTTTAATAAGTGGCTTTTGAAGCCGAGAGTTTTTGATAATGGTTGTGGAGTGGTCTTTATTAGTTTTGGGTATGAGTTCATTGATTTCAATGGTCATTCGTGTGGTTTTGTGTTCGGTTTCTGTTTCTTTACAAACTATTACTACAAGTTTTCAGTTGTTATTTATAGTGTCATTTCAATGATTATAATTATTGGATTCGATTATATTTGGTCATGTGTGTGTTTAGAAGACTTAGAAATCAAAACTCCATGGAATCAGAGGTTGTTATTGTAAGCAACAAACTATCCAAGCGTGAACTCCTATTGTTTAATGTTTTTGTAAAACTACATTCTTTACCATGTGTTTTGTTAAGCTTTCTTGAATAACTCGATGCAGTAATTCGTAGTTGCATAGTTTTAATTGAAATACTAAAAAATTTTATTTACTAAAACATGTTACCATGATTTGATATCATTTTCGTCTATCACACATTGCATTGATTGTTATACATATGATATATGAGTGTATACGAGTGTATACAATTAGTGTTTTGGTCCTTTACAACTTGCGTTCTTGCCTTGATGATTAATAAATGATTTTGGAGATCGAAAGTTATCACTTGGTTTGAATAAGTTGCTTTTTAAGCCGAGAGTGTTTGATAATGGTTGAGGAGTGGTCTTGATTAGTTTTGGGTATGAGTTGATTGATTTTAAGGGTCATTCGTGTGGTTTCGTGTTCAGTTTGTGTTTCTTTATAAACGGTTAGTACCAGTTTTAGTTGTCATTAATAGTGTTATTTCACTGATTGTAATCATCGGAATCGATTATATTAGTTCATGAGTGTGCTTAGAAGGCTTAAAATTCGAAACACCATGGAATCGGAGGTTGTTATTGTAAGCAACAAACTAACCAAGCGTGAACTCCTATTGTTTAATGTTTTTATAAAACTACATTCTTTTCCATGTATCTTGTTAAGCTTTCATTAAAAACTCGACGCAACAATTCGTAGTTGCACAATTTTAATTAAAATACTGATAAATCTTATTTACTACATCATGTTACCATGATTTGATATTATTTTAGTCTAAAACACATTGCGTTGATTGTTATACGTATGACATATGAGTGCATACGAGTGTATATGAGTGTATACAAGTAGTGTTTTGGTCCTTTACAACTTGCTTTCTTGCCTTGATGCTCAATAAATGATTTTGGAGATCGAAAGTTATCACTTGGTTTAAATAAGTGGCTTTTTAAGCCGAGAGTTTTTGATAATGGTTGTGGAGGGGTTTTTATTAGTTTTGGGTATGAGTTCATTGATTTCAAGGGTCATTCATGTGGTTTTGTGTTCGGTTTGTGTTTCTTTATAAACGATTAGTACAAGTTTTCAGTTCTCATTTATAGTGTCATTTCAATGATTGTAATCATTGGAATCGATTATATTAGGTAATGAGTGTGTTTAGAAGACTTAACAATCGAAACTCCATGGAATCAGAGGTTGTCATTGTAAGCAACAAACTATCCAAGCGTGAACTCCTATTGTTTAATGTTTATGTAAAACTACATTCTTTCCCATGTGTTTTGTTAAGCTTTCTTGAATAACTCGATGCAGTAATTCGTAGTTGCATAATTTTGATTAAAATACTAAAAAATTTTATTTATTAAAACATGTTACCATGATTTGATATCATTTTCGTCTATCACACATTGCTTTGACTGTTATACATATGATATATGAGTGTATACGAGCGTATACAATTAGTCTTTTGGTCCTTTAGAACTTGCTTTCTTGCCATGATGCTTAATAAATGATTTTGGAGATCGAAAGTTATCACTTGATTAGAATAAGTTGCTTTTTAAGCCGAGAGTGTTTGATAATGGTTGAGGAGTGGTCTTGATTAGTTTTGGGTATGAGTTGATTGATTTTAAGGATCATTCGTGTGGTTTCGTGCTCGGTTTGTGTTTCTTTATAAACGGTTAGTACCGATTTTAGTTGTTATTTATAGTGTCATTTCACTGATTGTAATCATCGGATTCGATTATATTGGTTCATGAGTGTGTTTAAAAGGCTTAAAAATCAAAACTCTATGGAATCGGAGGTTGTAATTGTAAGCAATAAACTAACCAAGCGTGAACTCCTATTGTTTAATGTTTTTTGTAAAATTACATTCTTTTCCATGTATCTTGTTAAGCTTTCTTTAATAACTCGACGCGACAATTCATAGTTACACAATTTTGTTTAAAATACTGATAAATCTTATTTACTACATCATGTTACCATGATTTGATATCATTTTCGTCTATCACACATTGCGTTGATTGTTATACGTATGACATATGAGTGTATACGAGTGTATATGAGTGTATACAATTAGTGTTTTGGTCCTTTACAACTTGCTTCTTGCCTTGATGCTCAATAAATGATTTTGGAGATCGAAAGTTATCACTTGGTTTAAATAAGTGGCTTTTTAAGCCGAGAGTTTTTGATAATGGTTGTGGAGTGGTCTTTATTAGTTTTGGGTATGAGTTCATTGATTTCAAGGGTCATTCGTGTGGTTTTGTGTTCGGTTTGTGTTTCTTTATAAACGATAAGTACAAGTTTTCAGTTGTCATTTACAGTGTCATTTCAATGATTGTAATCATTGGATTCGATTATATTAGTTTATGTGTGTGTTTAGAAGGCTTAAAAATCAAAACTCCATGGAATCGGAGGTTGTTATTGTAAGCAATAAACTATACAAGCGTGAACTACTATTG
Source organism: Flaveria robusta (assembly GCA_025506415.1). Classification (NCBI taxonomy): domain Eukaryota; kingdom Viridiplantae; phylum Streptophyta; class Magnoliopsida; order Asterales; family Asteraceae; genus Flaveria; species Flaveria robusta. The sequence continues at coordinate 17,859,707 of CM046474.1, forward strand.
TTTAATATTTTGTAAACCTACATTCTTTTCCATGTATTTTGTTAAGTTTTCTTGAATAATTCGATGTAGTAATTCCTAATTATACAATTTTGATTAAAATACTAAAAAATTTTATTCACTAAATTATGTTACCATGATTTGATATCATTTTCGTCAATCACACATTGCACTGATTGTTATACGTATGATATATGAGTGTATACGAGTGTATATGAGTGTATACAATTACTGTTTTGCTCCTTTACAACTTGCTTTCTTGCCTTGATGCTTAATAAATGATTTTTGAGATCGAAAGATATCACTTGGTTTAAATAAGTGGCTTTTTAAGCCGAGAGTGTTTGATAATGGTTGAGTGGTCTTGATTAGTTTTGGGTATGAGTTGATTGATTTTAAGGATCATTCGTGTGGTTTCGTGCTCGGTTTGTGTTTCTTTATAAACGGTTAGTACCGATTTTAGTTGTTATTTATAGTGTCATTTCACTGATTGTAATCATCGGATTCGATTATATTGGTTCATGAGTGTGTTTAAAAGGCTTAAAAATCAAAACTCTATGGAATCGGAGGTTGTAATTGTAAGCAATAAACTAACCAAGCGTGAACTCCTATTGTTTAATGTTTTTGTAAAATTACGTTCTTTTCCATGTATCTTGTTAAGCTTTCTTTAATAACTCGACGCGACAATTCATAGTTACACAATTTTGATTAAAATACTGATAAATCTTATTTACTACATCATGTTACCATGATTTGATATCATTTTCGTCTATCACACATTGCGTTGATTGTTATACGTATGACATATGAGTGTATACGAGTGTATATGAGTGTATACAATTAGTGTTTTGGTCCTTTGCAACTTGCTTCTTGCCTTGATGCTTAATAAATGATTTTGGAGATCGAAAGTTATCACTTGGTTTAAATAAGTGGCTTTTTAAGCCGAGAGTTTTTGATAATGGTTGTGGAGTGGTCTTTATTAGTTTTGGGTTTGAGTTCATTGATTTCAAGTGTCATTCGCGTGGTTTTGTGATCGGTTTGTGTTTCTTTATAAACGATAAGTACAAGTTTTCAGTTGTCATTTAAAGTGTCATTTCAATGATTGTAATCATTGGATTCGATTATATTAGTTTATTTGTGTGTTTAGAGGGCTTAAAAATCAAAACTCCATGGAATTGAAAGTTGTTATTGTAAGCAATAAACTATCCATGCGTGAACTAGTATTGTTTAATATTTTGTAAACCTACATTCCTTTCCATGTATTTTGTTAAGTTTTCTTGAATAATTCGATGTAGTAATTCGTAATTGTACAATTCTGATTAAAATACTAAAAAATTTTATTCACTAAAACATGTTACCATGATTTAATATCATTTTCGTCTATCACACATTGCGCTGATTGTTATACGTATGATATATGAGTGCATACGCGTGTATATGATTGTATACAATTACTGTTTTGCTCCTTTACAACTTGCTTTCTTGCCTTGATACTTAATAAATGATTTTTGAGATCGAAAGTTATCACTTGGTTTAAATAAGTGGCTTTTTAAGCCGAGAGTGTTTGATAATGGTTTAGGAGTGGTCTTGATTAGTTTTGGGTATGAGTTTATTGATTTTAAGGATCATTCGTGTGGTTTCGTGTTCGGTTTGTGTTTCTTTATAAACGGTTAGTACGAGTTTTTGTTGTCATTTATAGTGTCATTTCACTAATTGTAATCATCGGATTCGATTATATTAGTTCATGAGTGTGTTTAGAAGGCTTAAAAATCGAAACTCTATGGAATCGAAGGTTGTAATTGTAAGCAATAAACTAACCAAGCGTGAACTCCTATTGTTTAATGTTTTTTTTGTAAAATTACATTCTTTTCCATGTATCTTGTTAAGCTTTCTTTAATAACTCGACGCAACAATTCATAGTTGCACAATTTTGATTAAAATACTGATAAATCTTATTTACTACATCATGTTACCACGATTTGATATTATTTTCGTATAACACACATTGCGTTGATTGTTATACGTATGACATATGAGTGAATACGAGTGTATATGAGTGTATACAATTAGTGTTTTGGTCCTTTACAACTTGCTTCTTGCCTTGATGCTTAATAAATGATTTTGGAGATTGAAAGTTATCACTTGGTTTAAATAAGTGGCTTTTGAAGGCGAAAGTTTTTGATAATGGTTGTGGAGTGGTCTTTATTAGTTTTGGGTATGAGTTCATTGATTTCAAGGGTCATTCGTGTGGTTTTGTGTTCGGTTTGTGTTTCTTTATAAACGATTAGTACAAATTTTCAGTTGTCATTTAGAGTGTCATTTCAATGATTGTAATCATTGGATTCGATTATATTAGGTCATGAGTGTGTTTAGAAGACTTAAAAATCAAAACTCCATTGAATCAGAGGTTGTTATTGTAAGCAATAAACTATCAAAGCTTGAACTCCTATTGTTTAATGTTTTTGTAAAACTACATTCTTTCCCATGTGTTTTGTTAGGCTATCTTGAATAACTCGATGCAGTAATTCGTAGTTACACAATTTTGATTAAAATACTAAAAAATCTTATTTGCTAAAACATGTTACAATGATTTGATATCATTTTCGTCTATCACACATTGCGTTGATTGTTATACATATGATATATGAGTGTATACGAGTGTATATGAGTGTATACAATTAGTGTTTTGGTCCTTTACAACTTGCTTTCTTTCCATTATGCTTAATAAATGATTTTGGAGATCGAAAGTTATCACTTGGTTTGAATAAGTTCCTTTTTAAGCCGAGAGTGTTTGATAATGGTTGAGGAGTGGTCTTGATTAGCTTTGGTTATGAGTTGATTGATTTTAAGGATCATTCGTGTGGTTTCGTGTTCAGTTTGTGTTTCTTTATAAATGGTTAGTACCAGTTTTCAGTTGTCATTTACAGTGTCATTTCAATGATTGTAATCATTGGATTCGATTATATTAGTTTATGTGTGTGTTTAGAAGGCTTAAAAATCAAAACTCCATGGAATCGGAGGTTGTTATTGTAAGCAATAAACTATACAAGCGTGAACTACTATTGTTTAATATTTTATAAACCTACATTCTTTTCCATGTATTTTGTTAAGTTTTCTTGAATAATTCGATGTAGTAATTCCTAATTATACAATTTTGATTAAAATACTAAAAAATTTTATTCACTAAAATATGTTACCATGATTTGATATCATTTTCGTCAATCACACATTGCGCTGATTGTTATACCTATGATATATGAGTGTATACGAGTGTATATGAGTGTATACAATTACTGTTTTGCTCCTTTACAACTTGCTTTCTTCCCTTGATGCCTAATAAATGATTTTTGAGATCGAAAGATATCACTTGGTTTAAATAAGTGGCTTTTTAAGCCGAGAGTGTTTGATAATGGTTGAGTGGTCTTGATTAGTTTTGGGTATGAGTTGATTGATTTTAAGGATCATTCGTGTGGTTTCGTGCTCGGTTTGTGTTTCTTTATAAACGGTTAGTACCGATTTTAGTTGTTATTTATAGTGTCATTTCACTGATTGTAATCATCGGATTCGATTATATTGGTTCATGAGTGTGTTTAAAAGGCTTAAAAATCAAAACTCTATGGAATCGGAGGTTGTAATTGTAAGCAATAAACTAACCAAGCGTGAACTCCTATTGTTTAATGTTTTTGTAAAATTACATTCTTTTCCATGTATCTTGTTAAGCTTTCTTTAATAACTCGACGCGATAATTCATAGTTACACAATTTTGATTAAAATACTGATAAATCTTATTTACTACATCATGTTACCATGATTTGATATCATTTTCGTCTATCACACATTGCGTTGATTGTTATACGTATGACATATGAGTGTATACGAGTGTATATGAGTGTATACAATTAGTGTTTTGGTCCTTTACAACTTGCTTCTTGCCTTGATGCTTAATAAATGATTTTGGAGATCGAAAGTTATCACTTGGTTTAAATAAGTGGCTTTTTAAGCCGAGAGTTTTTGATAATGGTTGTGGAGTGGTCTTTATTAGTTTTGGGTTTGAGTTCATTGATTTCAAGTGTCATTCGCGTGGTTTTGTGATCGGTTTGTGTTTCTTTATAAACGATAATTACAAGTTTTCAGTTGTCATTTAAAGTGTCATTTCAATGATTGTAATCATTGGATTCGATTATATTAGTTTATTTGTGTGTTTAGAGGGCTTAAAAATCAAAACTCCATGGAATCGAAAGTTGTTATTGTAAGCAATAAACTATCCATGCGTGAACTAGTATTGTTTAATATTTTGTAAACCTACATTCTTTTCCATGTATTTTGTTAGGTTTTCTTGAATAATTCGATGTAGTAATTCGTAATTGTACAATTCTGATTAAAATACTAAAAAATTTTATTCACTAAAACATGTTACCATGATTTAATATCATTTTCGTCTATCACACATTGCGCTGATTGTTATACGTATGATATATGAGTGCATACGCGTGTATATGATTGTATACAATTACTGTTTTGCTCCTTTACAACTTGCTTTCTTGCCTTGATACTTAATAAATGATTTTTGAGATCGAAAGTTATCACTTGGTTTAAATAAGTGGCTTTTTAAGCCGAGGGTGTTTGATAATGGTTGAGGAGTGGTCTTGATTAGTTTTGGGTATGAGTTTATTGATTTTAAGGATCATTCGTGTGGTTTCGTGTTCGGTTTGTGTTTCTTTATAAACGGTTAGTACGAGTTTTTGTTGTCATTTATAGTGTCATTTCACTAATTGTAATCATCGGATTCGATTATATTAGTTCATGAGTGTGTTTAGAAGGCTTAAAAATCGAAACTCTATGGAATCGGAGGTTGTAATTGTAAGCAATAAACTAACCAAGCGTGAACTCCTATTGTTTAATGTTTTTTTGTAAAATTACATTCTTTTCCAAGTATCTTGTTAAGCTTTCTTTAATAACTCGACGCAACAATTCATAGTTGCACAATTTTGATTAAAATACTGATAAATCTTATTTACTACATCATGTTACCATGATTTGATATTATTTTCGTATAACACACATTGCGTTGATTGTTATACGTATGACATATGAGTGTATACGAGTGTATATGAGTGTATACAATTAGTGTTTTGGTCCTTTACAACTTGCTTCTTGCCTTGATGCTTAATAAATGATTTTGGAGATTGAAAGTTATCACTTGGTTTAAATAAGTGGCTTTTGAAGGCGAAAGTTTTTGATAATGGTTGTGGAGTGGTCTTTATTAGTTTTGGGTATGAGTTCATTGATTTCAAGGGTCATTCGTGTGGTTTTGTGTTTGGTTTGTGTTTCTTTATAAACGATTAATACAAATTTTCAGTTGTCATTTAGAGTGTCATTTCAATGATTGTAATCATTGGATTCGATTATATTAGGTCATGAGTGTGTTTAGAAGACTTAAAAATGAAAACTCCATTGAATCAGAGGTTGTTATTGTAAGCAATAAACTATCCAAGCGTGAACTCCTATTGTTTAATGTTTTTGTAAAACTACATTCTTTCCCATGTGTTTTGTTAGGCTATCCTGAATAACTCGATGCAGTAATTCGTAGTTACACAATTTTGATTAAAATACTAAAAAATCTTATTTGCTAAAACATGTTACAATGATTTGATATCATTTTCGTCTATCACACATTGCGTTGATTGTTATACATATGATATATGAGTGTATACGAGTGTATATGAGTGTATACAATTAGTGTTTTGGTCCTTTACAACTTGCTTTCTTTCCATTATGCTTAATAAATGATTTTGGAGATCGAAAGTTATCACTTGGTTTGAATAAGTTCCTTTTTAAGCCGAGAGTGTTTGATAATGGTTGAGGAGTGGTCTTGATTAGCTTTGGTTATGAGTTGATTGATTTTAAGGATCATTCGTGTGGTTTCGTGTTCAGTTTGTGTTTCTTTATAAATGGTTAGTACCAGTTTTAGTTGTCATTTATAGTGTTATTTCCCTGATTGTAATCATCGGAATCGATTATATTAGTTCATGAGTGTGTTTAGAAGGCTTAAAAATCGAAACTCAATGAAATAGGAGGTTGTTATTGTAAGCAACAAACTAACCAAGCGTGAACTCCTATTGTTTAATGTTTTTGTAAAACTACGTTCTTTTCCATGTATCTTGTTAAGCTTTCACTAATAACTCGACGCAACAATTCGTAGTTGCACAATTTTGATTAAAATACTGATAAATCTTATTTACTACATCATGTTACCATGATTTGATATTATTTTAGTCTAACACACATTGCATTGATTGTTATACGTATGGCATATGAGTGCATACGAGTGTATATGAGTGTATACAAGTAGTGTTTTGGTCCTTTACAACTTGCTTTTTGGCCTTGGTGCTTAATAAATGATTTTGGAGATCGAAAGTTATCAATTGGTTTCAATAAGTGGCTTTTTAAGCCGAGTGTTTTTGATAATGGTTGTGGAGTGGTCTTTATTAGTTTTGGGTATGAGTTCATTGATTTCAAGGTTCATTCGTGTGGTTTTGTGTTCGGTTTGTGTTTCTTTATAAACGATAAGTACAAGTTTTCAGTTGTGATTTACAGTGTCATATCAATGATTGTAATCATTGGATTCGATAATATTAGTTTATGTGTGTGTTTAGAAGGATTAAAAATCGAAACTCCATGGAATCGGAGGTTGTTATTGTAACCAATAAACTATCCAAGCGTGAACTACTATTGTTTAATATTTTGTAAACCTACATTCTTTTCCATGTAATTTGTTAAATTTTCTTGAATAACTCGATGTAATAATTCGTAATTGTACAATTTTGATTAAAATACTAAAAAATTTTATTCACTAAAACATGTTACCATGATTTGATATCATTTTCTTCTATCACACATTGCGTTGATTGTTATACGTATGATATATGAGTGTATACAATTACTGTTTTGGTCCTTTACAACTTGCTTTCTTGCCTTGATGCTTAATAAATGATTTTGGAGATCGAAAGTTATCACTTGGTTTAAATAAGTGGGTTTTCAAGCCAAGAGTGTTTGATAATGGTTGAGGAGTGGTCTTGATTAGTTTTGGGTATGAGTTGATTATTTTAAGGATCATTCGTGTGGTTTCGTACTCGGTTTGTGTTTCTTTATAAACGGTTAGTACTAGTTTTAGTTGTCATTTGTAGTGTCATTTCACTGATTGTAATCATCGGATTCGATTATATTAGTTCATGAGTGTGTTTAGAAGGCTTAAAAGTCAAAACTCTATGGAATCGGAGGTTGTTTTTGTAAGCAACAAACTAACCAAGCATGAACTCCTATTGTTTAATGTTTTTGTAAAACTACATTCTTTTCCATGTATCTTGTTAAGCTTTCATTAACAACTCGAAGCAACAATTCGTAGTTGCGCAATTTTGATTAAAATGCTGATAAATCTTATTTACTACATTATGTTACCATGATTTGATATCATTTTCGTCTAACACACATTGCGTTGATTGTTATACGTATGACATATTAGTGTATACGAGTGTATATGAGTGTATACAAGTGGTGTTTTGGTCCTTTACAACTTTCTTTCTTCCCTTGATGCTCAATAAATGATTTTGGAGATCGAAAGTTATCACTTGCTTTAAATAAGTGGCTTTTTAAGCCGAGAGTTTTTGATAATGGTTGTGGAGTGGTCTTTATTAGTTTTCGGTATGAGTTAATTGATTTCAAGGGTCATTCGTGTGGTTTTGTGTTCGGTTTGTGTTTCTTTATAAACGAGTAGTACAAGTTTTCAGTTATCATTTATAGTGTCATTTCAATGATTGTAATCATTGGATTCGATTATACTAGGTCATGAGTGTGTTTAGAAGACTTAAAATCGAAACTCCATGGAATCATAGGTTGTTATTGTAAGCAACAAACTATCCAAGCGTGAACTCCTATTGTTTAATGTTTTTGTAAAACTACATTCTTTCCCATGTGTTTTGTTAAGTTTTCTTGAATAATTCGATGTAGTAATTCGTAATTGTACAATTTTGATTAAAATACTAAAAAATTTTATTCACTAAAACATGTTACCATGATTTGATATCATTTTCGTCTATCACACATTGCGTTGATTGTTATACGTATGATATATGAGTGCATACGAATGTATATGAGTGTATACAAGTAGTGTTTTGGTCCTTTACAACTTGCTTTCTTGCCTAGATGCTTAATAAATGATTTTGGATATCGAAAGTTATCACTTGGTTTGAAAAAGTTGCTTTTTAAGCCGAGAGTGTTTGATAATGGTTGAGGAGAGGTCTTGATTAGTTTTGGGTATGAGTTGATTGATTTTAAGGATCATTCGTGTGGTTTCGTTTCAGTTTGTGTTTCTTTATTAACGGTTAGTACCAGTTTTAGTTGTCATTTATTGTGTTATTTCACTGATTGTAATCATCGGAATCGATTATATTAGTTCATGAGTGTGTTTAGAAGGCTTAAAAATCGAAACTCCATGGAATCGGAGGTTCTTAATGTAAGCAACAAACTAACCAAGCGTGAACTCCTATTGTTTAATGTTTTTGAAAAACTAAATTCTTTTCCATGTATTTTGTTAAGTTTTCTTGAATAACTGGATGCAAGAATTCGTAGTTACACAATTTTGATTAAAATACTAAAAAATCTTATTTACTAAAACATGTTACCATGATTTGATATCATTTTCGTCTATCACACATTGCGTTGATTGTTATACGTATGACATATGAGTGCATACGAGTGTATATGAGTGTATACAAGTAGTGTTTTGGTCCTTTGCAACTTGCTTTCTTGCCTTGATGCTCAATAAATGATTTTGGAGATCGAAAGTTATCACTTGGTTTAAATAAGTGGCTTTTGAAGCCGAGAGTTTTTGATAATGGTTGTGGAGTGGTTTTTATTAGTTTTGGGTATGAGTTCATTGATTTCAAGGGTTATTCGTGTGGTTTTGTGTTCGGTTTGTGTTTCTTTATAAACGAGTAGTACAAGTTTTCCATTGTCATTTATAGTGTCATTTCAATGATTGTAGTTATTGGATACGATTATATTAGGTCATGACTGTGTTTAGAAGACGTAAAAATCGAAACTCCATGGAATCAGAGGTTGTTATTGTAAGCAACAAACTAGCCAAGCGTGAACTCCTATTGTTTAATATTTTTGTAAAACTACATTCTTTCCCATGTGTTTTGTTAAGCTTTCTTGAATAACTCGATGCAGTAATTCGTAGTTACACAATTTTGATTAAAATACTAAAAAATCTTATTTGCTAAAATATGTTATCATGATTTGATATCATTTTCGTCGATCACACATTGCGTTGATTGTTGTACGTATGACATATGAGTGCATACGAATGTATATGAGTGTATACAAGTAGTGTTTTGGTCCTTTACAACTTGCTTTCTTGCCTTGATGCTCAATAAATGATTTTGGAGATCGAAAGTTATCACTTGGTTTAAATAAGTTTCTTTTGAAGCCGAGAGTTTTTGATAATGGTTGTGGAGTGGTCTTTATTAGTTTTGGGTATGAGTTCATTGATTTCAAGGGTCATTCGTGTGGTTTTGTGTTCGGTTTGTGTTTCTTTATAAACGAGTAGTACAAGTTTTCCGTTGTCATTTATAGTGTCATTTCAATGATTGTAATCATTTGATTCGATTATATTAGGACATGAGTGTGTTTAAAAGACTTAAAAATCGAAACTCCATGGAATCAAAGGTTGTTATTGTAAGCAACAAACTATCTAAGCGTAAACTCCTATTGTTTAATGTTTTTGTAAAACTATATTCTATCCCATGTATTTTGTTAAGCTTTCTTGAATAACTCGATGCAGTAATTCATAGTTGCATAATTTTGATTAAAATACTAAAAAATTTTATTTACTAAAACATGTTACCATGATTTGATATCATTTTCATCAATCACACATTGCCTTGACTGATATACATATGATATATGAGTGTATATGAGTGTATACAATTAGTGTTTTGGTCCTTTACAACTTGCTTTCTTGCCTTGATGCTCAATAAATGATTTTGGAGATCGAAAGTTATCACTTGGTTTAACTAAGTGGCTCTTTAAGCCGAGAGTGTTTGATAATGGTTGAGGAGTGGTCTTGATTAGTTTTGGGTATGAGTTGATTGATTTTAAGGATCAATCGTGCGGTTTCGTGTTCGGTTTGTGTATCTTTATAAACATTTAGTACTAGTTTTAGTTGTCATTTATAGTGTCATTTCACTGATTGTAATCACCGGATTTGATTATATTAGTTCATGAGTGTGTTTAGAAGCCTTAAAAATCGAAACTCATGGAATCGAAGGTTGTTATTGTAAGCAACAAACTAGCCAAGCGTGAACTCCTATTGTTTAATGTTTTTGTAAACTACATTTTTTTCCATGTATCTTGTTAAGCTTTCTTTAATAACTCGACGTAACAATTCGTAGTCGCACAATTTTGATTAAAATACTGATAAATCGTATTTACTACATCATGTTACCATGATTTGATATCATTTTCGTCTAACACACATTGCGTTGATTGTTATACGTATGACATATGAGTGTATACGATTGTATATTAGTGTATACAAGTAGTGTTTTGGTTCTTTACAACTTGCTTTCTTGCCTTGATGCTCAATATATGATTTTGGAGATCGAATGTTATCACTTTATTAAATAAGTGGCTTTTTAAGCCGAGAGTTTATGATAATGGTTGTGGAGTGGTCTTTATTAGTTTTGGGTATGAGTTCATTGATTTCAAAGGTCATTCGTGTGGTATTGTGTTCGGTTTGTGTTTCTTTATAAACGATAAGTACAAGTTTTCAGTTGTCATTTACAGTGTCATTTTAATGATTGTAATCATTGGATTCGATTATATTAGTTTATGTGTGTGTCTAGAAAGCTTAAAAATCGAAACTCCATGGAATCGGAGGTTGTTATTGTAACCAATACGCTATCCAAGCGTGAACTACTATTGTTTAATATTTTGTAAACCTACATCCTTTTCCATGTATTTTGTTAAGTTTTCTTGAATAACTCGATGTAGTAATTCGTAATTGTACAATTTTGATTAAAATACTAAAAAATTTTATTCACTAAAACATGTTACCATGATTTGATATCATTTCGTCTATCACACATTGCGTTGATTGTTATACGTATGATATATGAGTGTATACGAGTGTATATGAGTGTATACAATTAGTGCTTTGGTCCTTTACAACTTGCTTTCTTGCCTTGATGCTTAATAAATGATTTTGGAGATCGAAAGTTATCACTTGGTTTAACTAAGTGGCTTTTTAAGCCGAGAGTGTTTGATAATGGTTGAGGAGTGGTCTTGATTAGTTTTGGGTATGAGTTGATTGATTTTAAGGATCATTCGTGCGGTTTCGTGTTCGGTTTGAGTTTCTTTATAAACGTTTAGTACTAGTTTTAGTTGTCATTTATAGTGTCATTTCACTGATTGTAATCACCGGATTTGATTATATTAGTTCATGAGTGTGTTTAGAAGGCTTAAAAATCGAAACTCCATGGAATCGAAGGTTGTTATTGTAAGCAACAAACTAGCCAAGCGTGAACTCCTATTGTTTAATGTTTTTGTAAACTACATTCTTTTCCATGTATCTTGTTAAGCTTTCTTTAATAACTCGACGTAACAATTCGTAGTCGCACAATTTTGATTAAAATACTGATAAATCTTATTTACTACATCATGTTACCATGATTTGATATCATTTTCGTCTAACACACATTGCGTTGATTGTTATACGTATGACATATGAGTGTATACGATTGTATATTAGTGTATACAAGTAGTGTTTTGGTTCTTTACAACTTGCTTTCTTGCCTTGATGCTCAATAAATGATTTTGGAGATCCAAAAGTTATTACTTTATTAAATAAGTGGCTTTTTAAGCCGAGAGTTTTTAATAATGGTTATGGAGTGGTCTTTATTAGTTTTGGGTATGAGTTCATTGATTTCAAGGGTCATTCGTGTGGTTTTGTGTTCGGTTTGTGTTTCTTTATAAACGATAAGTACAAGTTTTCAGTTGTCTTTTACAGTGTCATTTCAATGATTGTAATCATTGGATTCAATTATATTAGTTTATGTGTGTGTCTAGAAAGCTTAAAAATCGAAACTCCATGGAATCGGAGGTTGTTATTGTAACCAATAAGCTATCCAAGCGTGAACTACTATTGTTTAATATTTTGTAAACCTACATTCTTTTCCATGTATTTTGTTAAGTTTTCTTGAATAACTCGATGTAGTAATTCGTAATTGTACAATTTTGATTAAAATACTAAAAAATTTTATTCACTAAAACATGTTACCATGATTTGATATCATTTTCGTCTATTACACATTGCGTTGATTGTTATACGTATGATATATGAGTGTATACGAGTGTATATGAGTGTATACAATTAGTGCTTTGGTCCTTTACAACTTGCTTTCTTGCCTTGATGCTTAATAAATGATTTTGGAGATCGAAAGTTATCACTTGGTTTAACTAAGTGGCTTTTTAAGCCGAGAGTGTTTGATAATGGTTGAGGAGTGGTCTTGATTAGTTTTGGGTACGAGTTGATTGATTTTAAGGATCATTCGTGCGGTTTCGTGTTCGGTTTGAGTTTCTTTATAAACGTTTAGTACTAGTTTTAGTTGTCATTTATAGTGTCATTTCACTGATTGTAATCACCGGATTTGATTATATTAGTTTATGTGTGTGTCTAGAAAGCTTAAAAATCGAAACTCCATGGAATCGGAGGTTGTTATTGTAACCAATAAGCTATCCAAGCGTGAACTACTATTGTTTAATATTTTGTAAACCTACATTCTTTTCCATGTATTTTGTTAAGTTTTCTTGAATAACTCGATGTAGTAATTCGTAATTGTACAATTTTGATTAAAATACTAAAAATTTTATTCACTAAAACATGTTACCATGATTTGATATCATTTTCGTCTATCACACATTGCGTTGATTGTTATACGTATGATATATGAGTGTATACGAGTGTATATGAGTGTATACAATTAGTGCTTTGGTCCTTTACAACTTGCTTTCTTGCCTTGATGCTTAATAAATGATTTTGGAGATCGAAAGTTATCACTTGGTTTAACTAAGTGGCTTTTTAAGCCGAGAGTGTTTGATAATGGTTGAGGAGTGGTCTTGATTAGTTTTGGGTAGGAGTTGATTGATTTCAAGGATCATTCGTGCGGTTTCGTGTTCGGTTTGAGTTTCTTTATAAACGTTTAGTACTAGTTTTAGTTGTCATTTATAGTGTCATTTCACTGATTGTAATCACCGGATTTGATTATATTAGTTCATGAGTGTGTTTAGAAGGCTTAAAAATCGAAACTCCATGGAATCGAAGGTTGTTATTGTAAGCAACAAACTAGCCAACCGTGAACTCCTATTGTTTAATGTTTTTGTAAACTACATTCTTTTCCATGTATCTTGTTAAGCTTTCTTTAATAACTCGACGTAACAATTCGTAGTCGCACAATTTTGATTAAAATACTGATAAATCTTATTTACTACATCATGTTACCATGATTTGATATCATTTTCGTCTAACACACATTGCGTTGATTGTTATACGTATGACATATGAGTGTATACGATTGTATATTAGTGTATACAAGTAGTGTTTTGGTTCTTTACAACTTGCTTTCTTGCCTTGATGCTCAATATATGATTTTGGAGATCGAAAGTTATCACTTTATTAAATAAGTGGCTTTTTAAGCCGAGAGTTTTTAATAATGGTTATGGAGTGGTCTTTATTAGTTTTGGGTATGAGTTCATTGATTTCAAGGGTCATTCGTGTGGTTTTGTGTTCGGTTTGTGTTTCTTTATAAACGATAAGTACAAGTTTTCAGTTGTCATTTACAGTGTCATTTCAATGATTGTAATCATTGGATTCGATTATATTAGTTTATGTGTGTGTCTAGAAAGCTTAAAAATCGAAACTCCATGGAATCGGAGGTTGTTATTGTAACCAATAAGCTATCCAAGCGTGAACTACTATTGTTTAATATTTTGTAAACCTACATTCTTTTCCATGTATTTTGTTAAGTTTTCTTGAATAACTCGATGTAGTAATTCGTAATTGTACAATTTTGATTAAAATACTAAAAAATTTTATTCACTAAAACATGTTACCATGATTTGATATCATTTTCGTCTATCACACATTGCGTTGATTGTTATACGTATGATATATGAGTGTATACGAGCGTATATGAGTGTATACAATTAGTGCTTTGGTCCTTTACAACTTGCTTTCTTGCCTTGATGCTTAATAAATGATTTTGGAGATCGAAAGTTATCACTTGGTTTAACTAAGTGGCTTTTTAAGCCGAGAGTATTTGATAATGGTTGAGGAGTGGTCTTGATTAGTTTTGGGTATGAGTTGATTGATTTTAAGGATCATTCGTGCGGTTTCGTGTTCGGTTTGAGTTTCTTTATAAACGTTTAGTACTAGTTTTAGTTGTCATTTGTAGTGTCATTTCACTGATTGTAATCACCGGCTTTGATTATATTAGTTCATGAGTGTGTTTAGAAGGCTTAAAAATCGAAACTCCATGGAATCGAAGGTTGTTATTGTAAGCAACAAACTAGCCAAGCGTGAACTCCTATTGTTTAATGTTTTTGTAAACTACATTCTTTTCCATGTATCTTGTTAAGCTTTCTTTAATAACTCGACGTAACAATTCGTAGTCGCACAATTTTGATTAAAATACTGATAAATCTTATTTACTACATCATGTTACCATGATTTGATATCATTTTCGTCTAACACACATTGCGTTGATTGTTATACGTATGACATATGAGTGTATACGATTGTATATGAGTGTATACAATTAGTGTTTTGGTTCTTTACAACTTGCTTTCTTGCCTTGATGCTCAATATATGATTTTGGAGATCGAAAGTTATCACTTGGTTTAACTAAGTGGCTCTTTAAGCCGAGATTGTTTGATAATGGTTGAGGAGTGGTCTTGATTAGTTTTGGGTATGAGTTGATTGATTTTAAGGATCAATCGTGCGGTTTCGTGTTCGGTTTGTGTTCTTTATAAACGTTTAGTACTAGTTTTAGTTGTCATTTATAGTGTCATTTCACTGATTGTAATCACCGGATTTGATTATATTAGTTCATGAGTGTGTTTAGAAGGCTTAAAAATCGAAACTCCATGGAAGCGAAGGTTGTTATTGTAAGCAACAAACTAGCCAAGCGTGAACTCCTATTGTTTAATGTTTTTGTAAACTACATTCTTTTCCATGTATCTTGTTAAGCTTTCTTTAATAACTCGACGTAACAATTCGTAGTCGCACAATTTTGATTAAAATACTGATAAAACTTATTTACTACATCATGTTACCATGATTTGATATCATTTTCGTCTAACACACATTGCGTTGATTGTTATACGTATGACATATGAGTGTATACGATTGTATATTAGTGTATACAAGTAGTGTTTTGGTTCTTTACAACTTGCTTTCTTGCCTTGATGCTCAATATATGATTTTGGAGATCGAAAGTTATCACTTTATTAAATAAGTGGCTTTTTAAGCCGAGAGTTTTTGATAATGGTTATGGAGTGGTCTTTATTAGTTTTGGGTATGAGTTCATTGATTTCAAGGGTCATTCGTGTGGTTTTGTGTTCGGTTTGTGTTTCTTTATAAACGATAAGTACAAGTTTTCAGTTGTCATTTACAGTGTCATTTCAATGATTGTAATCATTGGATTCGATTATATTAGTTTATGTGTGTGTCTAGAAAGCTTAAAAATCGAAACTCCATGGAATCGGAGGTTGTTATTGTAACCAATAAGCTATCCAAGCGTGAACTACTATTGTTTAATATTTTGTAAACCTACATTCTTTTCCATGTATTTTGTTAAGTTTTCTTGAATAACTCGATGTAGTAATTCGTAATTGTACAATTTTGATTAAAATACTAAAAAATTTTATTCACTAAAACATGTTACCATGATTTGATATCATTTTCGTCTATCACACATTGCGTTGATTGTTATACGTATGATATATGAGTGTATACGAGCGTATATGAGTGTATACAATTAGTGCTTTGGTCCTTTACAACTTGCTTTCTTGCCTTGATGCTTAATAAATGATTTTGGAGATCGAAAGTTATCACTTGGTTTAACTAAGTGGCTTTTTAAGCCGAGAGTATTTGATAATGGTTGAGGAGTGGTCTTGATTAGTTTTGGGTATGAGTTGATTGATTTTAAGGATCATTCGTGCGGTTTCGTGTTCGGTTTGAGTTTCTTTATAAACGTTTAGTACTAGTTTTAGTTGTCATTTGTAGTGTCATTTCACTGATTGTAATCACCGGATTTGATTATATTAGTTCATGAGTGTGTTTAGAAGGCTTAAAAATCGAAACTCCATGGAATCGAAGGTTGTTATTGTAAGCAACAAACTAGCCAAGCGTGAACTCCTATTGTTTAATGTTTTTGTAAACTACATTCTTTTCCATGTATCTTGTTAAGCTTTCTTTAATAACTCGACGTAACAATTCGTAGTCGCACAATTTTGATTAAAATACTGATAAATCTTATTTACTACATCATGTTACCATGATTTGATATCATTTTCGTCTAACACACATTGCGTTGATTGTTATACGTATGACATATGAGTGTATACGATTGTATATGAGTGTATACAATTAGTGTTTTGGTTCTTTACAACTTGCTTTCTTGCCTTGATGCTCAATAATGATTTTGGAGATCGAAAGTTATCACTTGGTTTAACTAAGTGGCTCTTTAAGCCGAGATTGTTTGATAATGGTTGAGGAGTGGTCTTGATTAGTTTTGGGTATGAGTTGATTGATTTTAAGGATCAATCGTGCGGTTTCGTGTTCGGTTTGTGTATCTTTATAAACGTTTAGTACTAGTTTTAGTTGTCATTTATAGTGTCATTTCACTGATTGTAATCACCGGATTTGATTATATTAGTTCATGAGTGTGTTTAGAAGGCTTAAAAATCGAAACTCCATGGAAGCGAAGGTTGTTATTGTAAGCAACAAACTAGCCAAGCGTGAACTCCTATTGTTTAATGTTTTTGTAAACTACATTCTTTTCCATGTATCTTGTTAAGCTTTCTTTAATAACTCGACGTAACAATTCGTAGTCGCACAATTTTGATTAAAATACTGATAAAACTTATTTACTACATCATGTTACCATGATTTGATATCATTTTCGTCTAACACACATTGCGTTGATTGTTATACGTATGACATATGAGTGTATACGATTGTATATTAGTGTATACAAGTAGTGTTTTGGTTCTTTACAACTTGCTTTCTTGCCTTGATGCTCAATATATGATTTTGGAGATCGAAAGTTATCACTTTATTAAATAAGTGGCTTTTTAAGCCGAGAGTTTTTGATAATGGTTATGGAGTGGTCTTTATTAGTTTTGGGTATGAGTTCATTGATTTCAAGGGTCATTCGTGTGGTTTTGTGTTCGGTTTGTGTTTCTTTATAAACGATAAGTACAAGTTTTCAGTTGTCATTTACAGTGTCATTTCAATGATTGTAATCATTGGATTCGATTATATTAGTTTATGTGTGTGTCTAGAAAGCTTAAAAATCGAAACTCCATGGAATCGGAGGTTGTTATTGTAACCAATAAGCTATCCAAGCGTGAACTACTATTGTTTAATATTTTGTAAACCTACATTCTTTTCCATGTATTTTGTTAAGTTTTCTTGAATAACTCGATGTAGTAATTCGTAATTGTACAATTTTGATGAAAATACTAAAAAATTTTATCCACTAAAACATGTTACCATGATTTGATATCATTTTCGTCTATCACACATTGCGTTGATTGTTATACGTATGATATATGAGTGTATACGAGTGTATATGAGTGTATACAATTAGTGCTTTGGTCCTTTACAACTTGCTTTCTTGCCTTGATGCTTAATAAATGATTTTGGAGATCGAAAGTTATCACTTGGTTTAACTAAGTGGCTTTTTAAGCCGAGAGTGTTTGATAATGGTTGAGGAGTGGTCTTGATTAGTTTTGGGTATGAGTTGATTGATTTTAAGGATCATTCGTGCGGTTTCGTGTTCGGTTTGAGTTTCTTTATAAACGTTTAGTACTAGTTTTAGTTGTCATTTATAGTGTCATTTCACTGATTGTAATCACCGGATTTGATTATATTAGTTCATGAGTGTGTTTAGAAGGCTTAAAAATCGAAACTCCATGGAATCGAAGGTTGTTATTGTAAGCAACAAACTAGCCAACCATGAACTCCTATTGTTTAATGTTTTTGTAAACTACATTCTTTTCCATGTATCTTGTTAAGCTTTCTTTAATAACTCGACGTAACAATTCGTAGTCGCACAATTTTGATTAAAATACTGATAAATCTTATTTACTACATCATGTTACCATGATTTGATATCATTTTCGTCTAACACACATTGCGTTGATTGTTATACGTATGACATATGAGTGTATACGATTGTATATTAGTGTATACGAGTAGTGTTTTGGTTCTTTACAACTTGCTTTCTTGCCTTGATGCTCAATATATGATTTTGGAGATCGAAAGTTATCACTTTATTAATTAAGTGGCTTTTTAAGCCGAGAGTTTTTAATAATGGTTATGGAGTGGTCTTTATTAGTTTTGGGTATGAGTTCATTGATTTCAAGGGTCATTCGTGTGGTTTTGTGTTCGGTTTGTGTTTCTTTATAAACGATAAGTACAAGTTTTCAGTTGTCATTTACAGTGTCATTTCAATGATTGTAATCATTGGATTCGATTATATTAGTTTATGTGTGTGTCTAGAAAGCTTAAAAATCGAAACTCCATGGAATCGGAGGTTGTTATTGTAACCAATAAGCTATCCAAGCGTGAACTACTATTGTTTAATATTTTGTAAACCTACATTCTTTTCCATGTATTTTGTTAAGTTTTCTTGAATAACTCGATGTAGTAATTCGTAATTGTACAATTTTGATTAAAATACTAAAAAATTTTATTCACTAAAACATGTTACCATGATTTGATATCATTTTCGTCTATCACACATTGCGTTGATTGTTATACGTATGATATATGAGTGTATACGAGTGTATATGAGTGTATACAATTAGTGCTTTGGTCCTTTACAACTTGCTTTCTTGCCTTGATGCTTAATAAATGATTTTGGAGATCGAAAGTTATCACTTGGTTTAACTAAGTGGCTTTTTAAGCCGAGAGTGTTTGATAATGGTTGAGGAGTGGTCTTGATTAGTTTTGGGTATGAGTTGATTGATTTTAAGGATCATTCGTGCGGTTTCGTGTTCGGTTTGAGTTTCTTTATAAACGTTTAGTACTAGTTTTAGTTGTCATTTATAGTGTCATTTCACTGATTGTAATCACCGGATTTGATTATATTAGTTCATGAGTGTGTTTAGAAGGCTTAAAAATCGAAACTCCATGGAATCGAAGGTTGTTATTGTAAGCAACAAACTAGCCAAGCGTGAACTCCTATTGTTTAATGTTTTTGTAAACTACATTCTTTTCCATGTATCTTGTTAAGCTTTCTTTAATAACTCGACGTAACAATTCGTAGTCGCACAATTTTGATTAAAATACTGATAAATCTTATTTACTACATCATGTTACCATGATTTGATATCATTTTCGTCTAACACACATTGCGTTGATTGTTATACGTATGACATATGAGTGTATACGATTGTATATTAGTGTATACAAGTAGTGTTTTGGTTCTTTACAACTTGCTTTCTTGCCTTGATGCTCAATAAATGATTTTGGAGATCCAAAAGTTATCACTTTATTAAATAAGTGGCTTTTTAAGCCGAGAGTTTTTGATAATGGTTATGGAGTGGTCTTTATTAGTTTTGGGTATGAGTTCATTGATTTCAAGGGTCATTCGTGTGGTTTTGTGTTCGGTTTGTGTTTCTTTATAAACGATAAGTACAAGTTTTCAGTTGTCATTTACAGTGTCATTTCAATGATTGTAATCTTTGGATTCCATTATATTAGTTTATGTGTGTGTCTAGAAAGCTTAAAAATCGAAACTCCATGGAATCGGAGGTTGTTATTGTAACCAATAAGCTATCTAAGCGTGAACTACTATTGTTTAATATTTTGTAAACCTACATTCTTTTCCATGTATTTTGTTAAGTTTTCTTGAATAACTCGATGTAGTAATTCGTAAATGTACAATTTTGATTAAAATACTAAAAAATTTTATTCACTAAAACATGTTACCATGATTTGATATCATTTTCGTCTATTACACATTGCGTTGATTGTTATACGTATGATATATGAGTGTATACGAGTGTATATGAGTGTATACAATTAGTGCTTTGGTCCTTTACAACTTGCTTTCTTGCCTTGATGCTTAATAAATGATTTTGGAGATCGAAAGTTATCACTTGGTTTAACTAAGTGGCTTTTTAAGCCGAGAGTGTTTGATAATGGTTGAGGAGTGGTCTTGATTAGTTTTGGGTACGAGTTGATTGATTTTAAGGA
The DNA here is from genome assembly GCA_025506415.1 of Flaveria robusta. Lineage (NCBI taxonomy): Eukaryota > Viridiplantae > Streptophyta > Magnoliopsida > Asterales > Asteraceae > Flaveria > Flaveria robusta. Next base: position 17,880,249 of record CM046474.1, read on the forward strand.
TCATTCGTGCGGTTTCGTGTTCGGTTTGAGTTTCTTTATAAACGTTTAGTACTAGTTTTAGTTGTCATTTATAGTGTCATTTCACTGATTGTAATCACCGGATTTGATTATATTAGTTTATGTGTGTGTCTAGAAAGCTTAAAAATCGAAACTCCATGGAATCGGAGGTTGTTATTGTAACCAATAAGCTATCCAAGCGTGAACTACTATTGTTTAATATTTTGTAAACCTACATTCTTTTCCATGTATTTTGTTAAGTTTTCTTGAATAACTCGATGTAGTAATTCGTAATTGTACAATTTTGATTAAAATACTAAAAAATTTTATTCACTAAAACATGTTACCATGATTTGATATCATTTTCGTCTATCACACATTGCGTTGATTGTTATACGTATGATATATGAGTGTATACGAGTGTATATGAGTGTATACAATTAGTGCTTTGGTCCTTTACAACTTGCTTTCTTGCCTTGATGCTTAATAAATGATTTTGGAGATCGAAAGTTATCACTTGGTTTAACTAAGTGGCTTTTTAAGCCGAGAGTGTTTGATAATGGTTGAGGAGTGGTCTTGATTAGTTTTGGGTATGAGTTGATTGATTTTAAGGATCATTCGTGCGGTTTCGTGTTCGGTTTGAGTTTCTTTATAAACGTTTAGTACTAGTTTTAGTTGTCATTTATAGTGTCATTTCACTGATTGTAATCACCGGATTTGATTATATTAGTTCATGAGTGTGTTTAGAAGGCTTAAAAATCGAAACTCCATGGAATCGAAGGTTGTTATTGTAAAGCCAACCGTGAACTCCTATTGTTTAATGTTTTTGTAAACTACATTCTTTTCCATGTATCTTGTTAAGCTTTCTTTAATAACTCGACGTAACAATTCGTAGTCGCACAATTTTGATTAAAATACTGATAAATCTTATTTACTACATCATGTTATCATGATTTGATATCATTTTCGTCTAACACACATTGCGTTGATTGTTATACGTATGACATATGAGTGTATACGATTGTATATTAGTGTATACAAGTAGTGTTTTGGTTCTTTACAACTTGCTTTCTTGCCTTGATGCTCAATATATGATTTTGGAGATCGAAAGTTATCACTTTATTAAATAAGTGGCTTTTTAAGCCGAGAGTTTTTAATAATGGTTATGGAGTGGTCTTTATTAGTTTTGGGTATGAGTTCATTGATTTCAAGGGTCATTCGTGTGGTTTTGTGTTCGGTTTGTGTTTCTTTATAAACGATAAGTACAAGTTTTCAGTTGTCATTTACAGTGTCATTTCAATGATTGTAATCATTGGATTCGATTATATTAGTTTATGTGTGTGTCTAGAAAGCTTAAAAATCGAAACTCCATGGAATCGGAGGTTGTTATTGTAACCAATAAGCTATCCAAGCGTGAACTACTATTGTTTAATATTTTGTAAACCTACATTCTTTTCCATGTATTTTGTTAAGTTTTCTTGAATAACTCGATGTAGTAATTCGTAATTGTACAATTTTGATTAAAATACTAAAAAATTTTATTCACTAAAACATGTTACCATGATTTGATATCATTTTCGTCTATCACACATTGCGTTGATTGTTATACGTATGATATATGAGTGTATACGAGTGTATATGAGTGTATACAATTAGTGCTTTGGTCCTTTACAACTTGCTTTCTTGCCTTGATGCTTAATAAATGATTTTGGAGATCGAAAGTTATCACTTGGTTTAACTAAGTGGCTTTTTAAGCCGAGAGTGTTTGATAATGGTTGAGGAGTGGTCTTGATTAGTTTTGGGTATGAGTTGATTGATTTTAAGGATCATTCGTGCGGTTTCGTGTTCGGTTTGAGTTTCTTTATAAACGTTTAGTACTAGTTTTAGTTGTCATTTATAGTGTCATTTCACTGATTGTAATCACCGGATTTGATTATATTAGTTCATGAGTGTGTTTAGAAGGCTTAAAAATCGAAACTCCATGGAATCGAAGGTTGTTATTGTAAGCAACAAACTAGCCAACCGTGAACTCCTATTGTTTAATGTTTTTGTAAACTACATTCTTTTCCATGTATCTTGTTAAGCTTTCTTTAATAACTCGACGTAACAATTCGTAGTCGCACAATTTTGATTAAAATACTGATAAATCTTATTTACTACATCATGTTACCATGATTTGATATCATTTTCGTCTAACACACATTGCGTTGATTGTTATACGTATGACATAGGAGTGTATACGATTGTATATTAGTGTATACGAGTAGTGTTTTGGTTCTTTACAACTTGCTTTCTTGCCATGATGCTCAATATATGATTTTGGAGATCGAAAGTTATCACTTTATTAAATAAGTGGCTTTTTAAGCCGAGAGTTTTTAATAATGGTTATGGAGTGGTCTTTATTAGTTTTGGGTATGAGTTCATTGATTTCAAGGGTCATTCGTGTGGTTTTGTGTTCGGTTTGTGTTTCTTTATAAACGATAAGTACAAGTTTTCAGTTGTCATTTACAGTGTCATTTCAATGATTGTAATCATTGGATTCGATTATATTAGTTTATGTGTGTGTCTAGAAAGCTTAAAAATCGAAACTCCATGGAATCGGAGGTTGTTATTGTAACCAATAAGCTATCCAAGCGTGAACTACTATTGTTTAATATTTTGTAAACCTACATTCTTTTCCATGTATTTTGTTAAGTTTTCTTGAATAACTCGATGTAGTAATTCGTAATTGTACAATTTTGATTAAAATACTAAAAAATTTTATTCACTAAAACATGCTACCATGATTTTATATCATTTTCGTCTATCACACATTGCGTTGATTGTTATACGTATGATATATGAGTGTATACGAGTGTATATGAGTGTATACAATTAGTGCTTTGGTCCTTTACAACTTGCTTTCTTGCCTTGATGCTTAATAAATGATTTTGGAGATCGAAAGTTATCAATTGGTTTAACTAAGTGGCTTTTTAAGCCGAGAGTGTTTGATAATGGTTTAGGAGTGGTCTTGATTAGTTTTGGGTATGAGTTGATTGATTTTAAGGATCATTCGTGCGGTTTCGTGTTCGGTTTGTGTTTCTTTATAAACGTTTAGTACTAGTTTTAGTTGTCATTTATAGTGTCATTTCACTGATTGTAATCACCGGATTTGATTATATTAGTTCATGATTGTGTTTAGAAGGCTTAAAAATCGAAACTCCATGGAATCGAAGGTTGTTATTGTAAGCAACAAACTAGCCAAGCGTGAACTCCTATTGTTTAATGTTTTTGTAAACTACATTCTTTTCCATGTATCTTGTTAAGCTTTCTTTAATAACTCGACATAACAATTCGTAGTCGCACAATTTTGATTAAAATACTGATAAATCTTATTTACTACATCATGTTACCATGATTTGATATCATTTTCGTCTAACACACATTGCGTTGATTGTTATACGTATAACATATGAGTGTATACGATTGTATATTAGTGTATACAAGTAGTGTTTTTGGTTCTTTACAACTTGCTTTCTTGCCTTGATGCTCAATATATGATTTTGGAGATCGAAAGTTATCACTTTATTAAATAAGTGGCTTTTTAAGCCGAGAGTTTTGATAATGGTTATGGAGTGGTCTTTATTAGTTTTGGGTATGAGTTCATTGATTTCAAGGGTCATTCGTGTGGTTTTGTGTTCGGTTTGTGTTTCTTTATAAACGATAAGTACAAGTTTTCAGTTGTCAATTACAGTGTCATTTCAATGATTGTAATCATTGGATTCGATTATATTAGTTTATGTGTGTGTCTAGAAAGCTTAAAAATCGAAACTCCATGGAATCGGAGGTTGTTATTGTAACCAATAAGCTATCCAAGCGTGAACTACTATTGTTTAATATTTTGTAAACCTACATTCTTTTCCATGTATTTTGTTAAGTTTTCTTGAATAACTCGATGTAGTAATTCGTAATTGTACAATTTTGATTAAAATACTAAAAAATTTTATTCACTAAAACATGTTACCATGATTTTATATCATTTTCGTCTATCACACATTGCGTTGATTGTTATACGTATGATATATGAGTGTATACGAGTGTATATGAGTGTATAAAATTAGTGTTTTGGTCCTTTACAACTTGCTTTCTTTCCTTGATGCTTAATAAATGATTTTGGAGATCGAAAGTTATCACCTGGTTTAACTAAGTGGCTTTTTAAGCCGAGAGTGTTTGATAATGGTTGAGGAGTGGTCTTGATTAGTTTTGGGTATGAGTTGATTGATTTTAAGGATCATTCGTGCGGTTTCGTGTTCGGTATGTGTTTCTTTATAAACGGTTAGTACCAGTTTTAGTTGTCATTTATAGCGTCATTTCACTGATTGTAATCATCGGATTCGATTATATTAGTTCATGAGTGTGTTTAGAAGGCTTAAAAATCAAAACTCTATGGAATCTGAGGTTGTTATTGTATGCAACAAACTAACCAAGCGTGAACTCCTATTGTTTAATGTTTTCGTAAAACAACATTCTTTTCCATGTATCTTGTTAAGCTTTCATTAATAACTCGACGTAACAATTCGTAGTCGCATAATTTTGATTAAAATACTGATAAATCTTATTTACTACATCATGTTACCACGATTTGATATCATTTTTGTCTAACACACATTGCGTTGATTGTTATACGTATGATATATGAGTGTAACGATTGTATATTAGTGTATACAAGTAGTGTTTTTGTTCTTTACAACTTGCTTTCTTGCCTTGATGCTCAATATATGATTTTGGAGATCGAAAGTTATCACTTTATTAAATAAGTGGCTTTTTAAGCTGAGAGTTTTTGATAATGGTTGTGGAGTGGTCTTTATTAGTTTTGGGTATGAGTTCATTGATTTCAAGGGTTATTCGTGTGGTTTTGTGTTCGGTTTGTGTTTCTTTATAAACGATAAGTACAAGTTTTCAGTTGTCAATTACAGTGTCATTTCAATGATTGTAATCATTGGATTCGATTATATTAGTTTATGTGTGTGTCTAGAAAGCTTAAAAATCGAAACTCCATGGAATCGGAGGTTGTTATTGTAACCAATAAGCTATCCAAGCGTGCACTACTATTGTTTAATATTTTGTAAACCTATATTCTTTTCCATGTATTTTGTTAAGTTTTCTTGAATAACTCGATGTAGTAATTCGTAATTGTACAATTTTCATTAAAATACTAAAAAATTTTATTCACTAAAACATGTTACCATGATTTGATATCATTTTCGTCTATCACACATTGCGTTGATTGTTATACGTATGATATATGAGTGTATACGAGTGTATATGACTGTATAAAAATAGTGTTTTGGTCCTTTACAACTTGCTTTCTTTCCTTGATGCTTAATAAATGATTTTGGAGATCGAAAGTTATCACCTGGTTTAACTAAGTGGCTTTTTAAGCCGAGGGTGTTTGATAATGGTTGAGGAGTGGTCTTGATTAGTTTTGGGTATGAGTTGATTGATTTTAAGGATCATTCGTGCGGTTTCGTGTTCGGTTTGTGTTTCTTTATAAACGTTTAGTACTAATTTTAGTTGTCATTTATAGGGTCATTTCACTAATTGTAATCACCGGATTTGAATATATTAGTTCATGAGTGTGTTTAGAAGGCTTAAAAATCGAAACTCCATGGAATCGAAGGTTGTTATTGTAAGCAACAAACTAGCCAAGCGTGAACTCCTATTGTTTAATGTTTTTGTAAACTACATTCTTTTCCATGTATCTTGTTAAGCTTTCTTTAATAACTCGACGTAACAATTCGTAGTCGCACAATTTTGATTAAAATACTGATAAATCTTATTTACTACATCATGTTACCATGATTTGATATCATTTTCGTCTAACACACATTGCGTTGATTGTTATACGTATGACATATGAGTGTATACGATTGTATATTAGAGTATACAAGTAGTGTTTTGGTTCTTTACAACTTGCTTTCTTGCCTTGATGCTCAATATATGATTTTGGAGATCGAAAGTTATCACTTTATTAAATAAGTGGCTTTTTAAGCCGAGAGTTTTTGATAATGGTTGTGGAGTGGTCTTTATTAGTTTTGGGTATGAGTTCATTGATTTCAAGGGTCATTCGTGTGGTTTTGTGTTCGGTTTGTGTTTCTTTATAAACGATAAGTACAAGTTTTCAGTTGTCATTTACAGTGTCATTTCAATGATTGTAATCATTGGATTCGATTATATTAGTTTATGTGTGTGTCTAGAAAGCTTAAAAATCGAAACTCCATGGAATCAGAGGTTGTTATTGTAACCAATAAGCTATCCAAGCGTGAACTACTATTGTTTAATATTTTGTAAACCTACATTCTTTTCCATGTATTTTGTTAAGTTTTCTTGAATAACTCGATGTAGTATTTCGTAATTGTACAATTTTGATTAAAATACTAAAAAATTTTATTCACTAAAACATGTTACCATGATTTGATATCATTTTCGTCTATCACACATTGCGTTGATTGTTATACGTATGATATATGAGTGTATACGAGTGTATATGATTGTATAAAATTAGTGTTTTGGTCCTTTACAACTTGCTTTCTTTCTTTGATGCTGAATAAATGATTTTGGAGATCGAAAGTTATCACCTGGTTTAACTAAGTGGCTTTTTAAGCCGAGAGTGTTTGATAATGGTTGAGGAGTGGTCTTGATTAGTTTTGGGTATGAGTTGATTGATTTTAAGGATCATTCGTGCGGTTTCATGTTCGGTTTGTGTTTCTTTATAAACGTTTAGTACTAATTTTAGTTGTCATTTATAGTGTCATTTCACTGATTGTAATCACCGGATTTGATTATATTAGTTCATGAGTGTGTTTAGAAGACTTAAAAATCGAAACTCCATGGAATCGAAGGTTGTTATTGTAAGCAACAAACTAGCCAAGCGTGAACTCCTATTGTTTAATGTTTTTTTAAACTACATTCTTTTCCATGTATCTTGTTAAGCTTTCTTTAATAACTCGACGTAACAATTCGTAGTCACACAATTTTGATTAAAATACTGATAAATCGTATTTACTACATCATGTTACCATGATTTAATATCATTTTCGTCTAACACACATTGCGTTGATTGTTATACGTATGACATATGAGTGTATACGATTGTATATTAGTGTATACAAGTAGTGTTTTGGTTCTTTACAACTTGCTTTCTTGCCTTGATGCTCAATAAATGATTTTGGAGATCGAAAGTTATCACTTTATTAAATAAGTGGCTTTTTAAGCCGAGAGTTTTTGATAATGGTTGTGGAGTGGTCCTTATTAGTTTTGGGTATGAGTTCATTGATTTCAAAGGTCATTCGTGTGGTATTGTGTTGGGTTTGTGTTTCTTTATAAACGATAAGTACAAGTTTTCAGTTGTCATTTACAGTGTCATTTCAATGATTGTAATCATTGGATTCGATTATATTAGTTTATGTGTGTGTCTAGAAAGCTTAAAAATCGAAACTCCATGGAATCGGAGGTTGTTATTGTAACCAATAAGCTATCCAAGCGTGAACTACTATTATTTAATATTTTGTAAACCTACATTCTTTTTCATGTATTTTGTTAAGTTTTCTTGAATAACTCGATGTAGTAATTCGTAATTGTACAATTTTGATTAAAATACTAAAAAATTTTACTCACTAAAACATGTTACCATGATTTGATATCGTTTTCATCTATCACACATTGCGTTGATTGTTATACGTATGATATATGAGTGTATACGAGTGTATATGAGTGTATAAAATTAGTGTTTTGGTCCTTTACAACTTGCTTTCTTTCCTTGATGCTTAATAAATGATTTTGGAGATCGAAAGATATCACCTGGTTTAACTAAGTGGCTTTTTAAGCCGAGAGTGTTTGATAATGGTTGAGGAGTGGTCTTGATTAGTTTTGGGTATGAGTTGATTGATTTTAAGGATCATTCGTGCGGTTTCGTGTTCGGTTTGTGTTTCTTTATAAACGTTTAGTACTAATTTTAGTTGTCATTTATAGTGTCATTTCACTGATTGTTATCACCGGATTTGAATATATTAGTTCATGAGTGCGTTTAGAAGGCTTAAAAATCGAAACTCCATGGAATCGAAGGTTGTTATTGTAACAACAAACTAGCCAAGCGTGAACTCCTATTGTTTAATGTTTTTGTAAACTACATTCTTTTCCATGTATCTTGTGAAGCTTTCTTTAATAACTCGACGTAACAATTCGTAGTCTCACAATTTTGATTAAAATACTGATAAATCTTATTTACTACATCATGTTACCATGATTTGATATCATTTTCGTCTAACACACATTGCGTTGATTGTTATACGTATGACATATGAGTGTATACGATTGTATATTAGAGTATACAAGTAGTGTTTTGGTTCTTTACAACTTGCTTTCTTGCCATGATGCTCAATATATGATTTTGGAGATCGAAAGTTATCACTTTATTAAATAAGTGGCTTTTTAAGCCGAGAGTTTTTGATAATGGTTGTGGAGTGGTCTTTATTAGTTTTGGGTATGAGTTCATTGATTTCAAGGGTCATTCGTGTGGTTTTGTGTTCGGTTTGTGTTTCTTTATAAACGATACGTACAAGTTTTCGTTTGTCATTTACAGTGTCATTTCAATGATTGTAATCATTGGATTCGATTATATTAGTTTATGTGTGTGTCTAGAAAGCTTAAAAATCGAAACTCCATGGAATCGGAGGTTGTTATTGTAACCAATAAGCTATCCAAGCGTGAACTACTATTGTTTAATATTTTGTAAACCTACATTCCTTTCCATGTATTTTGTTAAGTTTTCTTGAATAACTCGATGTAGTAATTCGTAATTGTACAATTTTGATTAAAATACAAAAAAATTTTATTCACTAAAACATGTTACCATGATTTGATATCATTTTCGTCTATCACACATTGCGTTGATTGTTATACGTATGATATATGAGTGTATACGAGTGTATATGATTGTATAAAATTAGTGTTTTGGTCCTTTACAACTTGCTTTCTTTCTTTGATGCTGAATAAATGATTTTGGAGATCGAAAGTTATCACCTGGTTTAACTAAGTGGCTTTTTAAGCCGAGAGTGTTTGATAATGGTTGAGGAGTGGTCTTGATTAGTTTTGGGTATGAGTTGATTGATTTTAAGGATCATTCGTGCGGTTTCATGTTCGGTTTGTGTTTCTTTATAAACGTTTAGTACTAATTTTAGTTGTCATTTATAGTGTCATTTCACTGATTGTAATCACCGGATTTGATTATATTAGTTCATGAGTGTGTTTAGAAGACTTAAAAATCGAAACTCCATGGAATCGAAGGTTGTTATTGTAAGCAACAAACTAGCCAAGCGTGAACTCCTATTGTTTAATGTTTTTTTAAACTACATTCTTTTCCATGTATCTTGTTAAGCTTTCTTTAATAACTCGACGTAACAATTCGTAGTCGCACAATTTTGATTAAAATACTGATAAATCGTATTTACTACATCATGTTACCATGATTTAATATCATTTTCGTCTAACACACATTGCGTTGATTGTTATACGTATGACATATGAGTGTATACGATTGTATATTAGTGTATACAAGTAGTGTTTTGGTTCTTTACAACTTGCTTTCTTGCCTTGATGCTCAATAAATGATTTTGGAGATCGAAAGTTATCACTTTATTAAATAAGTGGCTTTTTAAGCCGAGAGTTTTTGATAATGGTTGTGGAGTGGTCCTTATTAGTTTTGGGTATGAGTTCATTGATTTCAAAGGTCATTCGTGTGGTATTGTGTTGGGTTTGTGTTTCTTTATAAACGATAAGTACAAGTTTTCAGTTGTCATTTACAGTGTCATTTCAATGATTGTAATCATTGGATTCGATTATATTAGTTTATGTGTGTGTCTAGAAAGCTTAAAAATCGAAACTCCATGGAATCGGAGGTTGTTATTGTAACCAATAAGCTATCCAAGCGTGAACTACTATTATTTAATATTTTGTAAACCTACATTCTTTTTCATGTATTTTGTTAAGTTTTCTTGAATAACTCGATGTAGTAATTCGTAATTGTACAATTTTGATTAAAATACTAAAAAATTTTACTCACTAAAACATGTTACCATGATTTGATATCGTTTTCATCTATCACACATTGCGTTGATTGTTATACGTATGATATATGAGTGTATACGAGTGTATATGAGTGTATAAAATTAGTGTTTTGGTCCTTTACAACTTGCTTTCTTTCCTTGATGCTTAATAAATGATTTTGGAGATCGAAAGATATCACCTGGTTTAACTAAGTGGCTTTTTAAGCCGAGAGTGTTTGATAATGGTTGAGGAGTGGTCTTGATTAGTTTTGGGTATGAGTTGATTGATTTTAAGGATCATTCGTGCGGTTTCGTGTTCGGTTTGTGTTTCTTTATAAACGTTTAGTACTAATTTTAGTTGTCATTTATAGTGTCATTTCACTGATTGTTATCACCGGATTTGAATATATTAGTTCATGAGTGTGTTTAGAAGGCTTAAAAATCGAAACTCCATGGAATCGAAGGTTGTTATTGTAACAACAAACTAGCCAAGCGTGAACTCCTATTGTTTAATGTTTTTGTAAACTACATTCTTTTCCATGTATCTTGTGAAGCTTTCTTTAATAACTCGACGTAACAATTCGTAGTCTCACAATTTTGATTAAAATACTGATAAATCTTATTTACTACATCATGTTACCATGATTTGATATCATTTTCGTCTAACACACATTGCGTTGATTGTTATACGTATGACATATGAGTGTATACGATTGTATATTAGAGTATACAAGTAGTGTTTTGGTTCTTTACAACTTGCTTTCTTGCCATGATGCTCAATATATGATTTTGGAGATCGAAAGTTATCACTTTATTAAATAAGTGGCTTTTTAAGCCGAGAGTTTTTGATAATGGTTGTGGAGTGGTCTTTATTAGTTTTGGGTATGAGTTCATTGATTTCAAGGGTCATTCGTGTGGTTTTGTGTTCGGTTTGTGTTTCTTTATAAACGATACGTACAAGTTTTCGTTTGTCATTTACAGTGTCATTTCAATGATTGTAATCATTGGATTCGATTATATTAGTTTATGTGTGTGTCTAGAAAGCTTAAAAATCGAAACTCCATGGAATCGGAGGTTGTTATTGTAACCAATAAGCTATCCAAGCGTGAACTACTATTGTTTAATATTTTGTAAACCTACATTCCTTTCCATGTATTTTGTTAAGTTTTCTTGAATAACTCGATGTAGTAATTCGTAATTGTACAATTTTGATTAAAATACTAAAAAATTTTATTCACTAAAACATGTTACCATGATTTGATATCATTTTCGTCTATCACACATTGCGTTGATTGTTATACGTATGATATATGAGTGTATACGAGTGTATATGATTGTATAAAATTAGTGTTTTGGTCCTTTACAACTTGCTTTCTTTCTTTGATGCTGAATAAATGATTTTGGAGATCGAAAGTTATCACCTGGTTTAACTAAGTGGCTTTTTAAGCCGAGAGTGTTTGATAATGGTTGAGGAGTGGTCTTGATTAGTTTTGGGTATGAGTTGATTGATTTTAAGGATCATTCGTGCGGTTTCATGTTCGGTTTGTGTTTCTTTATAAACGTTTAGTACTAATTTTAGTTGTCATTTATAGTGTCATTTCACTGATTGTAATCACCGGATTTGATTATATTAGTTCATGAGTGTGTTTAGAAGACTTAAAAATCGAAACTCCATGGAATCGAAGGTTGTTATTGTAAGCAACAAACTAGCCAAGCGTGAACTCCTATTGTTTAATGTTTTTTTAAACTACATTCTTTTCCATGTATCTTGTTAAGCTTTCTTTAATAACTCGACGTAACAATTCGTAGTCGCACAATTTTGATTAAAATACTGATAAATCGTATTTACTACATCATGTTACCATGATTTAATATCATTTTCGTCTAACACACATTGCGTTGATTGTTATACGTATGACATATGAGTGTATACGATTGTATATTAGTGTATACAAGTAGTGTTTTGGTTCTTTACAACTTGCTTTCTTGCCTTGATGCTCAATAAATGATTTTGGAGATCGAAAGTTATCACTTTATTAAATAAGTGGCTTTTTAAGCCGAGAGTTTTTGATAATGGTTGTGGAGTGGTCCTTATTAGTTTTGGGTATGAGTTCATTGATTTCAAAGGTCATTCGTGTGGTATTGTGTTGGGTTTGTGTTTCTTTATAAACGATAAGTACAAGTTTTCAGTTGTCATTTACAGTGTCATTTCAATGATTGTAATCATTGGATTCGATTATATTAGTTTATGTGTGTGTCTAGAAAGCTTAAAAATCGAAACTCCATGGAATCGGAGGTTGTTATTGTAACCAATAAGCTATCCAAGCGTGAACTACTATTATTTAATATTTTGTAAACCTACATTCTTTTTCATGTATTTTGTTAAGTTTTCTTGAATAACTCGATGTAGTAATTCGTAATTGTACAATTTTGATTAAAATACTAAAAAATTTTACTCACTAAAACATGTTACCATGATTTGATATCGTTTTCATCTATCACACATTGCGTTGATTGTTATACGTATGATATATGAGTGTATACGAGTGTATATGAGTGTATAAAATTAGTGTTTTGGTCCTTTACAACTTGCTTTCTTTCCTTGATGCTTAATAAATGATTTTGGAGATCGAAAGATATCACCTGGTTTAACTAAGTGGCTTTTTAAGCCGAGAGTGTTTGATAATGGTTGAGGAGTGGTCTTGATTAGTTTTGGGTATGAGTTGATTGATTTTAAGGATCATTCGTGCGGTTTCGTGTTCGGTTTGTGTTTCTTTATAAACGTTTAGTACTAATTTTAGTTGTCATTTATAGTGTCATTTCACTGATTGTTATCACCGGATTTGAATATATTAGTTCATGAGTGTGTTTAGAAGGCTTAAAAATCGAAACTCCATGGAATCGAAGGTTGTTATTGTAACAACAAACTAGCCAAGCGTGAACTCCTATTGTTTAATGTTTTTGTAAACTACATTCTTTTCCATGTATCTTGTTAAGCTTTCTTTAATAACTCGACGTAACAATTCGTAGTCGCACAATTTTGATTAAAATACTGATAAATCTTATTTACTACATCATGTTACCATGATTTGATATCATTTTCGTCTAACACACATTGCGTTGATTGTTATACGTATGACATATGAGTGTATACGATTGTATATTAGAGTATACGAGTAGTGTTTTGGTTCTTTACAACTTGCTTTCTTGCCTTGATGCTCAATATATGATTTTGGAGATCGAAAGTTATCACTTTATTAAATAAGTGGCTTTTTAAGCCGAGGGTTTTTGATAATGGTTGTGGAGTGGTCTTTATTAGTTTTGGGTATGAGTTCATTGATTTCAAGGGTCATTCGTGTGGTATTGTGTTCGGTTTGTGTTTCTTTATAAACGATAAGTACAACTTTTCAGTTGTCATTTACAGTGTCATTTCAATGATTGTAATCATTGGATTCGATTATATTAGTTTATGTGTGTGTCTAGAAAGCTTAAAAATCGAAACTTCATGGAATCGGAGGTTGTTATTGTAACCAATAAGCTATCCAAGCGTGAACTACTATTATTTAATATTTTGTAAACCTACATTCTTTTCCGTGTATTTTGTTAAGTTTTCTTGAATAACTCGATGTAGTAATTCGTAATTGTACAATTTTGATTAAAATACTAAAAAATTTTATTCACTAAAACATGTTACCATGATTTGATATCATTTTCGTCTATCACACATTGCGTTGATTGTTATACGTATGATATATGAGTGTATACGAGTGTATATGAGTGTATACAATTAGTGCTTTGGTCCTTTACAACTTGCTTTCTTGCCATGATGCTTAATAAATGATTTTGGAGATCGAAAGTTATCACTTGGTTTAACTAAGTGGCTTTTTAAGCCGAGAGTGTTTGATAATGGCCGAGGAGTGGTCTTGATTAGTTTTGGGTATGAGGGTTGATTGATTTTAAGGATCATTTGTGTGGTTTCGTATTCGGTTTGTGTTTCTTTATAAACGGTTAGTACCAGTTTTAGTTGTCATTTATAGTGTCATTTCACTGATTCTAATCATCGGATTCGATTATATTAGTTCATGAGTGTGTTTAGAAGGCTTAAAAATCGAAACTCCATGGAATCGGAGGTTGTTATTGTAAGCAACAAACTAGCCAAGCGTGAACTCCTATTGTTTAATGTTTTTGTAAACTACATTCTTGTCCATGTATTTGTTAAGCTTTCTTCAATAACTCGACGCAACAATTCGTAGTTGCAGAATTTTGATTAAAAATCCTAAAAAATCTTATTTACTAAAACTTGTTACCACGATTTGATATCATTTTCATCTATCACACATTGCGTTGATTGTTATACGCATGATATATGAGTGTATACAATTAGTGTTTTGGTCCTCTACAACGTGCTTCCTTACCTTGATGCTCAATAAATGATTTTGGAGTTGAAAGTTATCACTTGGTATACATAAGTGGCTTTTGAATCCTAGAGTATTTGATAATGGATGTGGAGTGGTCTTGATTAGTTTTCGGTATGAATTGATTGATTTTAAGGGTCATTCGTGTTGTTTCGTATTCGGTTTGTGTTTTTCTTTATAAACGGTTAGTACCAGTTTTTAGTTGTCATTTATAATGTCATTTCACTATTGTAATCATCGGATTCGATTATATTAGTTCATGAGTGTGTTTAGAAGGCTTAAAAATCAAAACTCCATGGAATCGGAGGTTGTTATTGTAAACAACAAACTAACCAAGCGTGAACTTCTATTGTTCAATGTTTTTGTAAAACTATATTTTTTTCATGTATTTTGTTAAGCTTTCTTGAATAACTCGATGCTACAATTCGTAGTTGCACAATTTTAATTAAAATACTGATCAATCTTATTTACTACATCATGTTACCATGATTTGATATCATTTTTGTATATCACACATTGCGTTGATTGTTATACGTATGACATATGAGTGTATACGAGTGTATATGAGTGTATACAAGTAGTGTCTTTGTCCTTTACAACTTGCTTTCTTGCCTTGATTCTCAATAAATAATTTTGGAGATCGAAAGTTATCACTTGGTTTAAATAAATGGCTTTTTAAGCCGAGAGTCTATGATGTCGTTGTGGAGCGATCTTGATTAGTTTTGGGTATGAGTTGATTGATTTTAAGGGTCATTCGTGTGGTTTCGTGTTCGGTTTGTGTTTCTTTATAAACGGTCAATACCAGTTTTCAGTTATCATTTATAGTATCATTTCACTGACTGTAATCATCGGATTCGATTATATTTGTTCATGAGTGTGTTTAGAAGACTTAAAAATCGAAACTACATGGAATCGGAGGTTGTTATTGTAAGCAACACACTATCCAAGCGTGAACTACTATTGTTTAATGTTTTTGTCAAACTAAATTCTTTCCCATGTATATTGTTAAGCTTTCTTGAATAACTCGATACAGTAATTCGTAGTTACCCAATTTTGATTAAAATACTAAAAAATCTTATTTACTAAAACATGCTACCATGATTTGATATCATTTTCGTCTATCACACATTGCGTTGATTGTTATACGTATGACATATGAGTGTATACGAGTGTATATGAGTGTTTACAATTAGTGTTTTTGTTCTGTACAACTTGCTTTCTTGCCTTGATCCTTAATAAATGATTTTGGAGATCGAAAGTTATCACTCAGTTTAAATAAGTGACTTTTTAAGAAGAGAGTGTTTGATAATTGTTGTGGAGTGGTCTTGATTAATTTTGGGTATGAGTTGATTGATTTTAAGGGTCATTCGTGTGGTTTGCTGTTTGGTTTGTGTTTTTATATAAACGGTTAGTACCAGTTTTCTGTTTTCATTTATAGTGTCATTTTACTGATTGTAATCATCGGATTCGATTGTATTAGTTCATAAGTGTGTTTAAAAGGCTTAAAAATCGAAATTCAATGAAATCAGAGGTTGTTATTGTAAGCAACAAACTATCCAAGCGTGAACTCCTATTGTTTAATGTTTTTGTAAAGCAACATTCTTTCGCATGTATTTAGTTAAGCTTTCTTGAATAACACGATGCGATAATTCGTAGTTGCATAATTTTGATTAAAATACTAAAAAATCTTATTTATTAAAGCATGTTACCATGATTTGATATCATTTTTGTCTATCGCACATTGCATTGATGGTTATACATATGATATATGAGTGTATACGAGTGTATGTGAGTGTATACAATTAGTGTTTTGGTCCTCTACAACTTGCTTCCTTGCCTTGATCCTCAATAAATGATTTTGGATTCGAAAATTATCACTTGGTTTACATAAGTGGCTTTTTAAGCCGAGAATGTTTGATAATTGTTATGGAGTGGTCTTGATTACTTTTGGGTATGAGTTGATTGATTTTAAGGGTCATTCGTGTGCTTTCGTGTTCGGTTTGTGTTTTTCTTTATAAACGGTTAGTACCAGTTTTTAGTTGTCATTTATAATGTCTTTTCACTATTGTAATCATCGGATTCGATTATATTAGTTCATGAGTGTGTTTAGAAGGCTTAAAAATCGAAACTCCATGGAATCGGAGGTTGTTATTGTAAACAACAAACTAACCAAGCGTGAACTTCTATTGTTCAATGTTTTTGTAAAACTATATTTTTTTCATGTATTTTGTTAAGCTTTCTTGAATAACTCGATGCTACAATTCGTAGTTGCCCAATTTTGATTAAAATACTGATCAATCTTATTTACTACATCATGTTACCATGATTTGATATCATTTTTGTATATCACACATTGCGTTGATTGTTATACGTATGACATATGAGTGTATACGAGTGTATATGAGTGTATACAAGTAGTGTCTTTGTCCTTTACAACTTGCTTTCTTGCCTTGATGCTCAATAAATAATTTTGGAGATCGAAAGTTATCACTTCGTTTAAATAAGTGGCTTTTTAAGCCGAGAGTCTATGATGTCGTTGTGGAGTGATCTTGATTAGTTTTGCGTAAGAGTTAATTGATTTTAAGGGTCATTCGTGTGGTTTCGTCTTCGGTTTGTCTTTCTTTATAAACGGTCAATACCAGTTTTCAGTTATCATTTATAGTATCATTTCACTAATTGTAATCATCGGATTCAATTATATTTGTTCATGAGTGTGTTTAGAAGACTTAAAAATCGAAACTACATGGAATCGGAGGTTGTTATTGTAAGCAACACACAATCCAAGCGTGAACTACTATTGTTTAATGTTTTTGTCAAACTACATTCTTTCCCATGTATATTGTTAAGCTTTCTTGAATAACTCGATACAGTAATTCGTAGTTACCCAATTTTGATTAAAATACTAAAAAATCTTATTTCCTAAAACATGCTACGATGATTTGATATCATTTTCTTCTATCACACATTGCGTTGATTGTTATACGTATGACATATGAGTGTATACGAGTGTATATGAGTGTCTAGAATTAGAGTTTTTGTTCTTTACAACTTGCTTTCTTGCCTTGATCCTTAATAAATGATTTTGGAGATCGAAAGTTATCACTCAGTTTAAATAAGTGGCTTTTTAAGAAGAGAGTGTTTGATAATGGTTGTGGAGTGGTCTTGATTAATTTTGGGTATGAGTTGATTGATTTTAAGGGTCATTCGTGTGGTTTCGTGTTCGGTTTGTGTTTCTTTATAAACGGTCAATACCAGTTTTCAGTTATCATTTATAGTATCATTTCAATGATTGTAATCATCGGATTCGATTATATTTGGTCATGAGTGTGTTTAGAAGACTTAAAAATCGAAACTACATGGAATCGGAGGTTGTTATTGTAAGCAACACACTATCCAAGCGTGAACTACTATTGTTTAATGTTTTTGTCAAACTACATTCTTTCCCATGTATATTGTTAAGCTTTCTTGAATAACTCGATAGTGTAATTCGTAGTTACCTAATTTTGATTAAAATACTAAAAAATCTTATTTACTAAAACATGCTACCATGATTTGATATCATTTTCGTCTATGACACTTTGCGTTGATTGTTATACGTATGACATATGAGTGTATACGAGTGTATATGAGTGTTTACAATTAGTGTTTTTGTTCTTTACAACTTGCTTTCTTGCCTTGATCCTTAATAAATGATTTTGGAGATCGAAAGTTATTACTCAGTTTAAATAAGTGGCTTTTTAAAAAGAGAGTGTTTGATAATGGTTGTGGAGTGGTCTTGATTAATTTTGGGTATGAGTTGATTGATTTTCAGGGTCATTCGTGTGGTTTGCTGTTTGGTTTGTGTTTCTATATAAACGGTTAGTACTAGTTTTCTGTTTTCATTTATAGTGTCATTTTACTGATTGTAATCATCGGATTCGATTGTATTAGTTCATGAGTGTGTTTAAAAGGCTTAAAAATCAAAATTCCATGAAATCAGAGGTTGTTATTGTAAGCAACAAACTATCCAAGCGTGAACTCCTATTGTTTAATGTTTTTGTAAAACAACATTCTTTCCCATGTATTTTGTTAAGCTTTCTTGAATAACACGATGCGATAATTCGTAGTTGCATAATTTTGATTAAAATACTAAAAAATCTTATTTACTAAAACATGTTACCATGATTTGATATCATTTTTGTCTATCGCACATTGCATTGATGTTTATTCATATGATATATGAGTGTATACGAGTGTATATGAGTGTATACAATTAGTGTTTTGGTCCTCTACAACTTGCTTCCTTGCCTTGATCCTCAATAAATGATTTTGGATTCAAAAGTTATCACTAGGTTTACATAAGTGGCTTTTTAAGCCGAGAGTGTTTGATAATTGTTATGGAGTGATCTTGATTAGTTTTGGGTATGAGTTGATTGATTTTAAGGGTCATTCGTTTGGTTTCGTGTTCGGTTTGTGTTTCTTTATAAACAGTTAGTACCATTTTTCAGTTGTGATTTATAATGTCATTTCACTGATTGTAATCATCGGATTCGATTATATTAGTTCATCAGTGTGTTTAGAAGGCTTAAAAATCGAAACTCCATGGAATTAGAAGTTGTTATTGTAAGCAACAAACTATCCAAGCGTAAACTACTATTGTTTAATGTTTTTGTAAAACTATATTCTTTCCCCTGTATTTTGTAAAGCTTTCTTGAATAACTCGATGCAGTATTTCGTAGTTGGAAAATTTTGATTAAAATACTAAAATTCTTATTTACTAAAAATGTTACCATGATTTGATATCATTTTCTTCTATCACAGGTTGCGTTGATTGTTATACATGTGACATACGAGTGTATATGAGTGAATACAATTAGTGTTGTGGTCGTTTACAACTTGCTTTGTTGCCTTGATGCTCAATAAATGATTTTGGAGATCGAAAGTTATCACATTGTTTAAATAAGTGGCTTTTTATGCCGAGAGTGTTTGATAATGGTTGTGGAGTGGTCTTGATTAGTTTTGGGTATGAGTAGATTGATTTTAAGGGTCATTCGTGTAGTTTCGTGTTCGGTTTGTGCTTCCTTATAAACGTTTAGTAGCAGTTTTTAGTTGTTATCTCTAGTGTCATATCACTGATTGTTATTATCAGATTCGATTATATTAGTTCATGAGTGTGTTTAGAAGGCTTAAAAATCGAAACTCCAAGGAATCAGAGGTTGTTATTGTAAGCAACAAACTATACAAGCGTGAACTACTATTGTTTAATGTTTTTGTAAAATTGCATTCTTTCCCATGTATTTTGTTAAGCTTTCTTGAATAACTCGATACAGTAACTCGTAGTTGCCCTATTTTGATTAAAATACTAAAAAATCTTATTACTAAAGCATGTTACCATGATTTGATATCACTTTCGTCTATCACACATTGCGTTAATTGTTATACGTATGACATATGAGTATATAAGAGTGTATATGAGTGTATACAAGTAGTGTTTTTGGCCTTTACAACTTGCTTTCTTGCCTTGATGCTCAATAAATGATTTTAGAGATCGAAAGATATCACTTGGTTTAAATAAGTGGCTTTTTAAGCCGAGAGTTTTTGATAATGGTTGTGGAGTGGGTTTGATTAGTTTTGGGTATGAGTTGATTGATTTTAAGGGTCATTCGTGTGGTTTCGTGCTCGGTTTGTGTTTCCTTATAAACGTTTAGTACCAGTTTTCAGTTGTTATTTATAGTGTCATTTCACTGATTGTAATCATCAGATTCGATTATATTAGTTCATGAGTGTGTTTGGAAGGCTTAAAAATCGAAACTCCAAGGAATCAGAGGTTGTTGTTGTAAGCACCAAACTATCCAAGCATGAACTACTATTGTTTAATGTTTTTGTAAAACTGCATTCTTTCCCTTGTATTTTGTTAAGCTTTCTTGAATAACTCGATGTAGTATTTTGTAGTTGGACAATTTTGATTAAGATACTAAAAAATCTTATTTACTAAAACATGTTACCATGATTTGATATCATTTTCCTCCATCACATATTGCGTTGATTGTTATACGTATGACATATGAGTGTATACGAGTGTATATGAGTGTATACAAGTAGTGTTTTTGTCCTTTACAACTTGCTTTCTTGCCTTGATGCTTAATAAATGATTTTGGAGATTGAAAGTTATCACTTGGTTTAAATAAGTGGCTTTTTAAGCCGAGTGTGTTTGATATTGGTTGTGGAGTGGTCTTGATTTGTTTTGGTTATAAGTTGATTGATTTTAAGGGTCATTCGTGTGGTTTCGTGTTTGGTTTGTGTTTCTACATAAACGGTTAGTACCAGTTTTCAGTTGTCATTTATAGTGTCATTTCACTGATTGTAATCATCGGATTCGATTATATTAGTTCATAATTGTGTTTAGAAGGCTTAAAAATCGAAACTCTATGGTATCGGAAGTTCTTATTGTAAGCAACAAACTAGCCAAGCGTGAACTCCTATTATTTAATGTTTTTGTAAACTACATTCTTTTCCTATTGTTTCAAGGGTCATTCGTGTGGTTTTGTGTTCTGTTTGTGTTTCTTTATAAACGATTATAACAAGTTTTCAGTTGTTATTTACAGTGTCATTTCAATGATTGTAATCTTTGGATTCGATTATATTAGGTCTTGAGTGTGTTTAGAAGGCTTAAAAATCGAAACTCCATGGAATCAGAGGTTGTTATTGTAAGCAACAAACAATCCAAGAGTGAACAACTATTCTTTCCACTGTATTTTGTAAAGCTTTCTTGAATAACTCGATGTAGTATTTCTTAGTTGGACAATTTTGATAAAAATACTAAAAAATCTTATTTACTAAAACCTGTTACCATGATTTGATATCATTTTCGTCTATCACAAATTGCGTTGATTGTTATACGTATGACATATGAGTTAATACGAGTGTATATGAGTGTATACAATTAGTCTTTTGGTCCCTTACAACTTGCTTTCTTGCCTTGATGTTCAATAAATGATTTTGGAGATCGAAAGTTATCACTTGGTTTAAATAAGTGGCTTTTTAAGTTGAGAGTTTTTGATAATGGTTGTGGAGTGGTCTTTATTACTTTTGGGTATGAGTTGATTGATTTTATGGGTCATTTGTGTGGTTTCGTGTTCGGTTTGTGTTTCTTTATAAACGGTTAGTACCAGTTTTCAGTTGTCATTTATAATGTCATTTCACTATTATAATCATCAGATTCGATTATATTAGTTCATGAGTGTGTTTATAAGGCTTAAAAATCGAAACTCCATGGAATCGTAGGTTGTTATTGTAAGCAACAAACTATCCAAGCGTGAACTACTATTATTTAATGTTTTTGTAAAACTACATTCTTTCCCATGTATTTTGTTCAGCTTTCTTGAATAACTGGATACAGTAATTCCTAGTTGCCAAATTTTGATTAAAATACTATAAAATCTTATTTACTAAAACATTTTACCATGATTTGATATCATTTTCGTCTATCACACATTGCATTGATTATTATACGTATGACATATGAGTATATACGTGTCTATATGAGTGTATACAAGTAGTGTTTTTGTCCTTTACAACTTGCTTTCTTGCCTTGATGCTCAATAAATGATTTCAGAGATCGAAAGTTCTCACTTGGTTTAAATAAGTGGCTTTTAGGGTGAGAGTGTTTGATAATGGTTGTGGTGTGGTCTTGATTACTTTTGGGTGTGAGTTGATTGATTTTAAGGGTCATTCGTGTGGTTTCGTGTTCGGTTTGTGTTTCTTTATAAACGGTTAGTACCAGTTTTCAGTTGTCATTTATAGTGTCATTTCACTGATTGTAATCATCGGATTCGATTATATTAGTTCATGAGTGTGTTTAGAAGGCTTAAAAATCAAAACTCCATGGAATCGGAGGTTGTTATTGTAAGCAACAAACTATCCAAGCGTGAACTACTATTGTTTAATGTTTGTGTAAAACTACATTCTTTCCCATGTATTTTGTTCAGCTTTCTTGAATAACTCGTTACAGTAATTCGTAGTTGCCCAATTTTGATTAAAATACTAAAAAATCTTATTTACTAAAACATGTTACCATGATTTGATATCATTTTCGTCTATCACACATTGCGTTGATTATTATGCGTATGACATATTTGTATATACGAGTGTATATGAGTGTATACAAGTAATGTTTTTGTCTTTTACAACTTGCTTTATTGCCTTTATGTTCAATAAATGATTTTAGAGATCGAAAGTTATCACTTGGTTTAAATAAGTGGCTTTTTAAGCCGAAAGTGTTTGATAATGGTTGTGGAGTGGTCTTGATTAGTTTTGGGTATGAGTTGATTGATTTTAAGGGTCATTTGTGTGGTTTCGTGTTTGGTTTGTGTTTCAATATAAACGGTTAGTACCTGTTTTCAGTTATCATTTATAGTGTCATTTCACTGTTGTAATCATCAGATTCGATTATATTCGTTGGACCCTGAAAGGATCATACATGCCAATTCAAGTGGTGGTTGATGGTTGCTCTGCTGGAATTCTCCCCAAGTTCAAGAAGTAATGCGGATGAAGAATCTGCTTAATAAAAGACTAAGTGTCGGCTATCCGCATTTGTTCATGCGGATGACCATGGAACAAGTGCTGACTATTTGTTCTTCCGCATTAACAAATGTGGACAGCCGAACAAATGCTGGTAAGTATTAGTGCATCCGCATCTGCTAATGCGGATGTTCAGCAACAAATGCGACTAAGTGTTTGTTCATCCACATTTCTCAATGCTGATGACCAAACACCAATGCTGATGAAGATCAACACATCTGCATTAGTTAATACGGATGAACAGAAGAAAATGCTGATGAAGACTTTTGTACTTAGACTATTTTCCTGATGTATAGCACAGGGATAGTTTAGTCATTTTGTAAAGGCCTTTTGTCAGCCTATAAATAGAGACAACTAGAATATTAGAATGTTCGATTGTCATATGTTTCAGAGGTGTCTTGTTGCTGTTTCATGCTAAAACCCTAGCATTCATTGTAACTTTACACCTTCATTAATACAAAGCATTTATGAGTATTTCTAGCATTCAATGATCTGTGTTTATATGATTCCGCAATATAACCACTGACTCAATCATCATATTCGGTCCTAGTTGATTCACATCAACTGAGAATATCATTCTCACCAACCAGTCAATTGGTATCAGAGCTTTGGCTCTCGGATTCGTCTCACGTCTACCCAGATCTAAGCGAAACTCGATTGAACTGATGATTGAGTTACTGTTAGTGAGTTCTTCAACTTCTAACATGTATTCATGCTGAAATCCTCCTGAAACATCGACTGATTCACTGTTCATCTGTACTGAACCAACAACATATCATCAAACAGCTCATTCTACCCGAAAATCAGAACAACTATATCATCAACATCATAATCTTCAAACATTAAAGCTAACAGAATAGTTACAATAGGTTCTCTTAACAAAATAACTGTTACTATTCGTCAGATCTGTTAAAACCTTCAAATAGTAGACTGTTTGGACCACTTGGACATAAAAATCAATCTAATTCTTATTCCAACAATCTAAAACATGTTTATTACAATGGATTCACTTAACTTTTCTGAACTTGGTCATGCTTTAAAACCTCCTATGCTTAAACACAAATCTGAGTTTAAGCAATGGAAAATCAGGTTTATGAATTACATTACAGGTGTAGATCCGGATTATTGGATTTCCATATGCAAAGGACCTTACATCCCTGTGTCACTCTCTGTTGACCAAGCTGCTTTATACAAAACATCAAGAATACCCATTGAAGATCTAACTCTTGATGATGATGAGTATAAGAAGATAAAGATTGACCTTAAAGCATACTCCATTCTCACACAAGCTTTGAAAATGGATGTATTCAAAAGACATGAGAAATATGGAACAGCAAAGGCTGTGTGGGATGCACTGCTCATCATGTGTGAAGGTAGCAGTGAAGTGACTGAAATCAACAAAGACAAGCTGGTCAATCAATATGAAACCTTCCATCACTCCAAAGGGGAGTCAATCTCTAAACAACTGCATAGGTTTGTGCAGTTGGTCAATGATCTTGAGATTATGGGGGTTACATATAAAGAAAAGGAGCTGAACAAGAAGATGTTGCACAGTCTTCCTGAGAGTTGGAAACAAAATGTAACCATGCTGAAAAACACACTTGATCCGAAAAGCACAACTCTAGATATAATGATTGCAAAAATTGAAGCTCTTGAAATTGATGAAAGGAGCAGAAACCTTGGTGGACCACAAGTCATTGAGGCATACAAATTTCCATCAGAAACTCATTTTGTGGAAAATGCATTCATTACTGAAGAAGATGATTTCCTCTCATCCAGAGATCAAGTAAAATCAACTGGATTTATTGCTGCTCCATCAACGAACAAGCCACCAACCACATCTCAATCAACTGGATTTACGACCAATCCCTCAAGTATGCCTGAAGACCAGAGATCTGAACAGCAAAAGGCTACCTACAATGCCTTTGTTGTAAGTTTTGAAGCTTACTTGGGAGGAAGACTCACTTCTTCTCATTTAATCCAAGAAGACCTAGAAGAAATGGATCCTGATGATGTAGAAGAAATGGATCTACAGTGGCAGATGGCTATGATAGCCATGAGGGCTAAAAAATTTTCAGGAAGGGTAGGAAGCTAAGTCTGAATGAGAATACCAAACTTGGATATGACAAATCCAAAGTTAAATGCTTCAACTATGGTATGACTGGCCACTTCTCAAGAGAATGCAATGCTCCAAGAAGAAATAACAATAGCTTTCAGAGGAGTTCTCAGGGCCAATCATCATCATAACCAAGCTCAAGCTTTCAATCCAACAATCAACATCAATATCATCATCAAAGCCAACATCAACAACCATACCAAAGTCAGCCACAACTGACCAATCAATCCCATGGAAGCAGCCAACCTACTTCTAATGCTTTTGTCATCAGACAAGATGGAATGTGCGATTGGAGCCTATATGCTGAGGAAGTGAAGCCTCAATTTCAAAATCATGCTCTTATGGCTCACATAAATGATGGCCCAACGCCTATGCCATCCGAGGTAAAATCTAATCTTTGTAGTGATAAATGCATTGCTGAACTGTAGGGATATCGTGAGCATAATCACAAATTAGATGCTAAGATTAAAGAAGAAAAGGTAAAATCAGAGATGCTTAAAAGAGAACTAAAAAGCTTTGAAATTAAAATCAAATCACTCCTCTCTGATATTGAAAAACTGCACGGAGAAAAGTATACTCTTGCAGCTGAAAATGAAAAGTTAACTGAAATGTTGACTCAATCCGAAGCTGAGCAATCAGCCACTGAAGTGAAACTTAAAAAGTTTCAACTGTCTTCAGTCAAGCTGCAAGAGATGATTGATTCACAAAAGGATCCTAAGGATATGACTGGGATTGGATACAATTCATGTCCCCCACCATACAATGATAATTACACTGTCATGCCTGAGTCAATCACTCTTACTAAGCAAAATGAACCTAAAACTATTGAAACTAACTCAGTAGTATCACAAATTACAAATCCTCAAAACAAACCAAGTGTTTATATTGAAACAAATGAGGAGAAAATCAAGTTAGGTCATCCAATTAAAATCAAAGAGTGTTCAGACAAGTCCGTAAATGTCATTAAACCAAGAAGCCCAGTCAAAGCCATAGTGCCATTTGTGAAATTCATACCTGTAATTTCCAAAGAAAAGAAGAAAACTGATGCAACTATGAAACCATCTGCTAAAAGCAGACCTGATTGTGAGATCAAATCTCCAAAGAATTCAACCATATCAGACAAAGTTTCACTGTAAAGCAAAGGGAAAACCCCTCTGATTCAAAAGACCAAAAGCAAAACAGATTCACCATCAATAAAATTTAAACAAGGAGTTGGTTTTGACATCTTCAATAAAGATCATGTAAACCAACAAGAAAAGGAGGATAGAAAAGGATTAAGGAAACAACATCAGCCAAAAAGAGTGAAAAACAGTAGTATTGTGAAACAAACTACTAACAAGGCTGATATTGCTTCCTCTTCAAAATCAAAGAGTGATGCTAAGTTAAAAGCTGGTACATCTACTAAGACATCAAGATTAACCACAAAAGACAAACTCATGTATTGTGACATTTGTGAAATGTCAAATCATAGAACAGAGGAGTGCTATTTTAATCAATACTGCTCAATCTGCGACATGAACAATCATTCTACAAAAAATTACTACTTCAACAAATATTGTTCTATCTATGATATGACCATTCATAATACATCAGATTGTTTCTACAAACAAAAAGGCTTGAGAATTCCACAAAACAAGCCCATCTCACCAATCTCACCTGTGAAACCTAAAATCAAAAGTCATTTTTATAATAAGCAATCCAGGAATTCAAATTTTGATGATGACTTAGGTAATCACAAAGAATTGAAGAATGTTCAAAGAAATATAAACCACAACATTAAATAAACTCATGATTTTCATAAATCAAAAATGAAGTTTGACAATCAAAAACGTGTCCAATTTCTTAAAAGAAATAGGGACCAAAGGTTTGAATACTCTTCTGACTCTTCAGATGAAGTTGATGAGATGAAATCAGCAAGATATCAAAAATCAAACAAAACTTCATCCTCTAAGTCGCAATTTAGAGGAAAGTATCAAGAAGTTACTGTCATGGATAAGAACAGGGAAACCCAAGACCATCATGGCTTGGGTTCCATATTCTAATTAGTTCTTTTTATGCTTGCAGGGTCATCCATACAGGTCCAATAGCCAATGGTATGTGGACAGTGGGTGCTCCCAACACATAACTGTAGACAGTTCCCTCCTTCATGATTTCAAGCATATTCAAGGAACTACTGTGGCATTTGATGGAGATTCAGAAGATGGTAGAATCACTGGTGAAGGATCTGTGACAAATGGAATGTTTAGTTTTGATAGAGTAAACTACTGTGAACAATTGAACTTCAATCTTCTCAGCGTGTCTCAGATCTGCGACAAGAAATATTCCACTCACTTCACTGACACTCATTGTTACATTCTGAAACCAGGATTTCAAATTCCTAAAGAATGGATTGTCTTGAAGACCTCCGAGGAAGAATAATATATATGTCTTAAACCTTAATTCTGCTCTACCAAAAGAAGAAACATCTCTTCTGTCAAAAGCATCTTTTGATGAGTCACAGCTTTGGTATAGATGTTTGGGACACACAAATTTCAAAAACATGAATAGATTGGTGAAGGGAAACCATGTAATTGGTTTACCTCAAAAAGAATTTCACTTTATCGACCACTGTTCAGCGTGTCTCAAAGGGAAACAACATAAGTCTCTCATAAGCCAAAACTTGTGAACACAAACAATTCTCCGTTGAAGTTACTTCATATGGATCTTTTCGGACCAACTCATGTTATGAGCATTGGAAAGAAACAATATTGTTTGGTGATCATAGATGACTTTTCCAGATTTACATGGGTCTTCTTCCCTTACTTCATAAAAACAAAGCGTCCCAATTAATAAAAGATTTTATCAGTAAAATTGAAAATCAAATTGATCATAAAGTCAAATCAATTAGAAGTGATAATGGGACTGAATTTAGAAATGAAGATATGAGTTCTTTTTGTGCAACCAAAGGCATTTCTCATCAATTCAGTGCAGCTAGAACTCCTCAACAAAATGGGGTAGCTGAAAGGCAAAATAGAACACTAATTGAAGCAGCACGAACTATGCTAGCCGATGCTAAACTGCCAATTACCTTTTGGGCAGAAGCAGTTAACACATCATGGTTTGTACAAAACAAAGCTTTGATTATAAAAGAAAGCAACAAGACTCCTTATGAACTTCTCTTTCACGGAAAACCATTCATTGGATTTTTTAAGTCATTTGGTAGTCCTGTATCAATATTAAACACCCGAGACCATTTGGGAAAGTTTTATCCCAAGTCTGACGAAGGATTCTTTGTAGGCTATTCCTCTATCTCAAGGACTTATAGAGTGTTTAATCCTCGATGAAACATTATTGATGAATCAACCAATGTTTAATTCAATGAGGATTCTTTTCCCAAATCAATAAATGGTCCTAACTGGCTGTTTGATATTTACTCCTTTACAAGATCATTTGATAAATTCCACTTGCCTGTTGCAGGAAACCTACAATCAGATGAATCTTCTACATCAGTAGAAAGAAGAAATGATTTCCCAATGATTCCTCCTACTTCTACTGAGCAATTGAATGAAGATGTTCCACTACAAGCTGATCCTGTCAGACAATCATCTCAAAATGAGAGTATTTCAACTGAAGCTGGTCCTAGTACACTTCCATCACCTTCAGAAGAACCATCAACTGAAGTAAGAAACCAAGATCCAGCTACACAATCAGTTGAAACTGAGAGAACTTCAAATGATAAAAGTCATCAAAGTGTTGCTGATGCTGAAGCAGGAATTGGAAAAGACTTTGATTACTTTCACAACTCTCCTACATCACAAGATAAAGGTGCCTCTCACCAAGATGATCTGAATGTCTCCAATCTTGATGTATCCATTGCTTGTGACTCAATACCAACCACCAGAATACCCAAGAATCATCCGTTGGAAAGCATCATTGGTGAACTTAATGAACGGGTGACTAGAAGCAAGTCAAGCATTGCAAACATCTGTTTGTTCTCTTGCTTTCTGTGTCAAACAGTACCCAAAAATATAAAAGAGGCTCTTCAAGACAATAGCTGGATTGAGGAAATGCAGGAAGAGTTGCTACAATTCAAAAAACAAGAAGTAGGCAAGAAAGCAAGTTGTAAACGACCAAAACACTAATTGTATTCACTCATATACACTCGTATACACTCATATGTCACACATATAACAATCAACGCAATGTGTGATAGACGAAAATGATATCAAATCATGGTAACATGTTTTAGTAAATAAGATTTTTAGTATTTTAATCAAAATTATGCAACTACGAATTGCTGCATCGAGTTATTCAAGAAAGCTTAACAAAATACATGGAAAAGGAATGTAGTTTTACAAAAACATTAAACAATGGTAGTTCACGCTTGGATAGTTTGTTGCTTACAATAACAACCTCCGATTCCATGGAGCTTTGATTTTTAAGCCTTCTAAACACACTCATGAACTAATATAATCGAATCCGATAACTACAATCAGTGAAATGACACTATAAATGACAACTGAAAACTAGTACTAACCTTTTATAAAGAAACACAAACCAAGCACGAAACCACACGAATGACCCTTAAAATCAATCAACTCATACCCAAAACAAATCAAGACCACTCCATAACCATTATCAAACATTCCCAGCTTAAAAAGCTACTTATGTAAACCAAGTGATAACTTTCGATCTCCAAAATCATTTATTGAGCATCAAGGCAATAAAGCAAGTTGTAAAAGACCAAAACACTAATTGTATACACTCATATACACTCGTATACACTCATATGTCACACGTATAACAATCAACGCATTGTGTGATAGACGAAAATGAAATCAAATCATGGTAACATGTTTTAGTAAATAAGGTTTTTAGTATTTTAATCAAAATTGAGCAACTACGAATTACTGCATCGAGTTATTCAAGAAAGCTTAACAAAATACATGGAAAAGAATATAGTTTTACAAAAACATTAAACAATAGTAGTTAATGCTTGGATAGTTTGTTGCTTACAATAACAACCTCCGATTCCATGGAGTTTTGATTTTTAAGCCTTCTAAACACACTCATGAACTAATACAATCGAATCTAATGATTACAATCATTGAAATGACACTATAAAGGATAACTAAAAACTTGTACTAATTGGTTATAAAGAAACACAAATCTAACACGAAACCACACGAATGACCCTTGAAATCAATGAACTCATGCCCAAAACTAATCAAGACCACTCCACAACCATTATCAAACACTCTCCGCTTAGAAAGCCACTTATTGAAACCAAGTGATTACTTTCAATCTCAAAAATCGTTTATTGAGCATCAAGGTAAGAAAGCAAGTTGTAAACGACCAAAACACTAATTGTATACACTCATATACACTCGTACACACTCATATGTCACACGTATAACAATCAACTGAATGTGTTATATACGAAAATGATATCAAATTATGGTAACATGTTTTAGTAAATACGCTTTTTAGTACTTTAATCAAAATTGTGCAACTACAAATTACTGCATCGAGTTATTCAAGAAAGCTTAACAAAATACATGGAAAAGAATGTAGTTTTACAAAAACATTAAACAATAGTAGTTCACGCTTGGATAGTTTGTTGCTTATAATAACAACCTCCGATTCCATGGAGTTTTGATTTTTAAGCCTTCTAAGCACACTCATGAACAAATATAATCGAATCCGAGGATTACAATCAGTGAAATGTCACTATAAATGACAACTGAAAACAAGTACTAACCGTTTATAAAGAAACACAAACCGAACACGAAACCAAACGAATGACACTTAAAATCAATCAACTCATACCCAAAACTAATCAAGACCACTCCATAACCATTATCAAACACTCTCGGTTTAAAAAGCCACTTATTTAATCCAAGTGATAACTTTCGATCTCCAATATCATTTATGGAGCATCAAGGCAAGAAAGCAAATTGTAAATGACCAAAATACTAATTGTATACACTTATATACACTCGTATACATTCATATGTCACACGTATAACAATCAACGCAATGTGTGATAGACGAAAATGATATCAAATCATGGTAACATGTTTTAGTAAATAAGATTTTTAGTGTTTTAATCAAACTTGTGCAACTACGAATTACCAGATCGAGTTATTCAAGAAAGCTTAACAAAATACATGGAAAAGAATGTAGTTTTACAAAAACATTAAACAATAGTAGTTTATGCTTGGATAGTTTGTTGCTTACAATAACAACCTCCGATTCCATGGAGTTTTGATTTTTAAGCCTTCTAAACACACTCATGAACTAATACGATCGAATCCAATGATTACAATCATTGAAATGACACTATAAAGGATAACTGAAAACTTGTACTAATTGGTTATAAAGAAACACAAATCTAACACGAAACCACACGAATGATCCTTGAAATCAATGAACTCATGCCCAAAACTAATCAAGACCTCTCCACAACCATTATCAAACACTCTCGGCTTAGAAAGCCACTTATTGAAACCAAGTGATTACTTTCAATCTCAAAAATCATTTATTGAGCATCAAGGTAAGAAAGCAAGTTGTAAACGACCAAAACACTAATTGTATACACTCATATACACTCGTATACACTCATATGTCACACGTATAACAATCAACTGAATGTGTTATATACGAAAATGATATCAAATTATGGTAACATGCTTTAGTAAATACGCTTTTTAGTACTTTAATCAAAATTGTGCAACTACAAATTACTGCATCGAGTTATTCAAGAAAGCTTAACAAAATACATGGAAAAGAATGTAGTTTTACAAAAACATTAAACAATAGTAGTTCACGCTTAGATAGTTTGTTGCTTATAATAACAACCTCCGATTCCATGGAGTTTTGATTTTTAAGCCTTCTAAGCACACTCATGAACAAATATAATCGAATCCGATGATTACAATCAGTGAAATGTCACTATAAATGACAACTGAAAACAAGTACTAACCGTTTATAAAGAAACACAAACCGAACACGAAACCAAACGAATGACCCTTAAAATCAATCAACTCATACTCAAAACTAATCAAGACCACTCCATAACCATTATCAAACACTCTCGGCTTAAAAAGCCACTTATTTAATCCAAGTGATAACTTTCGATCTCCAATATCATTTATTGAGCATCAAGGCAAGAAAGCAAATTGTAAACGACGAAAATACTAATTGTATACACTTATATACACTCGTATACACTCATATGTCACACGTATAACAATCAACGCAATGTGTGATAGACGAAAATGATATCAAATCATGGTTACATGTTTTAGTAAATAAGATTTTTAGTGTTTTAGTCAAAATTGTGCAACTACGAATTACCAGTTTGAGTTATTCAGGAAAGCTTAACAAAATACATGGAAAAGAATGTAGTTTTACAAAAACATTAAACAATAGTTGTTCATGCTTGGATAGTTTGTTGCTTACAATAACATACTCCGATTCCATGGAGTTTTGATTTTTAAGCCTTCTAAACACAGTTATGAACTAATATAATCGAATTCGATGATTAAAATAAGTGTAATGACACTATAAATGACAACTGAAAACTAGTACTAACCATTTATAAAGAAACACAAACCAAATACGAAACCACACGAATGACTCTTAATATCAATCAACTCATACCCAAAACTAATCAAGACCACTCAACAACCATTATCAAACACTCTCGGCTTAAAAAGCCACTTATTTAAACCAAGTGATAACTTTCGATCTCCAAAATCATTTATTGAGCATCAAGGCAAGAAAGCAAGTTGTAAATGACCAAACACTAATTGTATTCACTCATATACACTCGTATACACTCATATGTCACACGTATAACAATCAACGCAATGTGTGATAGGCGAAAATGATATCAAATCATGGTAAATGTTTTAGTAAATAAGATTTTTATTATTTTAATCAAAATTGTGTAACTACGAATTACTGCATCGAGTTATTCAAGAAAGCTTAACAAAATACATGGAAAAGAATGTAGTTTTACAAGAACATTAAACAATAGTAGTTCACGCTTGGATAGTTTGTTGCTTACAATAACAACCTCCGATTCCATGGAGTTTTGATTTTTAAGCCTTCTTAACTCACTCATGAACTAATACAATCAAATTCGATGATTACAATCAACGAAATGACACTATAAATGACAACTTTCAACTAGTACTAACGGTTTATAAAGAAACACAAACCGAACACGAAACCACACGAATGACCCTTAAAATCAATCAACTCATACCTAAAACAAATCAAGACCACTCCAGAACCATTATCAAACACTCTCGGCTTAAAAAGTCACTTATTTAAACCAAGTGATAACTTTCGATCTCCAAAATCATTTATTGAGCATCAAGGCAAGAAAGAAAGTTGTAAGCGACCAAAACACTAATTGTATTCACTCATATACACTCGTATACATTCATATGTCACACGTACAACAATCAACGCAGTGTGTGATAGACAAAAATGATATCAAATCATGGTAACATGTTTTAGTAAATAAGATTTTTAGTATTTTAATCAAAATTGTGCAACTACAAATTACTGCATCGAGTTATTCAAGAAAGCTTAAAAAAATAAATGAAAAGAATGTAGTTTTACAAAAACTTAAACAATAGTATTTCACGCTTGGATAGTTTGTTGCTTACAATAACAACCTCCGATTCCATGGAGTTTTGATTTTTAAGCCTTTTAAACACATTCATGAACTAATAAAAATGAATCCGATGATTACAATCAGTGAAATGACACCATAAATGACAACTGAAAACTAGTACTAACCGTTTATAAAGAAACACAAACCGAACATAAAACCACACGAATTACCCTTGAAATCCATCAAGTCATACCCAAAACTAATCAAGACTACTCCACAACCATTATCAAACACTCTCGGCTTAAAAAGTCACTTATTTAAACCAAGTGATAACTTTCGATCTCCAAAATCATTTATTGAGCATCAAGGCAAGAAAGAAAGTTGTAAACGACCAAAACACTAATTGTATTCACTCATATACACTCGTATACATTCATATGTCACACGTACAACAATCAACGCAATGTGTGATAGACAAAAATGATATCAAATCATGGTAACATGTTTTAGTAAATAAGATTTTTAGTATTTTAATCAAAATTATGCAACTACAAATTACTGCATCGAGTTATTCAAGAAAGCTTAACAAAATAAATGAAAAGAATGTAATTTTACAAAAACTTAAACAATAGTATTTCACGCTTGGATACTTTGTTGCTTACGATAACAACCTCCGATTCCATGGAGCTTTGATTTTTAAGCCTTTTAAACACATTCATGAACTAATAAAATTGAATCCGATGATTACAATCAGTGAAATGACACCATAAATGACAACTGAAAACTAGTACTAACCGTTTATAAAGAAACACAAACCGAACATAAAACCACACGAATTACCCTTGAAATCAATCAAGTCATACCCAAAACTAATCAAGACCACTCCACAACCATTATCAAACACTCTCGGCTTAAAAAGCCACTTATTTAAACCAAGTGATAACTTTCGATCTACAAAATCAATTATTGAGCATTAAGGCAATAAAGAAAGTTGTAAACAACCAAAACACTAATTGTATTCACTCATATACACTCGTATACCTTCATATGTCACACGTATAACAATCAACGCAATGTGTGATGGACGAAAATGATATAAAATCGTGGTAACATGTTTTAGTAAATTAGATTTTTAGTGTTTTAATCAAAATTGTGCTACTACGAACTACCGCATCGAGTTATTCAGGAAAGCTTAACAAAATACAGGGAAAAGAATGTACTTTTACAAAAAGATTAAACAATAATAGTTCACGCTTGGATAGTTTGTTGCTTACAATAACAACCACCGATTCTATGGAGTTTTGATTTTTAAGCCTTCTAAACACACTCATGAACTAATATAATCGAATCCGATGATTACAATCAGTGAAATGACACCATAAATGACAACTGAAAACTAGTACTAATCGTTTATAAATAAACACAAACCGAACACAAAACCACACGAATTACCCTTGAAATCAATCAAGTCATACCCAAACCTAATCAAGACCACCCCACAACCATTATCAAACACTCTCGGCTTAAAAAGCCACTTATTTAAACCAAGTGATAACTTTCGATCTTCAAAATCATTTATTGAGCATCAAAGCAAGAAAGCAAGTTGTAAACGGCCAAAACACTAATTGTATTCACTCATATACACTCGTATACACTCATATGTCACACGTATAACAATCAACACAATCTGTGAGAGGCGAAAATGATATCAAATCATGGTAAATGATTTAGTAAATAAGATTTTTAGTATTTTAATCAAAATTGTGCAACTACGAATTATTACATCGAGTTATTCAAGAAAGCTTAACAAAATACATGGAAAAGAATGCAGTTTTACAAGAACATTAAACTATAGTAGTTCACGCTTGGATATTTGTTGCTTACAATAACAACCGCCGATTCCATGGAGTTTTGATTTTTAAGCCTTCTTAACTCACTCATGAACTAATACAATCAAATCCGATGATTACAATCAACAAAATGACAGTATAAATGACAACTTTCAACTAGTACTAACGGTTTATAAAGAAACACAAACCGAACATGAAACCACACGAATGACCCTTAAAATCAATCAACTCATACCTAAAACAAATCAAGACCACTCCACAACCATTATCAAACACTCTCGGCTTAAAAAGCCACTTATTTAAACCAAGTGACAACTTTCGATCTCCAAAATCATTTATTGAGCATCAAGGCAAGAAAGAAAGTTGTAAATGACCAAAACACTAATTGTATTCACTCATATACACTCGTATACATTCATATGTCACACGTATAACAATCAACGCAATGTGTGATAGACGAAAATGATATCAAATTATGGTAACATGTTTTAGTAAATAAGATTTTTAGTATTTTAATCAAAATTATGCAACTACAAATTACTGCATCGAGTTATTCAAGAAAGCTTAACAAAATAAATGGAAAAGAATGTAGTTTTACAAAAACTTAAACAATAGTATTTCACGCTTGGATAGTTTGTTGCTTACAATAACAACCTCCGATTCAATGGAGTTTTGATTTTTAAGCCTTTTAAACACACTCATGAACTAATATAATCGAATCCGATGATTACAATCAGTGAAATGACTCCATAAATGACAACTGAAAACTAGTACTAACCTTTTATAAAGAAACACAAACCGAACACAAAACCACACGAATTACCCTTGAAATCAATCAAGTCATACCCAAAACTAATCAAGACCACTCCACAACCATTATCAAACACTCTCGGCTTAAAAAGCCACTTATTTAAACCAAGTGACAATTTTCGATCTCCAAAATCAATTATTGGGCATCAAGGTAAGAAAGCAAGTTGTAAACGACCAAAACACTAATTGTATTCACTAATATACACTCGTATACATTCATATGTCACACGTATAACAATCAACGCAATGTGTGATAGACGAAAATGATATCAAATCATGGTAACATGTTTTAGTAAATAAGATTTTAGTATTTTAATCAAAATTGTGCAACTACAAATTACTGCATCGAGTAATTAAAGAAAGCTTAACAAAATAAATTTAAAGAATGTAGTTTTACAAAAACTTAAACAATAGTATTTCACGCTTGGATAGTTTGTTGCTTACAATAACAACCTCCGATTCCATGGAGTTTTTATTTTTAAGCCTTTTAAACACACTCATGAACTAATATAATCAAATCCGATGATTACAATCAGTGAAATGACACTATAAATAACAACTAAAAACTAGTACTAACCGTTTATTAAGAAACACAAACCGAACATCGAAACCACACGAATGACCTTTAAAATCAATCAACTCATACCTAAAGCAAATCAAGACCACTCCACAACCATTATCAAACTCTCTCGGCTTAAAAAGTCACTTATTTAAACCAAGTGATAACTTTCGATCTCCAAAATCATTTATTGAGCATCAAGGCAAGAAAGAAAGTTGTAAATGACCAAAACACTAATTGTATTCACTCATATACACTCGTATACATTCATATGTCACACGTATAACAATCAACGCAATGTGTGATAGACGAAAATGATATCAAATCATGGTAACATGTTTTAGTTAATAAGATTTTTAGTATTTTAATCAAAATTGTGCAACTACAAATTACTGCATCTAGTTATTCAAGAAAGCTTAACAAAATAAATGGAAAAGAATGTAGTTTTACAAAAACTTAAATAATAGAATTTCAACCTCCGATTCAATGGAGTTTTGATTTTTAAGCCTTTTAAACACACTCATGAACTAATATAATCGAATCCGATGATTACAATCAGTGAAATGACTCCATAAATGACAACTGAAAACTAGTACTAACCTTTTATAAAGAAACACAAACCGAACACAAAACCTCATGAATTACCCTTGAAATCAATCAAGTCATACCCAAAACTAATCAAGACCACTCCACAACCATTATCAAACACTCTCGGCTTAAAAAGCCACTTATTTAAACCAAGTGACAATTTTCGATCTCCAAAATCAATTATTGAGCATCAAGGTAAGAAAGCAAGTTGTAAACGACCAAAACACTAATTGTATTCACTCATATACACTCGTATACATTCATATGTCACACGTATAACAATGCAATGTGTGATAGACGAAAATGATATCAAATCATGGTAACATGTTTTAGTAAATAAGATTTTAGTATTTTAATCAAAATTGTGCAACTACAAATTACTGCATCGAGTTATTAAAGAAAGCTTAACAACATAAATTTAAAGAATGTAGTTTTACAAAAACTTAAACAATAGTATTTCACGCTTAGATAGTTTGTTGCTTACAATAACAACCTCCGATTCCATGGAGTTTTGATTTTTAAGCCTTTTAAACACACTCATGAACTAATATAATCAAATCCGATGATTACAATCAGTGAAATGACACTATAAATAACAACTAAAAACTAGTACTAACCGCTTATTAAGAAACACAAACCGAACATCGAAACCACACGAATGACCCTTAAAATCAATCAACTCATACCTAAAGCAAATCAAGACCACTCCACAACCATTATCAAACTCTCTCGGCTTAAAAAGCCACTTATTTAAACCAAGTGACAACTTTCGATCTCCAAAATCATTTATTGAGCATCAAGGCAAGAAAGAAAGTTGTAAATGACCAAAACACTAATTGTATTCACTCATATACACTCGTATACATTCATATGTCACACGTATAACAATCAACGCAATGTGTGATAGACGAAAATGATATCAAATTATGGTAACATGTTTTAGTAAATAAGATTTTTAGTATTTTAATCAAAATTGTGCAACTACAAATTACTGCATCGAGTTATTCAAGAAAGCTTAACAAAATAAATGGAAAAGAATGTAGTTTTACAAAACTTAAATAATAGAATTTCAACCTCCGATTCAATGGAGTTTTGATTTTTAAGCCTTTAAACACACTCATGAACTAATATAATCGAATCCGATGATTACAATCAGTGAAATGACTCCATAAATGACAACTGAAAACTAGTACTAACCTTTTATAAAGAAACACAAACCGAACACAAAACCTCATGAATTACCCTTGAAATCAATCAAGTCATACCCAAAACTAATCAAGACCACTCCACAACCATTATCAAACACTCTCGGCTTAAAAAGCCACTTATTTAAACCAAGTGACAATTTTCGATCTCCAAAATCAATTATTGAGCATCAAGGTAAGAAAGCAAGTTGTAAACGACCAAAACACTAATTGTATTCACTCATATACACTCGTATACATTCATATGTCACACGTATAACAATGCAATGTGTGATAGACGAAAATGATATCAAATCATGGTAACATGTTTTAGTAAATAAGATTTTAGTATTTTAATCAAAATTGTGCAACTACAAATTACTGCATCGAGTTATTAAAGAAAGCTTAACAAAATAAATTTAAAGAATGTAGTTTTACAAAAACTTAAACAATAGTATTTCACGCTTGGATAGTTTGTTGCTTACAATAACAACCTCCGATTCCATGGAGTTTTGATTTTTAAGCCTTTTAAACACACTCATGAACTAATATAATCAAATCCGATGATTACAATCAGTGAAATGACACTATAAATAACAACTAAAAACTAGTACTAACCGTTTATTAAGAAACACAAACCGAACATCGAAACCACACGAATGACCCTTAAAATCAATCAACTCATACCTAAAGCAAATCAAGACCACTCCACAACCATTATCAAACTCTCTCGGCTTAAAAAGCCACTTATTTAAACCAAGTGATAACTTTCGATCTCCAAAATCGTTTATTGAGCATCAAGGTAAGAAAGCAAGTTGTAAACGACCAAAACACTAATTGTATTCACTCATATACACTCGCATACATTCATATGTCACACGTATAACAATCAACGCAATGTGTGATAGACGAAAATGATATCAAATCATGGTAACATGTTTTAGTATATAAGATTTTTAGTATTTTAATCAAAATTGTGCAACTACGAATTACTTTATCGAGTTATTCAAGGAAGCTTAACAAAATACTTGGAAAAGAATGTAGTTTTACAAAAACATTAAACAATAGTAGTTCACGCTTGGATAGTTTGTTGCTTACAATAATAACCTCCGATTCCATGGAGTTTTGATTTTTAAGCCTTCTTAACTCACTCATGAACTAATATAATCGAATCCGATGATTACAATCAGTGAAATGACGCCATAAATGACAGCTGAAAACTAGTACTAACCGTTTATAAAGAAACACAAACCGAACACGAAACCACACGAATGTCCGTTAAAATCAATCAACTCATACCCAAAACTAATCAAGACCACTCCACAACCATTATCAAACACTCCCTGCTTAAAAAGCCACTAATTTAAACCAGGTGATAACTTTCGATCTCCAAAATCATTTATTAAGCATCAAGGCAAGAAAGCAAGTTGTAAACGACCAAAACACTAATTGTATTCACTCATATACACTCGCATACATTCATATGTCACACGTATAACAATCAACGCAATGTGTGATAGACGAAAATGATATCAAATCATGGTAACATGTTTTAGTATATAAGATTTTTAGTATTTTAATCAAAATTGTACAACTACGAATTACTTTATCGAGTTATTCAAGGAAGCTTAACAAAATACTTGGAAAAGAATGTAGCTTTACAAAAACATTAAACAATAGTAGTTCACGCTTGGATAGTTTGTTGCTTACAATAATAACCTCCGATTCCATGGAGTTTTGATTTTTAAGCCTTCTTAACTCACTCATGAACTAATATAATCGAATCCGATGATTACAATTAGTGAAATGACGCCATAAATGACAGCTGAAAACTAGTACTAACCGTTTATAAAGAAACACAAACCGAACACGAAACCACATGAATGTCCGTTAAAATCAATCAACTCATACCCAAAACTAATCAAGACCACTCCACAACCATTATCAAACACTCCCTGCTTAAAAAGCCACTAATTTAAACCAGGTGATAACTTTCGATCTCCAAAATCATTTATTAAGCATCAAGGCAAGAAAGCAAGTTGTAAACGACCAAAACACTAATTGTATTCACTCATATACACTCGTATACATTTATATGTCACACGTATAACAATCAACACAATGTGTGATAGACGAAAATGATATCAAATCATGGTAACATGTTTTAGTTAATAAGATTTTTAGTATTTTAATCAAAATTGTGCAACTACAAATTACTGCATCTAGTTATTCAAGAAAGCTTAACAAAATAAATGGAAAAGAATGTAGTTTTACAAAAACTTAAACAATAGTATTTCACGCTTGGATAGTTTGTTGCTTACAATAACAACCTCCGATTCCATGGAGTTTTGATTTTTAAGCCTTTTAAACACACTTATGAACTAATATAATCAAATCCGATGATTACAATCAGTGAAATGACACTATAAATAACAACTGAAAATTAGTACTAACCGTTTATTAAGAAACACAAACCGAACATCGAAACCACACGAATGACCCTTAAAATCAATCAACTCATACCTAAAGCAAATCAAGACCACTCCACAACCATTATCAAACTCTCTCGGCTTAAAATGCCACTTATTTAAACCAAGTGATAACTTTTGATCTCCAAAATCGTTTATTGAGCATCAAGGTAAGAAAGCAAGTTGTAAACGACCAAAACACTAATTGTATTCACTCATATACACTCGTATACATTCATATGTCACACGTATAACAATCAACGCAATGTGTGATAGACGAAAATGATATCAAATCATGGTAACATGTTTAAGTAAATAAGATTTTTAGTATTTTAATCAAAATTGTGCAACTACGAATTACTGCATCGAGTTATTCAAGGAAGCTTAACAAAATACATGGAAAAGAATGTAGTTTTACAAAAACATTAAACAATAGTAGTTCACGCTTGGATAGTTTGTTGCTTACAATAATAACCTCCGATTCCATGGAGTTTTGATTTTTAAGCCTTCTTAACTCACTCATGAACTAATATAATCGAATCCGATGATTACAATCAGTGAAATGACACCATAAATGACAACTGAAAACTAGTCCTAACCGTTTATAAAGAAACACAAACCGAACACGAAACCACACGAATGTCCGTTAAAATCAATCAACTCATACCCAAAACTAATCAAGACCACTCCACAACCATTATCAAACACTCCCTGCTTAAAAAGCCACTAATTTAAACCAAGTGATAACTTTCGATCTCCAAAATCATTTATTAAGCATCAAGGCAAGAAAGCAAGTTGTAAACGACCAAAACACTAATTGTATTCACTCATATACACTCGTATACGTTCATATGTCACACGTATAACAATCAACCCAATGTGTGATAGACGAAAATGATATCAAATCATGGTAACATGTTTTAGTAAATAAGATTTTTAGTATTTTAATCAAAATTGTGCAACAACAAATTATTGCATCGAGTTATTCAAGAAAGCTTAACAAAATAAATGGAAAAGAATGTAGTTTTACAAAAACTTAAACAATAGTATTTAACGCTTGGATAGTTTGTTGCTTACAATAACAACCTCCGATTCCATGGAGTTTTGATTTTTAAGCCTTTTAAACATACTCATGAACTAATATAATCAAATCCGATGATTACAATCAGTGAAATGACACTATAAATAAAAACTGAAAACTAGTACTAACCGTTTATTAAGAAACACAAACCAAACATCGAAACCACACAAATGACCCTTAAAATCAATCAACTCATACCTAAAGCAAATCAAGACCACTCCACAACCATTATCAAACTCTCTCGGCTTAAAAAGCCACTTATTTAAACCAAGTGATAACTTTCGATCTCCAAAATCGTTTATTGAGCATCAAGGTAAGAAAGCAAGTTGTAAACGACCAAAACACTAATTGTATCACTCATATACACTCGTATACATTCATATGTCACACGTATAACAATCAACGCAATGTGTGATAGACGAAAATGATATCAAATCATGGTAACATGTTTTGGTAAATAAGATTTTTAGTATTTTAATCAAAATTGTGCAACTACGAATTACTGCATCGAGTTATTCAAGGAAGCTTAACAAAATACATGGAAAAGAATGTAGTTTTACAAAAACATTAAACAATAGTAGTTCACGCTTGGATAGTTTGTTGCTTACAATAACAACCTTCGATTCCATGGAGTTTTGATTTTAAGCCTTCTAAACACACTCATGAACAAATATAATCGAATCTAATGATTACAATCACCGAAATGACACTATAAATGACAACTGAAAATTGGTAATAACTGTTTATAAAGAAACACAAACCGAACACGAAACCACACGAATGTCCGTTAAAATCAATCAACTCATACCCAAAACTAATCAAGACCACTCCACAACCATTATCAAACACTCCCGGCTTAAAAAGCCACTAATTTAAACCAAGTGATAACTTTCGATCTCCAAAATCATTTATTAGCATCAAGACAAGAAAGCAAGTTGTAAACGACCAAAACACTAATTGTATTCACTCATATACACTCGTATACTTCATATGTCACACGTATAACAATCAACCCAATGTGTGATAGACGAAAATGATATCAAATCATGGTAACATGTTTTAGTAAATAAGATTTTTAGTATTTTAATCAAAATTGTGCAACTACAATTATGCATCGAGTTATTCAAGAAAGCTTAACAAAATAAATGGAAAAGAATGTAGTTTTACAAAAACTTAAACAATAGTATTCACGCTTGGATAGTTTGTTGCTTACAATAACAACCTCCGATTCCATGGAGTTTTGATTTTTAAGCCTTTTAAACATACTCATGAACTAATATAATCGAATCCGATGATTACAATCAGTGAAATGACACTATAAATGAAACTGAAAACTAGTACTAACCGTTTATAAGAAACACAAACCAAACACGAAACCACACAAATGACCCTTAAAATCAATCAACTCATACCTAAACAAATCAAGACCACTCCACAACCATTATCAAACACTCTCGGCTTAAAAAGCCACTTATTTAAACCAAGTGATAACTTTCGATCTCCAAAATCATTTATTGAGCATCAAGGCAAGAAAGCAAGTTCTAAACGACCAAAACACTAAATGTATTCACTCATATACACTCGTATACATTCATATGTCACACGTATAACAATCAACGCAATGTGTGATAGACGAAAATGATATCAAATCATGGTAACATGTTTTACTAAATAAGATTTTTTGTATTTTAATCAAAACTGTGCAACTACGAATTACTGCATCGAGTTATTCAAGGAAGGTTAACGAAATACATGGAAAAGAATGTAGTTTTACAAAAACATTAAACAATAGTAGTTCACGCTTGGATAGTTTGTTGCTTACAATAACAATCTCCGATTCCATGGAGCTTTGATTTTTGAGCCTTCTTAATTCACTCACGAACTAATATAATCTAATCCGATGATTACAATCTGTGAAATGACAACATAAATGACAACTGAAAACTAGTACTAACTGTTTATAAAGAAACACAAACCGAACACGAAACCACACGAATGTCCTTAAAATCAATCAACTCATACCCAAAACTAATCAAGACCACTCCACAACCATTATCAAACACTCTGCTTAAAAAGCCACTATTTAAACCAAGTGATAACTTTCGATCTCCAAAATCATTTATTAAGCATCAAGGCAAGAAAGCAAGTTGTAAACGACCAAACACTAATTGTATTCACTCATATACACTCGTATACGTTCATATGTCACACGTATAACAATCAACGCAATGTGTGATAGACGAAAATGATATCAAATCATGGTAACATGTTTTAGTAAATAAGATTTTTAGTATTTTAATCAAAATTGTGCAACAACAAATTATTGCATCGAGTTATTCAAGAAAGCTTAACAAAATAAAGGAAAAGAATGTAGTTTTACAAAAACTTAAACAATAGTATTTCACGCTTGGATAGTTTGTTGCTTACAATAACAACCTCCGATTCCATGGAGTTTTGATTTTTAAGCCTTTTAAACACACTCATGAACTAATATAATCAAATCCGATGATTACAATCAGTGAAATGACACTATAAATGA
Source organism: Flaveria robusta (assembly GCA_025506415.1). Taxonomy (NCBI): domain Eukaryota; kingdom Viridiplantae; phylum Streptophyta; class Magnoliopsida; order Asterales; family Asteraceae; genus Flaveria; species Flaveria robusta. The sequence goes on from CM046474.1 coordinate 17,925,108, forward strand.
AACTGAAAACTAGTACTAACCGTTTATAAGAAACACAAACCAAACACGAAACCACACAAATGACCCTTAAAATCAATCAACTCATACCTAAACAAATCAAGACCACTCCACAACCATTATCAAACACTCTCGGCTTAAAAAGCCACTTATTTAAACCAAGTGATAACTTTCGATCTCCAAAATCATTTATTGAGCATCAAGGCAAGAAAGCAAGTTGTAAACGACCAAAACACTAATTGTATTCACTCATATACACTCGTATACATTCATATGTCACACGTATAACAATCAACGCAATGTGTGATAGACGAAAATGATATCAAATCATGGTAACATGTTTTAGTAAATAAGATTTTTAGTATTTTAATCAAAATTGTGCAACTACGAATTACTGCATCGAGTTATTCAAGGAAGCTTAACAAAATACATGGAAAAGAATGTAGTTTTACAAAAACATTAAACAATAGTAGTTCACGCTTGGATAGTTTGTTGCTTACAATAACAACCTCCGATTCCATGGAGTTTTGATTTTTAAGCCTTCTTAAACACTCATGAACTAATATAATCGAATCCGATGATTACAATCAGTGAAATGACACTATAAATGACAACTGAAAACTAGTACTAACCGTTTATAAAGAAACACAAACCGAACACGAAACCACACGAATGACCGTTAAAATCAATCAACTCATACCCAAAACTAATCAAGACCACTCCACAACCATTATCAAACACTCTCGGCTTAAAAAGCCACTAATTTAAACCAAGTGATAACTTTCGATCTCCAAAATCATTTATTAAGAATCAAGGCAAGAAAGCAAGTTGTAAACGACCAAAACGCAAATTGTATACACTCATATCCACTAGTATACACTCATATGTCACACGTATAACAATCAACGCATTCTGTGATAGACGAAAATGATATCAAATCATGGTAACATGTTTTAGTAAATAAGATTTTTAGTGTTTTAATCAAAATTGTGCAACTACGAATTACCGCATCGAGTTATTCAGGAAAGCTCAACAAAATACATGGAAAAGAATGTACTTTTACAAAAACATTAAACAATAGTAGTTCACGCTTAGATAGTTTGTTACTTACAATAACATCCTCTGATTCCATGGAGTTTTGATTCTTAAGCCTTCTAAACACAGTCATGAACTAATATAATCGAATCCGATGATTAAAATCAGTGAAATGACACTATAAATGACAACTGAAAACAAGTACTAACCGTTTTTAAAGAAACACAAACCGAACACGAAACCAAGCGAATGACCCTTAATATCAATCACCTCATACCCAAAACTAATCAAGACCACTCAACAACCACTATCAAACACTCTCAGCTTAAAAAGCCACTTATTTAAACCAAGTGATAACTTTCGATCTCCAAAATCATTTATTGAGCATCAAGGCAAGAAAGCAAGTTGTAAACGACCAAAACACTATTTGTATTCACTCATATACACTCGTATACACTCATATGTCACACGTATAACAATCAACGCAATGTGTGATAGGCGAAAATGATATCAAATCATGGTAAATGTTTTAGTAAATAAGATTTTTAGTATTTTAATCAAAATTGTGCAACTACGAATTACTGCATCGAGTTATTCAAGAAAGCTAACAAAATAACTGGAAAAGAATGTAGTTTTACAAAACATTAAACAATAGTAGTTCACGCTTGGATAGTTTGTTGCTTACAATAACAACCTCCGATTCCATGGATTTTTGATTTTAAGCCTTCTAACACTCATGAACTAATATAATCGAATCCGATGATTACAATCAATGAAATGACACTATAAATGACAACTGAAAACTAGTACTAACCGTATATAGAAAAAACAAAACCGAACACGAAACCACACGAATGACCCTTAAAATCAATCAACTCATACCTAAAACAAATCAAGACCACTCCACAACCATTATCAAACACTCTCGGCTTAAAAGCCACTTATTTAAACCAAGTGTAACTTTCGATCTCCAAAATCATTTATTGAGCATCAAGGCAAGAAAGAAGTTGTAAACGACCAAAACACTAATTGTATTCACTCATATACACTCGTATACATTCGTATGTCATACCTATAACAATCAACGCAATGTGTGATAGACGAAAATGATATCAAATCATGGTAACATGTTTTAGTAAATAAGTTTTTAGTATTTTAATCAAAATTGTGCAACTACGAATTACCGCATCGAGTTATTCAAGAAAGCTTAACAAAATAAATGGAAAAGAATATCGTTTTACAAAAACTTAAACAATAGTATTTCACGCTTGGATAGTTTGTTGCTTACAATAACAACCTCCGATTCCATGGAGTTTTGATTTTTAAGCCTTTTAAACACACTCATGAACTAATATAATCGAATCGGATGATTACAATCAGTGAAATGATACTCTAAATGACAACTGAAAACTAGTACTAACCATTTATAAAGAAACACAAACCGAACACGAAACCACACGAATGACCCTTCAAATCAATCAACTAATACTCAAAACAAATCAAGACCACTCTACAACCATTATCAAACACTCTCGGCTTAAAAAGCCACTTATTTAAACCAAGTGATAACTTTCGATCTCCAAAATCATTTATTAAGCGTCAAGGCAAGAAAGCAAGTTGTAAACGACCAAAACACTAATTGTATACACTCATATACACTCATATGTCACACGTATAACAATCAACGCATTGTGTGATAGACGAAAATGATATCAAATCAAGGTAACATGTTTTAGTAAATAAGATTTTTAGTATTTTAATCAAAATTGTGCAATTACGAATTACTGCATCTAGTTATTCAAGAAAGCATAACAAAATACCTGGAAAAGAATGTAGTTTTACTAAAACATTAAACAATAGTAGTTCATGCTTGGATAGTTTGTTGCTTACAATAACAACCTCTGATTCCCTGGAGTTTTGATTTTTAAGCCTTCTAAACACACTCATGAAGTAATATAATCAAATCCGATGATTACAATCATTGAAATGACACTATAAATGATAACTGAAAACTTGTACAAATGGTTTATAAAGAAACATAAATCTGACACGAAACCAGACGAATGACCCTTGAAATCAATGAACTCATGCCCAAAACTAATCAAGACCACTCCACAACCATTATCAAACACTCTCGGCTTAGAAAGCCACTTATTGAAACCAAGTGATTATTTTCAGTCTCAAAAATCATTTATTGAGCATCAAGGCAAGAAAGCATGTTGTAAACGACCAAAACACTAATTGTATACACTTATATACACTCGTATACACTCATATGTCACACGTATAACAATCAACTGAATGTGTGATATACGAAAATGATATCAAATCATGGTAGCATGTTTTAGTAAATAAGATTTTTAGTACATTAATAAAAATTGTGTAACTAAGAATTACTACATCGGTTATTCAAGAAAGCTTAACAAAATACATGGAAAAGAATATAGTTTTACTAAAACATTAAACAATAGTAGTTCACGCTTAGATAGTTTGTTGCATATAATAACAACCTTCGATTCCATGGAGTTTTGATTTTTAAGCCTTCTAAACACACTCATGAACTAATATAATCGAATCCGATGATTACAATAAGTGAAATGACACCATAAATGACAACTGAAAACTAGTACTAACCGTTTATAAAGAAACACAAACCGAAAACGAAACCACACGAATTACCCTTTAAGTCAATCAATTCATACCCAAAACTAATCAGGACCACCCCACAACCATTATCAAACACTCTCGGCTTAAAAAGCCACTTATTTAAATCAAGTGATAACTTTCGATCTTCAAAATCATTTATTGAGCATCAAGGCAAGAAAGCAAGTTGTAAACGACCAAAACACTTATTGTATTCACTCATATACACTCGTATACACTCATATGTCACACGTATAACAATCAACGGAATGTATGATAGGCGAAAATGATATCAAATCATGGTAAATGTTTTAGTAAATAAGATTTTTAGTATTTTAATCAAAATTGTGCAACTACAAATTACTGCAGTTATTCAAGAAAGCTAAACAAAATACATTGAAAAGAATGTAGTTTTACAAAAACATTAAACAATAGTAGTTCACGCTTGGATAGTTTGTTTCTTACAATAACAACCTCCGATTCCATGGATTTTTGATTTTTAAGCCTTCTTAACTCACTCATGAACTAATATAATCAAATCCGATGATTACAATCAATGAAATGGCACTATAAATGACAACTGAAAACTAGTACTAACCGTATATAGAAAAACACAAACCGAACACGAAACCACACTAATGACCCTTAAAATCAATCAACTAATACCTAAAACAAATCAAGACCACTCCACAACCATTATCAAACACTCTCGGCTTAAAAAGCCACTTATTTAAACCAAGTGATAACTTTCGATCTCCAAAATCATTTATTGAGCATCAAGGCAAGAAAGCAAGTTGTAAACGACCAAAACACTAATTGTATTCACTCATATACACTCGTATACACTCATATGTCACACGTATAACAATCAACGCAATGTGTGATAGGCGAAAATGATATCAAATCATGGTAAATGTTTTAGTAAATAAGATTTTTAGTATTTTAATCAAAATTGTGCAACTACGAATTACTGCAGTTATTCTAGAAAGCTAAACAAAATACATTGAAAAGAATGTAGTTTTACAAAAACATTAAACAATAGTAGTTCACGCTTGGATAGTTTGTTTCTTACAATAACAACCTCCGATTCCATGGATTTTTGATTTTTAAGCCTTCTTAACTCACTCATGAACTAATATAATCAAATCCGATGATTACAATCAATGAAATGGCACTATAAATGACAACTGAAAACTAGTAGTAACCGTATATAGAAAAACACAAACCGAACACGAAACCACACTAATGACCCTTAAAATCAATCAACTAATACCTAAAACAAATCAAGACCACTCCACAACCATTATCAAACACTCTCGGCTTAGAAAGCCACTTATTGAAACCAAGTGATTATTTTCAATCTCAAAAATCATTTATTGAGCATCAAGGCAAGAAAGCAAGTTGTAAACGACCAAAACCCTAATTGTATACACTTATATACACTCGTATACACTCATATGTCACACGTATAACAATCAACTGAATGTGTGATATACGAAAATGATATCAAATCATGGTAGCATGTTTTAGTAAATAAGAATTTTAGTACATTAATCAAAATTGTGCAACTAAGAATTACTGCATCGGTTATTCAAGAAAGCTTAATAAAATACATGGAAAAGAATGTAGTTTTACAAAAACACTAAACAATAGTAGTTCACGCTTGGATAGTTTGTTGCTTATAATAACAACCTTCGATTCCATGGAGTTTTGATTTTTAAGCCTTCTAAACACACTCATGAACTAATATAATCGAATCCGATGATTACAATCAGTGAAATGACACCATAAATGACAACTGAAAACTAGTACTAACCGTTTATAAAGAAACACAAACCGAACACGAAACCACACGAATGACCCTTGAAATCAATCAACTCATACCCAAAACTAATCAGGACCACCCCACAACCATTATCAAACACTCTCGGCTTAAAGAGCCACATATTTAAACCAAGTGATAACTTTCGATCTCTAAAATCATTTATTGAGCATCAAGGCAAGAAAGCAAGTTGTAAACGACCAAAACACTAATTGTATTCACTCATATACACTCGTATACACTCATATGTCACACGTATAACAAGCAACGGAATGTATGATAGGCGAAAATGATATCAAATCATGGTAAATGTTTTAGTAAATAATATTTTTAGTATTTTAATCAAAATTGTGCAACTACGAATTACTGCAGTTATTCAAGAAAGCTAAACAAAATAATTGAAAAGAATGTAGTTTTACAAGAACATTAAGCAATAGTAGTTCATGCTTGGATAGTTTGTTGCTTACAAAATAACAACCTCCGATTCCATGGATTTTTGATTTTTAAGCCTTCTTAACTCACTCATGAACTAATATAATATAATCCGATGATTACAATCAATGAAATGGCACTATAAATGACAACTGAAAACTAGTACTAACCGTATATAAAAAAACACAAACCGAACACGAAACCACACTAATGACCCTTAAAATCAATCAACTAATACCTAAAACAAATCAAGACCACTCCACAACCATTATCAAACACTCTCGGCTTAAAAAGCCACTTATTTAAACCAAGTGAAAACTTTCGATCTCCAAAATCATTTATTGAGCATCAAGGCAAGAAAGAAAGTTGTAAACGACCAAAACACTAATTGTATTCACTCATATACACTCGTATACATTCATATGTCATACCTATAACAATCAACGCAATGTTGATAGACGAAAATGATATCAAATCATGGTAACATGTTTTAGTAAATAAGATTTTTAGTATTTTAATCAAAATTGTGCAACTACGAATTACCGCATCGAGTTATTCAAGAAAGCTTAGCAAAATAAATGGAAAAGAATGTCGTTTTACAAAAACTTAAACAATAGTATTTCACGCTTGGATAGTTTGTTGCTTACAATAACAACTGCCGATTCCATGGAGTTTTGATTTTTAAGCCTTTTAAACACACTCATGAACTAATATAATCGAATCGGATGATTACAATCAGTGAAATGATACTCTAAATGACAACTAAAAACTAGTACTAACCGTTTATAAAGAAACACAAACCGAACACGAAACCACACGAATGACCCTTAAAATCAATCAACTCATACCAAAACAAATCAAGACCACTCCCAACCATTATCAAACACTCTCGGCTAAAAAGCCACTTATTAAACCAAGTGATAACTTCGATCTCCAAAATCATTTATTAAGCGTCAAGGCAAGAAAGCAAGTTGTAAACGACCAAAACACTAATTGTATACACTTATATACACTCATATGTCACACGTATAACAATCAACGCATTGTGTGATAGACGAAAATGATATCAAATCATGGTAACATGTTTTAGTAATAAGATTTTTAGTATTTTAATCAAAATTGTGCAATGACGAATTACTGCATCCAGTTATTCAAGAAAGCTTAACAAAATACCTGGAAAAGAATGTAGTTTTACAAAAACATTAAACAATAGTAGTTCATGCTTGGATAGTTTGTTGCTTACAATAACAACCTCCGATTCCATGGAGTTTTGATTTTTAAGCCTTCTAAACACACTCATGAACTAATATAATCAAATCCGATGATTACAATCATTGAAATGACACTATAAATGATAACTGAAAACTTGTAC
>CM046474.1:17932508-18141836 GCA_025506415.1 Flaveria robusta
GTCATACGTATAACAATCAACGCAATGTGTGATAGACGAAAATGATATCAAATCATGGTAAATGTTTTAGTAAATAAGATTTTTAGTATTTTAATCAAAATTGCAACTACGAATTACTTCATCGAGTTATTCAAGAAAGCTTAACAAAATTAATGGAAAAGATGTAGTTTTACAAAAACATTAAACAATAGTAGTTCACGCTGGATAGTTTGTTGCTTACAATAAAACAACCTCCGATTCCATGGAGTTTCGATTTTTAAGCCTTCTAAACACACTCATGAACTAATATATCGAATCCGATGATTACAATCAGTGAAATGACACTATAAATGACAACTGAAAACTGGAACTAACGTTTATAAAGAAAACAAAACGAACACGAAACCACACGAATGACCCTTAAAATCAATCAACTCTACCCAAAACTAATCAAGACCACTCCACAACCATTATCAAACACTCTCGGCTTAAAAGCCACTTATTTAAACCAAGTGATAACTTTCGATCTCCAAAATCATTATTGAGCATCAAAGGCAAGAAAGCAAGTTGTAAAGGACCAAAACACTATTGTACACACTCATATACACTCGTATACACTCATATGTCATACGTATAACAATCAACGCAATGTGTGATAGACGAAAATGATATCAAATCATGGTAACCGTTTTAGTAAATAATAGTTTTTAGTATTTAATCAAAATGTGCAACTACGAATTACTGCATCGAGTTATTCAAGAAAGCTTAACAAAATACATGGAAAGAATGTAGTTTTACAAAACATTAAAAAATTAGTAGTTGACGCTTGGATAGTTTGTTGCTTACAGTAACAACCTCGATTCCATGGAGTTTCGATTTTTAAGCCTTCTAAACATACTCATGAACTAAATAATCGAATCCGATGATTACAATCAGTGAAATGGCACTATAAATGACAACTAAAAACTGGTACTAACAGTTATAAAGAAACATAAACGGAACACGAAACCACACGAATGAGCCTAAATCAATCAACTCAAACCAAAAAATAATCAAGACCACTCCACAACCATTATCAAACAATCTCGGCTTAAAAAGCCACTTATTAAACCAAGTGATAACTTTCGATCTCCAAAATCATTTATTGAGCATCAAGGCAAGAAAGCAAGTTGTAAAGGACCAAAACACTAATTGTATACACTCATATACACTCGTATACACTCATATGTCATACGTATAACAATCAACGCAAAGTGTGATAGACGAAAATGATATCAAATCATGGTAACATGTTTAAGTAAATAAGAGTTTTTAGTATTTTAATCGAAATAGGTGCAACACGAATTACTTCATCGAGTTATTCAAGAAAGCTTAACAAAATACATGGAAAAGAATGTAGTTTTACAAAAACATTAAACAATAGTAGTTCACGCTTGGATAGTTTGTTGCTTACAATAACAACCTCCGATTCTATGGAGTTTTGATTTTTAAGCCTTCTAAACACACTCATGAACTAATATAATCGAATCCGATGATTACAATCAGTGAATGACACTATAAATGACAACGGAAAATAGTAATAACCGTTTATAAAGAAAACAAAACGAACACGAAACCACACGAATGACCTTAAATCAATCAACTCATACCCAAAACTAATCAAGACCACTCCACAACCATTATCAAACACTCTCGGCTTAAAAGGCCACTTATATAAACCAAGTGATAACTTTCGATCTCCAAAATATTTATTGAGCATCAAGGCAAAAAAGCAAGTTGTAAAGGACCAAAACACTAATTGTATACACTCATATACACTCGTATACACTCATATGTCATACGTATAACAATCAACGCAATGTGTGATAGACGAAAATGATATCAAATCATGGTAACATGTTTAAGTAAATAAGAGTTTTTAGTATTTTAATCGAAATAGTGCAACAACGAATTACTTCATCGAGTTATTCAAGAAAGCTTAACAAAATACATGGAAAAGAATGTAGTTTTACAAAAACATTAAACAATAGTAGTTCACGCTTGGATAGTTTGTTGCTTAAAATAACAACCTCCGATTCTATGGAGTTTTGATTTTTAAGCCTTCTAAACACACTCATGAACTAATATAATCGAATCCGATGATTACAATCAGTGAAATGACACTAAAAATGACAACTGAAAACTGGTACTAACCGTTTATAAAGAAAAATAAACCGAACATGAACCACACGAATGACCCCTAAAATCAATCAACTCATACCAAAAACTAATCAAGACCACTCCACCAATTATCAAACACTCTCGGCTTAAAAGGCCACTTATTAAACCAAGTGATAACTTTCAATCTCCAAAATCATTTATTGAGCATCAAGGCAAAAAAGCAAGTTGTAAAAGACCAAAACACTACTTGTATACACTCATATACACTCGTATACACTCATATGTCATACGTATAACAATCAACGCAATGTGTGATAGACGAAAATGATATCAAATCATGGTAATATGATGTAGTAAATAAGATTTATCAGTATTTTAATCAAAATTGCAACTACGAATTGTTTCATCGAGTTATTCAAGAAAGCTTAACAAAATTAATGGAAAAGAATGTAGTTTTACAAAAACATTAAACAATAGGAGTTCACGCTTGGTTTGTTTGTTGCTTACAATAACAACCTCCGATTCCATGGAGTTTCGATTTTTAAGCCTTCTAAACACACTCATGAACTAATATAATCGAATCCAATGATTACAATCTGTGAAATGACACTATAAATGACAACAGAAAAATGGTACTAACCGTTTATAAAGAAACACAAACCGAACACGAAACCACACGAATGACCCTTAAAATCAATCAACTCATACCCAAAACTAATCAAGACCACTCCACAACCATTATCAAAAACTCCGGCTTAAAAAGCCACTTATTTAAACCAAGTGATAACTTTCGATCTCAAAATATTTATTGATCATCAAGGCAAGAAAGCAAGTTGTAAAGGACCAAAACACTAATTGTACACACTCATATACATCGTATACACTCATATGTCATACGTATAACAATCAACGCAATGTGTGATAGACGAAAATGATATCAAATCATGGTAACATGTTTTAGTAAATAAGAGTTTTTTAGTATTTTAATCAAAATTGTGCAACTACGAATTACTCATCGAGTTATTCAAGAAAGCTTAACAAAATACATGAAAAGAATGTAGTTTTACAAAAACATTAAACAATAGTAGTTCACGTGGATAGTTTGTTGCTAAAATAACAACCTCTATTCCATGGAGTTTGATTTTTAAGCCTTCTAACACACTCATGAACTAATATAATCGAATCCGATGATTACAACAGTGAAATGACACTATAAATGACAACTAAAAACTGGTACTAACCGTTTATAAAGAAACACAAACCGAACACGAAACCACCGAATGACCCTTAAAATCAATCAACTCATACCCAAAACTAATCAAGACCACTCCACAACCATTATCAAACACTCTCGGCTTAAAAGGCACTTATTTAAACCAAGTGATAACTTTCGATCTCCAAAATAATTTATTGAGCATCAAGGCAAGAAAGCAAGTTGTAAAGGACCAAAACACTACTGTATACACTCATATACACTCGTATACACTCATATGTCATACGTATAACAATCAACGCAATGTGTGATAGACGAAAATGATATCAAATCATGGTAACATGTTTAGTAAATAAGATTTATTAGTATTTTAATCAAAATTTTGCAACTACGAATTGTTTCATCGAGTTATTCAAGAAAGCTTAACAAATTCATGGAAAAGAATGTAGTTTTACAAAACATTAAACAATAGTAGTTGACGCTTGGATAGTTTGTTGCTTACATAACAACCTTCGATTCCATGGAGTTTCGATTTTTAAGCCTTCTAAACATACTCATGAACTAATATAATCAAATCCGATGATTACAATCAGTGAAATGGCACTATAAATGACAACTGAAAACTGGTACTAACGTTTATAAAGAAACATAAACGGAACACGAAAACACACGAATGACCCTTAAAATCATCAACTCAAACCCAAAACTAATCAAGACCACTCCACAACCATTATCAAACACTCTCGGCTTAAAAAGCCACTTATATAAACCAAGTGATAACTTTCGATCTCCAAAATCATTTATTGAGCATCAAGGCAAGAAAGCAAGTTGTAAAGGACCAAAACACTAATTGTATACACTCATATACACTCGTATACACTCATATGTCATACGTATAACAATCAACGCAATGTGTGATAGACGAAAATGATATCAAATCATGGTAACATGATGTAGTAAATAAGATTTATTAGTATTTTAATCAAAATTTTGCAACTACGAATGTTTCATCGAGTTATTCAAGAAAGCTTAACAAAATAATGGAAAAAAATGTAGTTTTACAAAAACATTAACAAATAGAGTTCACGCTTGGTTGTTTGTTGCTTACAATAACAACCTCTGATTCCATGGAGTTTCGATTTTAAGCCTTCTAAACACACTCATGAACTAATATAATCGAATCCGATGATTACAATCAGTGAAATGACACTATAAATGACAACGAAAATGGTACTAACCGTTTATAAAGAAACACACAACCGAACACGAAACCACACAAATGACCTTAAAATCAATCAACTCATACCCAAACTAATCAAGACCACTCCACAACCATTATCAAACACTCTCGGCTTAAAAGGCCACTTATATAAACCAAGTGATAACTTTCGATCTCCAAAATATTTATTGAGCATCAAGGCAAAAAAGCAAGTTGTAAAAGGACCAAACCCTACTTGTATACACTCATATACACTCGTATACACTCATATGTCATACGTATAACAATCAACGCAATGTGTGATAGACGAAAATGATATCAAATCATGTAACATGCTTAAGTAAATAAGAGTTTTTAGTATTTTAATCGAAAATATGTGCAACAACGAATTACTTCATCGAGTTATTCAAGAAAGCTTAACAAAATATATGAAAAGAATGTAGTTTTACAAAAACATTAAACAATAGTAGTTCACGCTTGGATAGTTTGTTGCTTAAAATAACAACCTCCGATTCTATGGAGTTTGATTTTTAAGCCTTCTAAACACACTCATGAACTAATATAATCGAATCCGATGATACATTACAACTGAAATGACACTAAAAATGACAACTGAAAACTGGTACTAAACGTTTATAAAGAAAATAAACCGAACATGAAACCACACGAATGACCCCTAAAATCAATCAACTCATACCAAAACTAATCAAGACCACTCCACAACCATTATCAAACACTCTCGGCTTAAAAGCCACTTATATAAACCAAGTGATAACTTTCGATCTCCAAAATTATTTATTGAGCATCAAGGCAAAAAAGCAAGTTGTAAAGACCAAAACACTATTGTATACACTCATATACTCGTATACACTCATATGTCATACGTATAACAATCAACGCAATGTGTGATAGACGAAAATGATATCAAATCATGGTATATGATGTAGTAAATAAGATTTATCAGTATTTTAATCAAAATTGAAACTACAAATTGTTTCATCCAGTTATTGAAGAAAGCTTAACAAAATTAATGGAAAAGAATGTAGTTTTACAAAAACATTAAACAATAGGAGTTCACGTTTGGATAGTTTGTTGGTTACAATAACAACCTCCGATTCCATGGAGTATCGATTTTTAAGCCTTCTAAACACACTCATGAACTAATATAATCGAATCCAATGATTACAATCTGTGAAATGACACTATAAATGACAACGTAAAAATGGCACTAACCGTTTATAAAGAAACACAAACCGAACATGAAACCACACGAATGACCCTTAAAATCAATCAACTCATACCCAAAACTAATCAAGACCACTTCACAACCATTATCAAAAACTCCCGGCTTAAAAGCCACTTTTTAAACCAAGTGATAACTTTCGATCTCCAAAATCATTTATTGATCATCAAAGCAAGAAAGCAAGTTGTAAAGGACCAAAACACTAATTGTACACACTCATATACACTCGTATACACTCATACGTCATACGTATAACAATCAACATTACGTGTGATAGACGAAAATGATATCAAATCATGGTAACATGTTTAAGTAAATAAGAGTTTTTAGTATTTTAATCGAAATAGTGCAACAACGAATTACTTCATCGAGTTATTCAAGAAAGCTTAACAAAATACATGGCAAATAATGTAGTTTTTACAAAAATATTAAACAATAGTAGTTCACGCTTGGATAGTTTGTTGCTTACAATAACAACCTTCGACTCTATGGAGTTTCGATTTTTAAGCCTTCTAAACACACTCGTGAACTAATATAATCGAATCCGATGATTACAGTGAAATGACACTATAAATGACAACGGAAAAATGGTACTAACCGTTTATAAATAAACACAAACCGAACACGAAACCACACTAATGACCCTTAAAATTAATCAACTCATACCCAAAACTAATCAAGACCACTCCACAACCATTATCAAACACTCCCGGCTTAAAAAGCCACTTATTTAAACCAAGTGTTAACTTTCGATCTCCAAAATTATTTATTGATCATCAAGGCAAGAAATCAAGTTGTAAAGGACCAAAACACTAATTGTACACACTCATATACACTCGTATACACTCATATGTCATACGTATAACAATCAACGCAATGTGTGATAAACGAAAATGATATCAAATCATGGTAACAGGTTTTAGTAAATAATAGTTTTTTAGTATTTTAATCAAAATTATGCAACTACGAATTACTGCATCGAGTTATTCAAGAAAGCTTAACAAAATACAAGGGAAAGAATGTAGTTTTACAAAACATTAAAAATTAGTAGTTGACGCTTGGATAGTTTGTTGCTTACAGTAACAACCTCCGATTCCATGGAGTTTCGATTTTTAAGGCTTCTAAACATACTCATGAACTAATATAATCGAATCCGATGATTACAATCAGTGAAATGGTACTATAAATGACAACTGAAAACTGGTACTAACGGTTTATAAACAAACATAAACGGAACACGAAACCACACGAATGAGCCTCAAAATCAATCAACTCAAACCCAAAAATAATCAAGACCACTCCACAACCATTATCAAACAATCTCGGCTTAAAAAGCCACTTATATAAACCAAGTGATAACTTTCGATCTCTAAAATCATTTATTGAGCATCAAGGCAAGAAAGCAAGTTGAAAAGGACCAAAACACTAATTGTACACACTCATATACACTCGTATACACTCATACGTCATACGTATAACAATCAACATTACGTGTGATAGACGAAAATGATATCAAATCATGGTAACATGTTTAAGTAAATAAGAGTTTTTAGTATTTTAATCAAAATAGTGCAACAACGAATTACTTCATCGAGTTATTCAAGAAAGCTTAACAAAATACATGGAAAATAATGTAGTTTTACAAAAACATTAAACAATAGTAGTTCACGCTTGGATAGTTTGTTGCTTACAATAAAAACCTTCGATTCAATGGAGTTTTGATTTTTAAGCCTTCCAAAGACACTCATGAACTAATATAATCGAATCCGTTGATTACAATCAGTGAAATGACACTATAAATGACAACTGAAAACTGGTACTAACCGTTTAAAAGAAACATAAACCGAAACATGAAACCACACGAATGACCCTTAAAATCAATCAACTCACCCAAACTAATCAAGACCACTCCACAACCATTATCAAACACTCTCGGCTTAAAAGGCCACTTATTTAAACCAAGTGATAACTTTCGATCTCCAAAATAATTTATTGAGCATCAAGGCAAGAAAGCAAGTTGTAAAGGAACAAAACACTACTTGTATACACTCATATACACTCGTATACACTCATATGTCATATGTGTAACAATCAACGCAATGCGTGATAGATGAAAATGATATCAAATTATGGTAATATGATGTAGTAAATAAGATTTATCAGTATTTTAATCAAAATTTTGCAACTACGAATTGTTTCATCGAGTTATTCAAGAAAGCTTAACAAAATACATGGAAAACAATGTAGTTATACAAAAACATTAAACAATCAGAGTTCACGCTTGGTTTGTTTTTTGCTTATAATAACAATCTCCGATTCCATGGAGTTTCGATTTTTAAGCCTTCTAAACACACTCATGAAACTAATATAATCGAATCGATGATTACAATCAGTGAAATGACACTATAATGACAACGGAAAAATGGTACTAAACGTTTATAAAGAAACACAAAACGAACACGAAACCACACGAATGACCTTAAAATCAATCAACTCATACCCAAAACTAATCAAGACCACTCCACAACATTATCAAACACTCCCGGCTTAAAAAGCCACTTATTAAACCAAGTGATAACTTTCGATCTCCAAAATTATTTATTGATCATCAAGGCAAGAAAGCAAGTTGTAAAGGACCAAAACACTAATTGTACACACTCATATACACTCGTATACACTCATATGTCATACGTATAACTATCAACGCAATGTGTGATAAACGAAAATTATATCAAATCATGGTAACAGGTTTTAGTAAATAATAGTTTTTTAGTATTTTAAACAAAATTGTGCAACTACGAATTACAGCATCAAGTTATTCAAGAAAGCTTAACAAAATACATGGGAAAGAATGTAGTTTTACAAAACATTAAAAATTAGTAGTTGACGCTTGGATAGTTTGTTGCTTACAGTAACAACCTTCGATTCCATGGAGTTTCGATTTTAAGCTTCTAAACATACTCATGAACTAATATAATCGAATCCGATGATTACAATCAGTGAAATGACACTATAAATGACAACTAAAAACTGGTACTAACGTTTATAAAGAAACATAAACGGAACACGAAACCACACGAATGCGCCTTAAAATCAATCAACTCAAACCCAAAATAATCAAGACACTCCACAACCATTATCAAACAATCTCGGCTTAAAAGCCACTTATATAAACCAAGTGATAACTTTCGATCTCAAAATCATTTATTGAGCATCAAGGCAAGAAAGCAAGTTGTAAAGGACCAAACACTAATGTACACACTCATATACACTCGTATACACTCATATGTCATACGTATAACAATCAACGCAATGTGTGATAGACGAAAATGATATCAAATCATGGTAACATGTTTAAGTAAATAAGATTTTAGTATTTTAATCAAAATTGTGCAACAACGAATTACTTCATCGAGTTATTCAAGAAAGCTTAACAAAATACTTGGAAAAGAATGTAGTTTTACAAAAACATTAAAGAATAGTAGTTCACGCTTGGATAGTTTGTTGCTTACAATAACAACCTTCGATTCCATAGGGTTTTGATTTTTAAGCCTTCTAAACACACTCATGAACTAATATAATCGAATCCGATGATTACAATCAGTGAAATGACACTATAAATGACAACGGAAAAATGGTACTAACCGTTTATAAAGAAACACAAACTGAACACGAAACCACACTAATGACCCTTAAAATTAATCAACTCATACCCAAAACTAATCAAGACCACTCCACAACCATTATCAAACACTCCCGGCTTAAAAAGCCACTTATTTAAACCAAGTGATAACTTTCGATCTCCAAAATCATTTATTGATCATCAAGGCAAGAAAGCAAGTTGTAAAGGACCAAAACACTAATTGTACACACTCATATACACTCGTATACACTCATATGTCATACGTATAACAATCAACGCAATGTGTGATAGACGAAAATGATATCAAATCATGGTAATAGGTTTTAGTAAATAAAAGTTTTTTAGTATTTTAATCAAAATTGTGCAACTACGAATTGCTGCATCGAGTTATTCAAGAAAGCTTAACAAAATACAAGGGAAAGAATGTAGTTTTACAAAACATTAAAAATTAGTAGTTGACGCTTGGATAGTTTGTTGCTTACAATAACAACCTCCGATTCCATGGAGTTTCGATTTTTAAGCCTTCTAAACATACTCATGAACGAATATAATCGAATCCGATGATACCAATCAGTGAAATGGCACTACAAATGACAACTGAAAACTGGTACTAACGGTTTATAAAGAAACATAAACGGAACACGAAACCACACGAATGAGCCTCAAAATCAATCAACTCAAACCCAAAAATAATCAAGACCACTCCACAACCATTATCAAACAATCTCGGCTTAAAAAGCCACTTATATAAACCAAGTGATAACTTTCGATCTCCAAAATCATTTATTGAGCATCAAGGCAAGAAAGCAAGTTGTAAAGGTCCAAAACACTAATTATACACACTCATATACACTCGTATACACTCATATGTCATACGTATAACAATCAACGCAAGGTGTGATAGACGAAAATGATATCAAATCATGGTAACATGTTTAAGTAAATAAGGGTTTTTAGTATTTTAATCAAAATTATGCAACAACAAATTACTTCATCGAGTTATTCAAGAAAGCTTAACAAAATACATGGAAAAGAATGTAGTTTTACAAAAACATTAAACAATAGTAGTTCACGCTTGGATAGTTTGTTGGTTACAATAACAACCTCCGATTCCATGGAGTTTTGATTTTTAAGCCTTCTAAACACACTCATGAACTAATATAATCGAATCCGATGATTACAATCAGTGAAATGACACTATAAATGACAACTGAAAACTGGTACTAACCATTTATAAAGAAAAATAAACCGAACATGAAACCACACAAATGACCCTTAAAATCAATCAACTCATACCCAAAACTAATCAAGACCACTCCACAACCATTTTCAAACACTTTCGGCGTAAAAGGCCACTTATTTAATACAAGTGATAACTTTCGATCTCCAAAATAATTTATTGAGCATCAAGGCAAGAAAGCAAGTTGTAAATGACCAAAACACTACTTGAATACACTAATATACACTCGTATACACTCATATGTCATACGTATAGCAATCAACGCAATGTGTGATAGACGAAAATGATATCAAATCATGGTAATGTGATGTAGTAAATAAGATTTATCACTATTTTAATCAAAATTGCAACTACGAATTGTTTCATCGAGTTATTCAAGAAAGCTTAACAAAATTAATGGAAAAGGATGTAGTTTTACAAAAACATTAAACAATAGGAGTTCACGCTTGGTTTGTTTGTTGCTTACAATAAAAACCTCCGATTCCATGGAGTTTCGATTTTTAAGCCTTCTAAACACACTCATGAACTAATATAATCGAATCCAATGATTATAATCTGTGAAATGACACTATAATTGACAACGGAAAAATGGCACTAACCGTTTATAAAGAAACACAAACCGAACACGAAACCACACGAATGACCCTTAAAATCAATCAACTCATACCCAAAACTAATCAGGACCACTCCACAACCATTATCAAACACTCCCGGCTTAAAAAGCCACTTATTTAAACTAAGTGATAACTTTCGATCTCCAAAATCATTTATTGATCATCAAGGCAAGAAAGCAAGTTGTAAAGGACCAAAACACTAATTGTACACACTCATATACACTCGTATACACTCATATGTCATACGTATAACAATCAACGCAATGTGTGATAGACGAAAATGATATCAAATCATGGTAACAGGTTTTAGTAAATAATAGTTTTATAGTATTTTAATCAAAATTGTGCAACTATGAATTACTGCATCGAGTTATTCAAGAAAGCTTAACAAAATACAAGGAAAAGAATGTAGTTTTACAAAACATTAAAAATTAGTAGTTGACGCTTGGATAGTTTGTTGCTTAAAGTAACAACCTCCGATTCCATGGAGTTTCGATTTTTAAGCCTTCTAAACATACTCATGAACTAATATAATCTAATCCGATGATTACAATCAGTGAAATGGCACTATAAATGACAATTGAAAACTGGTACTAATAGTTTATAAATAAACATAAGCGGAACACGAAACCACATGAATGAGCCGCAAAATCAATCAACTCAAACCCAAAAATAATCAAGACCACTCCACAACCATTATCAAACAATCTCGGCTTAAAAAGCCACTTATATAAACCAAGTGAAACTTTCGATCTACAAAATCATTTATTGAGCATCATGGCAAGAAAGCAAGTTGTAAAGGACCAAAACACTAAATGTATACACTCATATACACTCGTATACACTCATATGTCATACGTATAACAATCAACGCAAGGTGTGATAGACGAAAATGATATCAAATCATGGTAACATGTTTAAGTAAATAAGAGTTTTTTAGTATTTTAATCAAAATTGTGCAACAACGAATTACTTCATCGAGTTATTCAAGAAAGCTTAACAAAATACAAGAAAAGAATGTAGTTTACAAAAACATTAACAATAGTAGTTCACGCTTGGATAGTTTGTTGCTTACAATAACAACCTCCGATTCCGAGTTTTGATTTTTAAGCCTTCTAAACACACTCATGAACTAATATAATCGAATCCGATGATTACAATCAGTGAAATGACACTATAAATGACAACTGAAAATGGTACTAACCGTTTATAAAGAAACACAAACCGAACACGAAACCACACGAATGACCCTAAAATCAATCCACTCATACCCAAAACTAATCAAGACCACTCCACAACCATTATCAAACACTCGCTTAAAAAGCCACTTATTTAAACCAAGTGATAACTTTCGATCTCCAAAATCATTTATTGAGCATCAAGGCAAGAAAGCAAGTTGTAAAGGACCAAAACACTAATTGTATACACTCATATACACTCGTATACACTCATATGTCATACGTATAACAATCAACGCAATGTGTGATAGACGAAAATGATATAAAATCATGGTAACATGTTAAGTAAATAAGAGTTTTAGTATTTTAATCAAAATTGTGCAACAACGAATTACTTCATCGAGTTATTCAAGAAAGCTTAACAAAATACATGGAAAAGAATGTAGTTTTACAAAAACATTAAACAATAGTAGTTCACGCTTGGATAGTTTGTTGCTTACAATAACAACCTCCGATTCCATGGAGTTTTGATTTTAAGCCTTCTAAACACACTCATGAACTAATATAATCGAATCGATGATTACAAACAGTGAAATGACACTATAAATGACAACTGAAAACTGATACTAACCATTTATAAAGAAAAATAAACCGAACATGAAACCACACGAATGACCCTTAAAATCAATCAACTTATACCCAAAACTAATCAAGACCACTCCACAACCATTATCAAACACTCTCGGCTTAAAAGACCACTTATTTAAACCAAGTGATAACTTTCGATCTCCAAAATAATTTATTGAGCTTCAAGGCAAGAAAGCAAGTTGTAAAGGACCAAAACACTCATTGTATACACTCATATACACTCGTATACACTCATATGTCATACGTATAACAATCAACGCAATGTGTGATAGACGAAAATGATATCAAATCATTGTAATATGATGTAGTGAAAAAGATTTATCAGTATTTTAATCAAAATTGCAACTACGAATTGTTTCATCGAGTTATTCAAGAAAGCTTAACAAAATTAATGGAAAAGGATGTAGGTTTACAATAACATTAAACAATAGGAGTTCACGCTTGGTTTGTTTGATGCTTACAATAAAAACCTCCAATTCCATGGAGTTTCGATTTTTAAGACTTCTAAACACACTCATGAATTAATATAATCGAATCCAATGATTACAATCTGTGAAATGACACTATAATTAACAACGGAAAAATGGCACTAACCGTTTATAAAGAAACACAAACCGAACACGAAACCACACGAATGACCCTTAAAATCAATCAACTCAAACCCAAAACTAATCAGGACCACTCCACAACCATTATCAAACACTCCCGGCTTAAAAAGCCACTAATTTAGACCAAGTGATAACTTTCGATCTTCAAAATCATTTAATGATCATCAAGGTAAGAAAGCAAGTTTTAAAGGACTAAAACACTAATTGTACACACTCATATACACTCGTATACACTCATATGTCATACGTATAACAATCAACGCAATGTGTGATACACGAAAATGATATCAAATCATGGTAACATGTTTAAGTAAATAAGAGTTTTTAGTATTTTACTCAAAATTATGCAACTACGAATTACTACATCGAGTTATTCAAGAAAGATTAACAAAATACAAGGGAAAAAATATAGTTTTACAAAACACTAAAAATTAGTAGTTGACGCTTGGATAGTTTGTTGCTTAAAGTAACAACCTCCAATTCCATGGAGTTTCGATTTTTAAGCCTTCTAAACACACTCATGAACTAATATAATCGAATCCGATGATTACAATCAGTGAAACGGCACTATAAATGACAACTAAAAACTGGTACTAACGGTTTATAAAGAAACATAAACGGAACACGAAACCACACGAATGAGCCTCAAAATCAATCAACTCAAACCCAAAAATAATCAAGACCACTCCACAACCATTATCAAACAATCTCGGCTTAAAAAGCCACTTATATAAACCAAGTGATAACTTTCATTCTCAAAAATCATTTATTGAGCATCAAGGCAAAAAAGCAAGTCGTAAAAGACCAAAACACTACTTGTATACACTCATATACACTCGTATACACTCATATGTCATACGTATAACAATCAACGCAATGTGTGATAGACGAAAATGATATCAAATCATGGTAACATGTTTAAGTAAATAAGAGTTTTTAGTATTTTAATCGAAATAGTGCAACAACGAATTACTTTATCGAGTTATTCAAGAAAGCTTAACAAAATACATGGAAAAGAATGTAGTTTTACAAAAACATTAAACAATAGTAGTTTACGCTTGGATAGTTTGTTGCTTAAAATAACAACCTCGATTCCATGGAGTTTGATTTTTAAGCCTTCTAAACACACTCATGAACTAATATAATCGAATCCGATGATTACAACAGTGAAATGACACTAAAATGACAACTGAAAAATGCTATTAACCGTTTATAAAGAAAAATAAACCGAACATGAAGTGACACGAATAACCCTTAAAATCAATCAACTCATACCCAAACTAATCAAGACCACTCCACAACCATTATCAAACACTCTCGGCTTAAAAGGCCACTTATATAAACCAAGTGATAACTTTCGATCTCCAAAATATTTATTGAGCATCAAGGCAAGAAAGCAAGTGTAAAAGACCAAAACACTACTTGTATACACTCATATACACTCGTATACACTCATATGTCATACGTATAACAATCAACGCAATGTGTGATAGACGAAAATGATATCAAATCATGTTAACATGTTTTAGTAAATAAGATTTTTCAGTATTTTAATCAAAATTGTGCAACTACGAATTACTGCATCGAGTTATTCAAGAAAGCTTAACAAAATGCATGGAAAAGAATATAGTTTTACAAAAACATTAAACAATAGTAGTTCACGCTTGATAGTTTGTTGCTTATAATAACAAGCTCCGATTCCATGGAGTTTTAATTTTTAAGCCTTCTAAACACACTCATGAACTAATATAATCGAATCCGATGATTACAATCAGTGAAATGACACTA
The DNA here is from genome assembly GCA_025506415.1 of Flaveria robusta. NCBI lineage: Eukaryota > Viridiplantae > Streptophyta > Magnoliopsida > Asterales > Asteraceae > Flaveria > Flaveria robusta. Next base: position 17,948,042 of record CM046474.1, read on the forward strand.
TAAATGACAACTGAAAACTAGTACTAACCGCTTATAACGAAACCCAAGCCGAACACGAAACCACACGAATGACCATTAAAATCAATCAACTCATACCCAAAACTAATCAAGACCACTCCACAGCCATTATCAAACACTCTCGGCTTAAAAAGCCACTTATTTAAACCAAGTGATAACTTTCGATCTCCATAACCATTTATTGAGCATCAAGGCAAGAAAGCAAGTTGTAAAGGACCAAAACACTAATTGTATACACTCATGTACACTCGTATACACTCATATGTCATACGTATAACAATCAACGCAATGTGTGATAGACGAAAATGATATCAAATCATGTTAACATGTTTTAGTAAATAAGTTTTTTAGTATTTTAATCAAAATTGTGCAACTACGAATTACGGCATCGAGTTATTCAAGAAAGCTTAACAAAATACATGGAAAAGAATGTAGTTTTACAAAAACATTAAACAACAGTAGCTCACGATTGGATAGTTTGTTGCTTACAATAACAAGCTCCGATTCTATGGTGTTTTGATTTTTAAGCCTTCTAAACACACTCATGAACTAATATAATCGAATCCAATGATTACAATCAGTGAAATGACACTATAATTGACAATTGAAAACTAGTACTAACCGTTTATAAAGAAACACAAGCCGAACACAAAACCACACGAATGACCATTAAAATGAATCAACTCATACCCAAAACTAATCAAGACCACTCCACAGCCATTATCAAACACTCTCGGCTTAAAAAGCCACTTATTTAAACCAAGTGATAACTTTCGATCTCCATAACCATTTATTAAGCATCAAGGCAAGAAAGCAAGTTGTAAATGACCAAAACACTAACTGTATACACTCATATACACTCGTATACACTCATATGTCACACGTATAACAATCAACGCAATGTGTGATAGACGAAAATGATATCAAATCATGGTAACACGTTTTAGTAAATAATAGTTTTTTAGTATTTTAATCAAAATTGTGCAACTATGAATTACTGCATCGAGTTATTCAAGAAAGCTTAACAAAATACAAAGGAAAGAATGTGGTTTTACAAAACATTAAAAATTAGTAGTTGACGCTTGGATAGTTTGTTGCTTACAGTAACAACCTTCGATTCCATGGAGTTTCGATTTTTAAGCCTTTTAAACACACTCATAAACTAATATAATCAAATTCGATGATTACAATCAGTGAAACGACACTATAAATGACAACTGAAAACTGGTACCAACCGTTTATAAAGAAACATAAACCGAACACGAAACCACACGGATGAGCCCCAAAATCAATCAACTCAAACCCAAAAATAATCAAGACCACTCCACAACCATTATCAAACAATCTCGGCTTAAAAAGCCACTTATATAAACCAAGTGATAACTTTCAATCTCCAAAATCATTTATTGAGCATCAAGGCAAGAAAGCAAGTTGTAAAGGACCAAAACGCTAATTGTATACACTCATATACACTCGTACACACTCATATGTCATACGTATACCAATCAACGCAAAGTGTGATAGACGAAAATGATATCAAATCATGGTAACATGTTTAAGTAAATAAGAGTTTTTAGTATTTTAATCGAAATAGGTCAACAACTAATTACTTCATCGAGTTATTCAAGAAAGCTTAACAAAATACATGTAAAAGAATGTAGTTTTACAAAAACATTAAACAATAGTGGTTCACGCTTAGATAGTTTGTTGCTTAAAATAACAATCTCCGATTCTATGGAGTTTTGATTTTTAAGCCTTCTAAACACACTCATGAACTAATATAATCGAATCCGATGATTACAATCTGTGAAATGACACTATAAATGACAACTGAAAACTAGTAATAACCGTTTATAAAGAAAAATAAACCGAACATGAAACGACACGAATGACCCTTAAAATCAATCAACTCATACCCAAAACTAATCAAGACCACTCCACAACGATTATCAAACACTCTCGGCTTAAAAGGCCACTTATATAAACCAAGTGATAACTTTCGATCTCCAAAATTATTTATTGAGCATCAAGGCAAAAAAGCAAGTCGTAAAAGACCAAAACACTACTTGTATACACTCATATACACTCGTATACACTCATATGTCATACGTATAACAATCAACGCAATGTGTGATAGACGAAAATGATATCAAATCATGTTAACATGCTTAAGTAAATAAGAGTTTTTAGTATTTTAATCGAAATAGTGCAACAACGAATTACTTCATCGAGTTATTCAAGAAAGCTTAACAAAATATATGTAAAAGAATGTAGTTTTACAAAAACATTAAACAATAGTAGTTCACGCTTGGATAGTTTGTTGCTTAAAATAACAATCTCCGATTCTATGGAGTTTTGATTTTCAAGCCTTCTAAACACACTCATGAACTAATATAATCGAATCCAATGATTACAATCTGTGAAATGACACTATAAATGACAACGTAAAAATGGCACTAACCGTTTATAAAGAAACACAAACCGAACATGAAACCACACGAATGACCCTTAAAATCAATCAACTCATACCCAAAACTAATCACGACCACTCCACAACCATCATCAAAAACTCCCGGCTTAAAAAGCCACTTTTTTAAACCAAGTGATAACTTTCGATCTCCAAAATCATTTATTGATCATCAAAGCAAGAAACCAAGTTGTAAAGGACCAAAACACTAATTGTACACACTCATATACACTCGTATACACTCATATGTCACACGTATACCAATCAACGCAAAGTGTGATAGACGAAAATGATATCAAATCATGGTAACACGTTTTAGTAAATAATAGTTTTTTAGTATTTTAATCAAAATTGTGTAACTACGAATTACTTAATCGAGTTATTCAAGAAAGCTTAACAAAATACATGTAAAAGAATGTAGTTTTACAAAAACATTAAACAATAGTAGTTCACGCTTGGATAGTTTGTTGCTTAAAATAACAATCTCCGATTCTATGGAGTTTTGATTTTTAAGCCTTCTGAACACACTCATGAACTAATATAATCAAATCCGATGATTAGAACGAGTGAAATGACACTATAAATGACAACTAAAAACTGGTACTAACCGTTTATAAAGAAACACAGACCGAACACGAAACGACACGAAAGACCCTTAAAATCAATCAACTCATACCCAAAACTAATCAAGACCACTCCTCAACCATTATCAAACACTCTCGGCTTAAAAGGCCACTTATTTAAACCAATTGATAACTTTCGATCTCCAAAATAATTTATTGAGCATCAAGGCAAGAAAGCAAGTTGTAAAGGACCAAAACACTACTTGTATACACTCATATACACTCGTATACACTCATATGTCATACATATAACAATCAACGCAATGTATGATAGACGAAAATGATATCAAATTATGGTAACATGATGTAGTAAATAAGATTTATCAGTATTTTAATCAAAATTTTGCAACTACGAATTGTTTCATGGAATTATTCAAGAAAGCTTAACAAAATTCATGGAAAAGAATGTAGTTTTACAAAACATTAAACAACAGTAGTTGACGCTTGGATAGATTGTTGCTTACGGTAACAACCTTCGATTCTATGGAGTTTCGATTTTTAAGCCTTCTAAATATACTCATGAACTAATATAATCAAATTCGATCATTACAATCAGTGAAATGGCACTATAAATGATAACTGAAAACTGGTACTAACGATTTATAAAGAAACATAAACGGAACACGAAACCACACGAATAAGCCTTAAAATCTATCAACTCAAACCCAAAAAAAATCAAGACCACTCCACAACCATTATCAAACACTCTCGGCCAAGTGATAACTTTCGATCTCCAAAATCATTTATTGATCATCAAGGCAAGAAAGCAAGTTGTAAAGGACCAAAACACTAATTGTATACACTCATATACACTCGTATGCACTCATATGTCATACGTATAAAAATCAACGCAATGTATGATAGACGAAAATTATATCAAATCATGGTAACAGGTTTTAGTAAATAAGATTTTTTAGTATTTTAATCAAAATTGTGCAACTACGAATTACTACATCGAGTTATTCAAGAAAGCTTAACAAAATACAAGGGAAAGAATGTAGTTTTACAAAACATTAAACAATAGTAGTTGACGCTTGGATAGATTGTTGCTTACAGTAACAACCTTTGATTCCATGGAGTTTCGATTTTTAAGCCTTCTAAATATACTCATAAACTAATATAATCAAATTCGATCATTACAATCAGTGAAATGGCACTACAAATGATAACTGAAAACTCGTACTAACGATTTATAAAGAAACATAAACGGAACACGAAACCACACGAATAAGCCTTAAAATCTATCAACTCAAACCCAAAAAAAATCAAGACCACTCCACAACCATTATCAAACACTCTCGGCTTAAAAAGCCACTTATATAAACCAAGTGATAACTTTCGATCTCCAAAATCATTTATTGATCATCAAGGCAAGAAAGCAAGTTGTAAAGGACCAAAACACTAATTGTATACACTCATATACACTCGTATACACTCATATGTCATACGTATAAAAATCAACGCAATGTATGATAGACGAAAATTATATGAGTATTTTAATCAAAATTGTGCAACTACGAATTACTAAATCGAGTTATTCAAGAAAGCTTAACAACATTCATGGAAAAGAATGTAGTTTTACAAAAACATTTAACAAGAGGAGTTCACGCTTGGTTTGTTTGTTGCTTACAATAACAACCTCTGATTCCTTGGAGTTTCGATTTTTAAGCCTTCTAAACACACTCATGAACTAATATAATCGAATCCAATGATTACAATCAGTAAAATGACACTATAAATGACAACGAAAAATGGTACTAACCTTTTATAAAGAAACACAAGCCGAACACGAAACCACACAAATGACCCTTAAAATCAACCAACTCATACCTAAAACTAATCAAGACAACTTCACAACCATTATCAAACACTCTCAGCTTAAAAAGCCACTTATTTAAACCAAGTGATAACTTTCGATCTCCAAAATCATTTATTGATCATCAAGGCAAGAAAGCAAGTTGTAAAGGACCAAAACACTAATTGTATACACTCATATACACTCGTATACACTCATATGTCATACGTATAACAATCAACGCAATATGTGATAGACGAAAATGATATCAAATCATGTTAACATGTTTTAGTAAATAAGATTTTTTAGTATTTTAATCAAAATTGTGCAACTACGAATTACGGCATCGAGTTATTCAAGAAAGCTTAACAAAATACAAGGGAAAGAATGTAGTTTTAGAAAACATTAAACAATAGTAGTTGATGCGTGGATAGATTGTTGCTTACAGTAACAACCTCCGATTCCATGGAGTTTCTATTTTTAAGCCTTCTAAATATACTCATGAACTAATATAATCAATTTCGATCATTACAATCAGTGAATGGCACTATAAATGATAACAGAAAACTGGTACTAACGGTTTATAAAGAAACATAAACGGAACACGAAACCCCACGAATAAGCCTTAAAATCAATCAACTCAAAGCCAAAAATAATCAAGACCACTCCACAACCATTATCAAACACTCTTGGCTTAAAAAGCCACTTATATAAACCAAGTGATAACTTTCGATCTCCAAACTCATTTATTGAGCATCAAGGCAAGAAAGCAAGTTGTAAAGGACCAAAACACTAATTGTATACACTCATATACACTCGTATACTCTCATATGTCATACGTATAACAATAAACTCAATGTGTGATAGACGAAAATGATATCAATTCATGGTAACATGATGTAGTAAATACGATTTATCAGTATTTTAATCAAAATTTTGCAACTACGAATTGTTTCATCGAGTTATTATAGAAAGCTTAACAACATTCATGGAAAAGAATGTAGTTTTACAAAAACATTTAACAATAGGAGTTCACGCTTGGTTTGTTTGTTGCTTACAATAACAACCTCTGATTCCATGGAGTTTCTATTTTTAAGCCTTCTAAACACACTCATTAACTAATATAATCGAATCCGATGATTACAATCAGTAAAATGACACTATAAATGATAACGGAAAAATGGTACTAACCTTTTATAAAGAAACACAAGCCGAACTCGAAACCACACAAATGACCCTTAAAATCAACCAACTCATACCTAAAACTAATCAAGACCACGCCACAACCACTATCAAACACTCTCAGCTTAAAAAGCCACTTATTTAAACCAAGTGATAACTTTCGATCTCCAAAATCATTTATTGATCATCAAGGCAAGAAAGCAAGTTGTAAAGGACCAAAACACTAATTGTATACACTCATATACACTCGTATGCACTCATATTTCATACGTATAAAAATCAACGCAATGTGTGATAGACGAAAACGATATCAAATCATGGTAACAGGTTTTAGTAAATAAGATTTTTTAGTATTTTAATCAAAATTATGCAACTGCGAATTACAGCATCGAGTTATTCAAGAAATCTTATCAAAATACAAGGGAAAGAATGTAGTTTTACAAAACATTAAACAATAGTAGTTGACGTTTGGATAGATTGTTGCTTACAGTAACAACCTCCGATTCCATGGAGTTTCGATTTTTAAGCCTTCTAAATATACTCATGAACTAATATAATCAATTTCGATCATTACAATCTGTGAATGGCACTATAAATGATAACTGAAAACTTGTACTAAAGGTTTATAAAGAAACATAAACGGAACACGAAACCACACGAATAAGCCTTAAAATCAATCAACTCAAACCCAAAAATAATCAAGGCCACTCCACAACCATTATCAAACACTCTCGGCTGAAAAAGCCACTTATATAAACCAAGTGATAAGTTTCGATCTCCAAACTCATTTATTGAGCATCAAGGCAAGAAAGCAAGTTGTAAAGGACCAAAACACTAATTGTATACACTCATATACGCAAGTATACACTCATATGTCATACGTATAACAATCAACGCAATGTGTGATAGACGAAAATGATATCAAATTATGGTAACATGATGTAGTAAATAAGATTTACAAGTATTTTAATCAAAATTTTGCAACTACGAATTGTTTCATCAAATTATTCAAGAAAGCTTAACAAAATTCATGGAAAAGAATGTAGTTTTACAAAAACATTTAACAACAGGAGTTCACGCTTGGTTTGTTTGTTGCTTACAATAACAACCTCTGATTCCATGGAGTTTCGATTTGTAAGCCATCTAAACACACTCATGAACTAATATAATCGAATCCGATGATTACAATCAGTAAAATGACACTATAAATGACAACGGAAAAATGGTACTAACCTTTTATAAAGAAACACAAGCCGAACACGAAACCACACGAATGACTTTTAAAATCAACCAACTCATACCCAAAACTAATCAAGACCACTCCACGACCATTATCAAACACTCTTGGCTTAAAAAGCCACTTATTTAAACCAAGTGATAAGTTTCGATCTCCAAACTCATTTATTGAGCATCAAGGCAAGAAAGCAAGTTGTAAAGGATCAAAACACTAATTGTATACACTCATATACACTCGTATACACTCACATGTCAAACGTATAACAATCAACGCAATGTGTGATAGACGAAAATTATATCAAATCATGGTAACATGTTTAAGTAAATAAGAGTTTTTAGTATTGTAATCAAAATTGTACAACAACGAATTACTTCATCTAGTTATTCCAGAAAGCTTAACAAAATACATGGAAAAGAATGTAGTTTTACAAAAACGTTAAACAATAGTCGTTCACGCTTGGATAGTTTGTTGCTTACAATAACAACCTCCCATTCCACGGAGTTTTGATTTTTAAGCCTTCTAAACACACTCATGAACTAATATAATCGAATCCGATGATTACAACCAGTGAAATGACACCATAAATGACAATTGAAAACTGTTACTAACCGTTTATAAAGAAACACAGACCAAACACGAAACGACACGAAAGACCCTTAAAATCAATCAACTCATACCCAAAACTGATCAAGACCACTCCTCAACCATTATCAAACACTCTCGGCTTAAAAGGCCACTTATTTAAACCAATTGATAACTTTCGATCTCCAAAATAATTTATTGAGCATCAAGGCAAGAAAGAAAGTTGTAAAGGACCAAAACACTACTTGTATACACTCATATACACTCGTATACACTCATATGTCATACGTATAACAATCAACGCAATGTGTGATAGACGAAAATGATATCAAATTATGCTAACATGATGTAGTAAATAAGATTTATAAGTATTTTAATCAAAATTTTGCAACTACGAATTGTTTCATCAAATTATTCAAGAAAGCTTAACAAAATTCATAGAAAAGAATGTAGTTTTACAAAAACATTTAACAACAGGAGTTCACGCTTGGTTTGTTTGTTGCTTACAATAACAACCTCTTATTCCATGGAGTTTCGATTTGAAAGCCATCTAAACACACTCATGAACTAATATAATCAAATCCGATGATTACAATCAGTAAAATGACACTATTAATGACAATGGAAAAATGGTACTAACCTTTTATAATGAAACACAAGCCGAACACGAAACCACACGAATGACCTTTAAAATCAATCAACTCATACCCAAAACTAATCAAGACCACTCCACAACCATTATCAAACACTCTCAGCTTAAAAAGCCACTTATTTAAACCAAGTGATAACACTCGATCTCCAAAATCATTTATTGAAAATCAAGGCAAGAAAGCAAGTTGTAAAGGACCAAAACACTAATTGTATACACTCATATACACTCGTATACACTCATATGTCATACGTATAAAAATCAACGCAATGTGTGATAGACGAAAACGATATCAAATCATGGTAACAGGTTTTAGTAAATAAGATTTTTTTGTATTTTAATCAAAATTGTGCAACTACGAATTACTGCATCGAGTTATTCAAGAAAGCTTAACAAAATACAAGGGAAAGAATGTAGTTTTACAAAACATTAAACAATAGTAGTTGACGCTTGGATAGATTGTTGCTTACAGTAACAACCTCCGATTCCATGGAGTTTCTATTTTTAAGTCTTTTAAATATACTCATGAACTAATATAATCAATTTCGATCATTACAATCAGTGAATGGCACTATAAATGATAACTGAAAACTGGTACTAACGGTTTATAAAGAAACATAAACGGAACACGAAACCACACGAATAAGCCTTAAAATCAATCAACTCAAACCAAAAAATAATCAAGACCACTCCACAACCATTATCAAACACTCTCGGCTTAAAAAGCCACTTATATAAGCCAAGTGATAACTTTCGATCTCCAAACTCATTTATTGAGCATCAAGGCAAGCAAGCAAGTTGTAAAGGACCAAAACACTAATTGTATACACTCATATACACTCGTATACACTCAGATGTCATACGTATAACTGTAAACTCAATGTGTGATAGACGAAAATGATATTAAATCATGATAACATGATGTAGTAAATACGATTTATCAGTATTTTAATCAAAATTTTGTAACTACGAATTGTTTCATCGAGTTATTCAAGAAAGCTTAAAAACATTCATGGAAAATAATGTAGTTTTACAAAAACATTTAACAAGAGGAGTTCACGCTTGGTGTTTGTTGCTTACAATAACAACCTCTGATTCCATGGAGTTTCGATTTTTAAGCCTTCTAAACACACTCATGAACTAATATAATCGAATCTGATGATTACAATCAGTAAAATAACACTATAAATGACAACGGAAAAATGGTACTAACCTTTTATAAAGAAACACAAGCCGAACTCGAAACCACACAAATGACCCTTAAAATCAACCAACTCATTCCTAAAACTAATCAAGACCACGCCACAACCACTATCAAACACTCTCAGCTTAAAAAGCCACTTATTTAAACCAAGTGATAACTTTCGATCTCCAAAATCATTTATTGATCATCAAAGCAAGAAAGCAAGTTGTAAAGGACCAAAACACTAATTGTATACACTCATATACACTCGTATACACTCATATGTCATACGTATAAAAATCAACGCAATGTATGATAGACGAAAATTATATCAAATCATGGTAACAGGTTTTAGTAAATAAGATTTTTTAGTATTTTAATCAAAATTGTGCAACTACGATTTACTGCATCGAGTTATTCAAGAAAGCTTAACAAAATACAAGGGAAAGAATGTAGTTTTACAAAACATTAAACAATAGTAGTTGACGCTTGGATATATTGTTGCTTACGGTAACAACCTCCGATTCCATGGAGTTTCGATTTTTAAGCCTTCTAAATATACTCATGAACTAATATAATCAAATTCGATCATTACAATCAGTGAAATGGCACTATAAATGAAACTGAAACTGGTACTAACGGTTTATAAAGAAACATAAACGGAACACGAAACCACACGAATAAGCCTTAAAATCAATCAACTCAAACCCAAAAAAATCAAGACCACTCCACAACCATTATCAAACACTCTCGGCTTAAAAAGCCACTTATATAAACCAAGTGATAAGTTTCGATCTCCAAACTCATTTATTGAGCATGAAGGCAAGCAAGCAAGTTGTAAAGGACCAAAACAATAATTGTATACACTCATATACACTCGTATACACTCATATGTCATACATATAAAAATCAACGCAGTGTGTAATAGAAGAAAATGATATCAAATTATGGTAACATGATGTAGTAAATAAGATTTATCAGTATTTTAATCAAAATTTTGCAACTACGAATTGTTTCATTGAATTATTCATGAAAGCTTAACAAAATTCATGGAAAAGAATGTAGTTTTACAAAAACATTTAACAACAGGAGTTCACGCTTGGTTTGTTTGTTGCTTACAATAACAACCTCTGATTCCATGGAGTTTCGATTTGTAAGCCATCTAAACACACTCATGACCTAATATAATCGAATCCGATGATTGCAATCAGTAAAATGACACTATAAATGACAACGGAAAAATGGTACTAACCTTTTATAAAGAAACACAAGCCGAACACAAAACCACACGAATGACCCTTAAAATCAATCAACTCATACCCAAAACTAATCAAGACCACTCCACAACCATTATCAAACACTCTCGGCTTAAAAAGCCACTTATTTAAACCAAGTGATAACTTTCGATCTTCAAAATCATTTATTGATCATCAAGGCAAGAAAGCAAGTTGTAAAGGACCAAAACACTAATTGTATACACTCATATACACTCATATACACTCATATGTCATACGTATAAAAATCAACGCAATGTATGATAGACGAAAATATATCAAATCATGGTAACAGGTTTTAGTAAATAAGATTTTTTTTAGTTTTTAATCAAAATTGTGCAACTACGAATTACTGCATCGAGTTATTCAAGAAAGCTTAACAAAATACAAGGGAAAGAATGTAGTTTTACAAAACATTAAACAATAGTAGTTGACGCTTGGATATATTGTTGCTTACAGTAACAACCTCCGATTCCATGGAGTTTCGATTTTAAGCCTTCTAAATATACTCATGAACTAATATAATCAAATCGATCATTACAATCAGTGAAATGGCACTATAAATGATAACTGAAACTGGTACTAACGGTTATAAAGAAACATAAACGGAACACGAAACCACACGAATAAGCCTTAAAATCAATCAACTCAAACCCAAAAAAATCAAGACCACTCCACAACCATTATCAAACACTCTCGGCTTAAAAAGCCACTTATATAAACCAAGTGATAACTTTCGATCTCCAAACTCATTTATTGAGCATCAAGACAAGAAAGCAAGTTGTAAAGGACCAAAACACTAATTGCATACACTCATATACACTCGTATACACTCATATGTCATACGTATAACAATAAACTCAATGTGTGATAGACGAAAATGATATCAAATCATGGTAACATGATGTAGTAAATACGATTTATCAGTGTTTTAATCAAAATTTTGCAACTACGAATTGTTTCCTCGAGTTATTCAAGAAAGCTTAACAAATTCATGGAAAAGAATGTAGTTTTACAAAAACATTTAACAATAGGAGTTCACGCTTGGTTTGTTTGTTGCTTACAATAACAACCTCTGATTCCATGGAGTTTCTATTTTTAAGCCTTCTAAACACACTCATGAACTAATATAATCGAATCCGATGATTACAATCAGTGAAATGACACTATAAATGACAACGGAAAAATGGTACTAACCTTTATAAAGAAACAAACCGAACACGAAACCACACGAATGACCCTTAAAATCAATCAACTCATACCCAAAACTAATCAAGACCACTCCACAACCATTATCAAACACTCTCAGCTTAAAAAGCCACTTATTTAAACCAAGTGATAACATTCGATCTCCAAAATCATTTATTGATCATCAAGGCAAGAAAGCAAGTTGTAAAGGACCAAAACACTACTTGTATACACTCATATACACTCGTATACACTCATATGTCATACGTATAACAATCAACGCAATGTGTGATAGACGAAAATGATATCAAATTATGGTAACATGATGTAGTAAATAAGATTTATAAGTATTTTAATCAAAATTTTGCAACTACGAATTGTTTCATCAAATTTTTCAAGAAAGCTTAACAAAATTCATGGAAAAGAAAGTAGTTTTACAAAAACATTTAACAACAGGAGTTCACGCTTGGTTTGTTTGTTGCTTACAATAACAACCTCTGATTCCATGGAGTTTCGATTTGTAAGCCATCTAAACACACTCATGAACTAATATAATCGAATCCGATTATTACAATCAGTAAAATGACACTATAAATGACAACGGAAAAATGGTACTAACCTTTTATAAAGAAACACAAGCCGAACACGAAACCACACGAATGACCTTTAAAATCAATCAACTCATACCCAAAACTAATCAAGACCACTCCACAACCATTATCAAACACTCTCAGCTTAAAAAGCCACTTATTTAAACCAAGTGATAACATTCGATCTCCAAAATCATTTATTGATTACCAAGGCAAGAAAGCAAGTTGTAAACGACCAAAACACTAATTGTATACACTCATATACACTCGTATACACTCATATGTCATACGTATAAAAATCAACGCAATGTATGATAGACGAAAATTATATCAAATCATGGTAACAGGTTTTAGTAAATAAGATTTTTAGTATTTTAATCAAAATTGTGCAACTACGAATTACTGCATGAGTTATTCAAGAAAGCTTAACAAAATACAAGGAAAGAATGTAGTTTTACAAAACATTAAACAATAGTAGTTGACGCTTGGATATATTGTTGCTTACAGTAACAACCTCCGATTCCATGGAGTTTCGATTTTTAAGCCTTCTAAATATACTCATGAACTAATATAATCAAATTCGATCATTACAATCAGTGAAATGGCACTATAAATGATAACTGAAGACTGGTACTAACGGTTTATAAGGAAACATAAACGGAACACGAAACCACACGAATAAGCCTTAAAATCAATCAACTCAAACCCAAAAATAATCAAGACCACTCCACAACCATTATCAAACACTCTCGGCTTAAAAAGCCACTTATATAAACCAAGTGATAACTTTCGATCTCCAAACTCATTTATTGAGCATCAAGGCAAGCAAGCAAGTTGTAAAGGACCGAAACACTAATTGTATACACTCATATACACTCGTATACACTCAGATGTCATACGTATAACTGTAAACTCAATGTGTGATAGACGAAAATGATATTAAATCATGATAACATGATGTAGTAAATACGATTTATCAGTATTTTAATCAAAATTTTGTAACTACGAATTGTTTCATCGAGTTATTCAAGAAAGCTTAACAACATTCATGGAAAATAATGTAGTTTTACAAAAACATTTAACAAGAGGAGTTCACGCTTGGTTTGTTTGTTGCTTACAATAACAACCTCTGATTCCATGGAGTTTCGATTTTTAAGCCTTCTAAACACACTCATGAACTAATATAATCGAATCTGATGATTACAATCAGTAAAATGACACTATAAATGACAACGGAAAAATGGTACTAACCTTTTATAAAGAAACACAAGCCGAACTCGAAACCACACAAATGACCCTTAAAATCAACCAACTCATTCCTAAAACTAATCAAGACCACTCGACAACCATTATCAAACACTCTCAGCTTAAAAAGCCACTTATTTAAACCAAGTGATAACATTCGATCTCCAAAATCATTTATTGATTATCAAGGCAAGAAAGCAAGTTGTAAACGACCAAAACACTAATTGTATACACTCATATACACTCGTATACACTCATATGTCATACGTATAAAAATCAACGCAATGTATGATAGACGAAAATTATATCAAATCATGGTAACAGGTTTTAGTAAATAAGATTTTTTAGTATTTTAATCAAAATTGTGCAACTACGAATTACTGCATGGAGTTATTCAAGAAAGCTTAACAAAATACAAGGGAAAGAATGTAGTTTTACAAAACATTAAACAATAGTAGTTGACGCTTGGATATATTGTTGCTTACAGTAACAACCTCCGATTCCATGGAGTTTCGATTTTTAAGCCTTCTAAATATACTCATGAACTAATATAATCAAATTCGATCATTACAATCAGTGAAATGGCACTATAAATGATAACTGAAGACTGGTACTAACGGTTTATAAAGAAACATAAACGGAACACTAAACCACACGAATAAGCCTTAAAATCAATCAACTCAAACCCAAAAAAATCAAGACCACTCCACAACCATTATCAAACACTCTCGGCTTAAAAAGCCACTTATATAAACCAAGTGATAACTTTCGATCTCCAAACTCATTTATTGAGCATCAAGGCAAGAAAGCAAGTTGTAAAGGACCAAAACACTAATTGCATACACTCATATACACTCGTATACACTCATATGTCATACGTGTAACAATAAACTCAATGTGTGATAGACGAAAATGATATCAAATCATGGTAACATGATGTAGTAAATACGATTTATCAGTATTTTAATCAAAATTTTGCAACTACGAATTGTTTCCTCGAGTTATTCAAGAAAGCTTAACAACATTCATGGAAAAGAATGTAGTTTTACAAAAACATTTAACAAGAGGAGTTCACGCTTGGTTTGTTTGTTGCTTATAATAACAACCTCTGATTCCATGGAGTTTCTATTTTTAAGCCTTCTAAACACACTCATGAACTAATATAATCGAATCCGATGATTACAATCAGTAAAATGACACTATAAATAACAACGGAAAAATGGTACTAACCTTTTATAAAGAAACACAAGCCGAACACGAAACCACACGAATGACCCTTAAAATCAATCAACTCATACCCAAAACTAATCAAGACCACTCCACAACCATTATCAAACACTCTCAGCTTAAAAAGCCACTTATTTAAACCAAGTGATAACATTCGATCTCCAAAATCATTTATTGATCATCAAGGCAAGAAAGCAAGTTGTAAAGGACCAAAACACTACTTGTATACACTCATATACACTCGTATACACTCATATGTCATACGTATAATAATCAACGCAATGTGTGATAGACGAAAATGATATCAAATTATGGTAACATGATGCAGTAAATAAGATTTTAGTATTTTAATCAAAATTTTGCAACTAGAATTGTTTCATCAAATTTTTCAAGAAAGCTTAACAAAATCATGGAAAAGAATGTAGTTTTACAAAAACATTTAACAACAGGAGTTCACGCTTGGTTTGTTTGTTGCTTACAATAACAACCTCTGATTCCATGGAGTTTCGATTTTTAAGCCTTCTAAACACACTCATGAACTAATATAATCGAATCCGATTATTACAATCAGTAAATGACACTATAAATGACAACGGAAAAATGGTACTAACTTTATAAAGAAACACAAGCCGAACACGAAACCACACGAATGACCTTAAAATCAATCAACTCATACCCAAAACTAATCAAGACCACTCCACAACCATTATCAAACACTCTCAGCTTAAAAAGCCACTTATTTAAACCAAGTGATAACATTCGATCTCCAAAATCGTTTATTGATTATCAAGGCAAGAAAGCAAGTTGTAAACGACCAAAACACTACTTGTATACACTCATAGACACTCGTATACACTCGTATGTCATACGTATAACAATCAACGCAATGTGTGATAGACGAAAATGATATCAAATTATGGTAACATGATGTAGTAAATAAGATTTATAAGTATTTTAATCAAAATTTTGCACCTACGAATTGTTTCATCAAATTTTTCAAGAAAGCTTAACAAAATTCATGGAAAAGAATGTAGTTTTACAAAAACATTTAACAACAGGAGTTCACGCTTGGTTTGTTTGTTGCTTACAATAACAACCTCTGATTCCATGGAGTTTCGATTTGTAAGTCATCTAAACACACTCATGAACTAATATAATCGAATCTGATGATTACTATCAGTAAAATGACACTATAAATGACAACGGAAAAATGGTACTAACCTTTTATAAAGAAACACAAGCCGAACACGAAACCACACGAATGACCTTTAAAATCAATCAACTCATACCCAAACTAATCAAGACCATCCACAACCATTATCAAACACTCTAGCTTAAAAAGCAACTTATTTAAACCAAGTGATAACATTCGATCTCCAAAATCATTTATTGATCATCAAGGCAAGAAAGCAAGTTGTAAAGGACCAAAACACTACTTGTATACACTCATATACACTCGTATACACTCCTATGTCATACGTATAACAATCAACGCAATGTGTGATAGACGAAAATGATATCAAATTATTGTAACATGATGTAGTAAATAGGATTTATAAGTATTTTAATCAAAATTTTCCAACTACGAATTGTTTCATCAAATTATTCAAGAAAGCTTAACAAAATTGATGGAAAAGAATGTAGTTTTACAAAAACATTTAACAACAGGAGTTCACGCTTGGTTTGTTTGTTGCTTACAATAACAACCTCTGATTCCATGGAGTTTCGATTTGTCAGCCATCTAAACACACTCATGAACTAATATAATCGAATCCGATGATTACAATCAGTGAAATAACACTATAAATGACAACGGAAAAGTGGTACTAACCGTTCATAAAGAAACACAAACCGAACACGAAACCACACAAATGACACTTAAAATTAATCAAATCATACCAAAAACTAATCAGGACCACTCCACAACCATTATCAAACACTCTTGCCTTAAAAAGCCACTTATTTAAACCAAGTGATAAGTTTCGATCTCCAAATCATTATTGAGCATCAAGGCAAGAAAGCAAGTTGTAAAGGACCAAAAACACTAATTGTATACACTCATATACACTCGTATACACTCATATGTCAACGTATAACAATCAACGCAATGTGTGATAGACGAAAATTATATCAAATCATGGTAACATGTTTAAGTAAATAAGAGTTTTTAGTATTGTAATCAAAATTGTACAACAACGAATTACTTCATCAAGTTATTCAAGAAAGCTTAACAAAATACATGGAAAAGAATGTAGTTTTACAAAAACATTAAACAATAGAGTTCACGCTTGGATAGTTTGTTGCTTACAATAACAACCTCCCATTCCATGGAGTTTTGATTTTTAAGCCTTCTAAACACACTCATGAACTAATATAATCGAATCCGATGATTACAACAGTGAAATGACACTATAAATGACAACTG
Source organism: Flaveria robusta (assembly GCA_025506415.1). NCBI lineage: Eukaryota > Viridiplantae > Streptophyta > Magnoliopsida > Asterales > Asteraceae > Flaveria > Flaveria robusta. The sequence continues at coordinate 17,965,727 of CM046474.1, forward strand.
AAAATGGTACTAACCGTTTATAAAGAAACACAGACCGAACACGAAACGACACGAAAGACCCTTAAAATCAATCAACTCATACCCAAAACTAATCAAGACCACTCCACAACCATTATCAAACACTCTCGCTTAAAAGGCCACTTATTTAAACCAATGATAACTTTCGATCTCCAAAATAATTTATTGAGCATCAAGGCAAGAAAGAAAGTTGTAAAGGACCAAAAACTACTTGTATACACTCATATACACTCGTATACACTCATATGTCATACGTATAACAATCAACGCAATGTGTGTATACGAAAATGATATCAAATTATGGTAACATGATGTAGTAAATAAGATTTATAAGTATTTAATCAAAATTTGCAACTACGAATTGTTTCATCAATTATTCAAGAAAGCTTAACAAAATTCATGGAAAAGAATGTAGTTTTACAAAACATTTAACAACAGGAGTTCACGCTTGGTTTTTGTTGCTTACAATAACAACCTCTGATTCCATGGAGTTTCGATTTTAAGCCATCTAAACACACTCATGAACTAATATAATCGAATCCGATGATTACAATCAGTAAAATGACACTATAAATGACAACAGAAAAATGGTACTAACCCTTTCTAAAGAAACACAAGCCGAAAACGAAACCACACGAATGACCTTTAAAATCAATCAACTCATACCCAAAACTAATCAAGACCACTCCACAACCATTATCAAACACTCTCAGCTTAAAAAGCCACTTATTTAAACCAAGTGATAACATTCGATCTCCAAAATCATTTATTGATCATCAAGGCAAGAAAGCAAGTTGTAAAGGACCAAAACACTAATTGTATACACTGATATACACTCGTATACACTCATATACACTCGTATACACTCATATGTCATACGTATAAAAATCAACGCAATGTGTGATAGACGAAAATTATATCAAATCATGGTAACAGGTTTTAGTAAATAAGATTTTTTAGTATTTTAATCAAAATTGTGCAACTACGAATTACTGCATCGAGTTATTCAAGAAAGCTTAACAAAATACAAGGGAAAGAATGTAGTTTTACAAAACATTAAACAATAGTAGTTGACGCTTGGATAGATTGTTGCTTACGGTAAGAACCTCCGATTTCATGGACTTTCGATTTTTAAGCCTTTTAAATATACTCATGAACTAATATAATCAATTTCGATCATTACAATCAGTGAATAACACTATAAATGATAACTGAAAACTGGTACTAACGGTTTATAAAGAAACATAAACGGAACACGAAACCACACGAATAAGCCTTAAATTCAATCAACTCAAACCCAAAAATAATCAAGACCACTCCATAACCATTATCAAACACTCTCGACTTAAAAAGCCACTTATATAAACCAAGTGATAACTTTCGATCTCCAAACTCATTTATTGAGCATCAAGGCAAGAAAGCAAGTTGTAAAGGACCAAAACACTAATTGTATACACTCATATACACTCGTATACACTCATATCTCAAACGTATAACAATCAACGCAATGTGTGATAGACGAAAAAGATATCTAATCATGGTAACATGTTTAAGTAAATAAGAGTTTTTAGTATTGTAATCAAAATTGTACAACAACGAATTACTTCATCAAGTTATTCAAGAAAGCTTAACAAAATACATGGAAAAGAATGTAGTTTTACAAAAACGTTAAACAATAGTCGTTAACGCTTGGATAGTTTGTTGCTTACAATAACAACCTCCCATTCCACAGAGTTTTGATTTTTAAGCCTTCTAAACACACTCATGAACTAATATAGTCGAATCCGATGATTACAACCAGTGAAATGACACTATAAATGACAACTGAAAACTGGTACTAACCGTTTATAAAGAAACACAGACCGAACATGAAACGACACGAAAGACCTTTAAAATCAATCAACTCATACCCAAAACTAATCAAGACCACTCCTCAACCATTATCAAACACTCTCCGCTTAAAAGGCCACTTATTTAAACCAATTGATAACTTTCGATCTCTAAAATAATTTATTGAGCATCAAGGCAAGAAAGAAAGTTGTAAAGGACCAAAACACTACTTGTATACACTCATATACACTCGTATACACTCATATGTCATACGTATAACAATCAACGCAATGTGTGATTGACGAAAATGATATCAAATTATGGTAACATGATGTAGTAAATAAGATTTATAAGTATTTAATCAAAATTTTGCAACTACGAATTGTTTCATCAAATTATTCAAGAAATCTTAACAAAATTCATGGAAAAGAATGTACTTTTACAAAAACATTTAACAACAGGAGTTCACGCTTGGTTTTTTTGTTGCTTACAATAACAACCTCTGATTCCATGGAGTTTCGATTTTTAAGCCATCTAAACACACTCATGAACTAATATAATCGAATCCGATGATTACAATAAGTAAAATGACACTATAAATGACAACGGAAAAATGGTACTAACCCTTTATAAAGAAACACAAGCCGAAAACGAAACCACACGAATGACCTTTAAAATCAATCAACTCATACCCAAAACTAATCAAGACCACTCCACAACCATTATCAAACACTCTCAGCTTAAAAAGCCACTTATTTAAACCAAGTGATAACATTCGATCTCCAAAATCATTTATTGATCATCAAGGCAAGAAAGCAAGTTGTAAAGGACCAAAACACTAATTGTATACACTCATATACACTCGTATACATTCATATACACTCGTATACACTCATATGTCATACATATAAAAATCAACGCAATGTGTGATAGACGAAAACGATATCAAATCATGGTAATAAGTTTTAGTAAATAAGATTTTTTAGTATTTTAATCAAAATTGTGCAACTATGAATTACTGCATCGAGTTATTCAAGAAAGCTTAACAAAACACAAGGGAAAGATTGTAGTTTTACAAATCATTAAAAAATAATAGTTGACGCTTGGATAGATAGTTGCTTACGGTAACAACCTCCGATTCCATGGAGTTTCGATTTTTAAGCCTTTTAAATATACTCATGAACTAATATAATCAATTTCGATCATTACAATCAGTGAATAACACTATAAATGATAACTGAAAACTGGTACTAACGGTTATAAAGAAACATAAACGGAACACGAAACCACACGAATAAGCCTTAAATTCAATCAACTCAAACCAAAAATAATCAAGACCACTCCCAACCATTATCAAAACACTCGGCTTAAAAAGCCACTTATATAAACCAAGTGATAACTTTCGATCTCCAAACTCATTTATTGAGCATCAAGGCAAGAAAGCAAGTTGTAAAGGACCAAAACACTAATTGTATACACTCATATACACTCGTATACACTCATATCTCAAACGTATAACAATCAACGCAATGTGTGATAGACGAAAAAGATATCTAATCATGGTAACATGTTTAAGTAAATAAGAGTTTTTAGTATTGTAATCAAAATTGTACAACAACGAATTACTTCATCAAGTTATTCAAGAAAGCTTAACAAAATACATGGAAAAGAATGTAGTTTTACAAAAACGTTAAACAATAGTAGTTCACGCTTGGATAGTTTGTTGCTTATAATAACAACCTCCCATTACATGGAGTTTTGATTTTTAAGCCTTCTAAACACACTCATGAACTAATATAATCGAATCTGATGATTACAACCAGTGAAATGACACTATAAATGACAACTGAAAACTTGTACTAACCGTTTATAAAGAAACACAGACCGAACACGAAACGACACGAAAGACCCTTAAAATCAATCAACTCATACCCAAAACTAATCAAGACCACTCCACAACCATTATCAAACACTCTCAGCTTAAAAAGCCACTTATTTAAACCAAGTGATAACTTTCGATCTCCAAAACCATTTATTGATCATCAAGGCAAGAAAGCAAGTTGTAAAGAACCAAAACACTAATTGTATACACTCATATACACTCGTATACACTCATATGTCATCCATATAAAAATCAACGCAATGTGTGATTGACGAAAACGATATCAAATCATGGCAACACGCTTTAGTAAATAAGATTTTTTAGTATTTTAATCAAAATTGTGCAACTACGAATTACTGCATCGAGTTATTCAAGAAAGCTTAACAAAATACATGGAAAAGAATGTAGTTTTACAAAAACGTTAAACAATAGTAGTTCACGCTTGGATAGTTTGTTGCTTACAATAACAACCTCCCATTACGTGGAGTTTTGATTTTTAAGCCTTCTAAACACACTCATGAACTAATATAATCGAATCTGATGATTACAACCAGTGAAATGACACTATAAATGACAACTGAAAACTTGTACTAACCGTTTATAAAGAAACACAGACCGAACACGAAACGACATTAAAGACCCTTAAAATCAATCAACTCATACCCAAAACTAATCAAGACCACTCCACAACCATTATCAAACACTCTCAGCTTAAAAAGCCACTTATTTAAACCAAGTGATAACTTTCGATCTCCAAAACATTTATTGATCATCAAGGCAAGAAAGCAAGTTGTAAAGAACCAAAACACTAATTGTATACACTCATATACACTCGTATACACTCATATGTCATCCATATAAAAATCAACGCAATGTGTGATTGACGAAAACGATATCAAATCATGGCAACACGCTTTAGTAAATAAGATTTTTTAGTATTTTAATCAAAATTGTGCAACTACGAATTACTGCATCGAGTTATTCAAGAAAGCTTAACAAAATACAAGGGAAAGATTGTAGTTTTACAAAACATTAAACAATAGTAGTTGACACTTGGATAGATTGTTGCTTATAGTAACAACCTCCGATTCCATGGAGTTTCGATTTTTATGCCTTCTAAATATACTCATGAACTAATATAATCAATTTCGATCATTACAATCAGTGAATGGCACTATAAATGATAACTGAAAACTGGAACTAACGGTTTATAAAGAAACATAAACGGAACACGAAACCACACGAATAAGCCTTAAAATCAATCAACTCAAACCCAAAAATAATCAAGACCACTCCACAACCATTATCAAACACTCTCGGCTTAAAAAGCCACTTATATAAACCAAGTGATAACTTTCGATCTCCAAGCTCATTTATTGAGCATCAAGGCAAGAAAGCAAGTTGTAAAGGACCAAAACACTAATTGTATACACTCATATACACTCGTATACACTCATATGTCAAACGTTTAACAATCAACGCAATGTGTGATAGACGAAAATGATATTAAATCATGGTAACATGTTTAAGTAAATAAGAGTTTTTAGTATTGTAATCAAAATTGTACAACAACGAATTACTTCATCAAATTATTCAAGAAAGCTTAACAAAATACATGGAAAAGAATGCAGTTTTACAAAAACGTTAAACAATAGTAATTCACGCTTGGATAGTTTGTTGCTTACAATAACAACCTCCCATTCCATGGAGTTTTGATTTTTAAGCCTTCTAAACACACTCATGAACTAATATAATCGAATTCGATGATTACAACCAGTGAAATGACACTATAAGTGACAACTGAAAACTGGTACTAACCGCTTATAAAGAAACACAGACCGAACACGAAACGACACGAAAGACCCTTAAAATCAATCAACTCATACCAAAACTAATCAAGACCACTCCTCAACCATTATCAAACACATTCTCGGCTTAAAAGGCCACTTATTTAAACCAATGATAACTTTCGATCTCCAAAAATTTATTGAGCATCAAGGCAAGAAAGCAAGTTGTAAAGGACCAAAACACTACTTGTATACACTCATATACACTCGTATACACTCATATGTCATACGTATAACAATCAACGCAATGTGTGATAGACGAAAATGATATCAAATTATGGTAACATGATATAGTAAATAAGATTTATCAGTATTTTAATCAAAATTTTGCAACTACGAATTGTTTCATCGAGTTATTCAAGAAAGCTTAACAAAATTCAAGGAAAAGAATGTAGTTTTACAAAAACATTGAACAATAGGATTTCACGCTTGGTTTGTTTGTTGCTTACAATAACAACCTCTGATTCCATGGAGTTTCGATTTGTAAGCCATCTAAACACACTCATGAACTAATATAATCGAATCCGATGATTACAATTAGTAAAATGACACTATAAATGACAATGGAAAAATGGTACTAACCTTTTATAAAGAAACACAAGCCGAACACGAAACCACACGAATGTCCCTTAAAATCAATCAACTCATACCCAAAACTAATCAAGACCACTCCACAACCATTATCAAACACTCTCGGCTTAAAAAGCCACTTATTTAAACCAAGTGATAACTTTCGATCTCCAAAATCATTTATTGATCATCAAAGGCAAGAAAGCAAGTTGTAAAGGACCAAAACACTAATTGTATACACTCATATACACTCGTATACACTCATATGTCATACGTATAAAAATCAACGCAATGTGTGATAGACAAAAACGTTATCAAATCATGGTAACAGGTTTTAGTAACTAAGATTTCTTAGTATTTTAATCAAAATTATGTAACTACGAATTACCGCATCGAGTTATTCAAGAAAGCTTAACAAAATACAAGGGAAAGAATGTAGTTTTACAAAACATTAAACAATAGTAGTTGACGATTGGGTAGATTGTTGCTTGCAGTAACAATCTCCGATTCCATGGAGTTTCGATTTTTGAGCCTTCTAAACATACTCATGAACTAATATAATCAAATTCGATGATTACAATCAGTGAAATGGCACTATAAATGACAACTGTGGTACTAACGGTCTATAAAGAAACATAAACGGAACACGAAACCACACGAATGAGCCTTAAAATCAATCAACTCAAACCCAAAAATAATCATGACCACTCCAGAACCATTATCAAACACTCTCGGCTTAAAAAGCCACTTATATAAACCAAGTGATTACTTTCGATCTCCAAACTCATATATTGAGCATCAAGGCAAGAAAGCAAGTTGTAAAGGACCAAAACACTAATTGTATACACTCATATACACTCGTATACACTCATATGTCATACGTATAACTATCAACGCAATGTGCGATAGACGAAAATTATATCAAATCATGGTAACATCTTTAAGTAAATAAGAATTTTTAGTATTGTAATCAAAATTGTGCAACAACGAATTACTTCATCAAGTTATTCAAGAAAGCTTAACAAAATACATGGAAAAGAATGTAGTTTTACAAAAACATTAAACAATAGTAGTTCACGCTTGGATAGTTTGTTGCTTACAATAACAACCTCCCATTTCATGGAGTTTTGATTTTTAAGCCTTCTAAACACACTCACGAACTAATATAATCGAATCCGATGATTACAATCAGCGAATTGACATTATAAATGACAACTGAAAACTGGTACTAACCGTTTATAAAGAAACAAAAACCGAACGTGAAACCATACGAAAGACCCTTAAAATGAATCAACTCATACCCAAAACTAATCAAGACCACTCCTCAACTATTATCAAACACTCTCGGCTTAAAAGGCCACTTATTTAAACCAATTAATAACTTTCGATCTCCAAAATAATTTATTGAGCATCAAGGCGAGAAAGCAAGTTGTAAAGGACCAAAACAGTACTTGTATACACTCATATACACTCGTATACACTCATATGTCATACGTATAACAATCAACGCAATGTGTGATAGACGAAAATGATATCAAATTATGGTAACATGATGTAGTAAATAAGATTTATCAGTATTTTAATCAAAATTTTGCAACTACGAATTGTTTCATCGAGTTATTCAAGAAAGCTTAACAAAATTCATGGAAAAGAATGTAGTTTTACAAAAACATTTAACAATAGGAGTTCACGCTTGGTTTTTTTGTTGCTTACAATAACAACCTCTGATTCCATGGAGTTTCGATTTGTAAGCCATCTAAACACACTCATGAACTATTATAATCGAATCCGATGATTAAAATTAGTAAAATGACACTATAAATGACAATGGAAAAATGGTACTAACCTTTTATAAAGAAACACAAGCCGAACACGAAACCACACGAATGTCCCTTAAAATCAATCAAAGCCGAACACGAAACCACACGAATGTCCCTTAAAATCAATCAACTCATACCCAAAACTAATCAAGACCACTCCACAACCATTATGAAACACTCTCGGCTTAAAAAGCCACTTATTTAAACCAAGTGATAACTTTCGATCTCTAAAATCATTTATTGATCATCAAGGCAAGAAAGCAAGCTGTAAATGACCAAAACACTAATTGTATACACTCATATACACTCGTACACACTCATATGTCATACGTATAAAAATCAACGCAATGTGTGATAGACGAAAACGTTATCAAATCATGGTAACAGGTTTTAGTAACTAAGATTTCTTAGTATTTTAATCAAAATTATGTAACTACGAATTACCGCATCGAGTTATTCAAGAAAGCTTAACAAAATACAAGGGAAAGAATGTAGTTTTACAAAACATTAAACAATAGTAGTTGACGATTTGGTAGATTGTTGTTGCTTGCAGTAACAATCTCCGATTCCATGGAGTTTCGATTTTGAGCCTTCTAAACATACTCATGAACTAATATAATCAAATCGATGATTACAATCAGTGAAATGGCACTATAAATGACAACTGTGGTACTAACGGTTATAAAGAAACATAAACGGAACACGAAACCACACGAATGAGCCTTAAAATCAATCAACTCAAACCAAAAATAATCATGACCACTCCAGAACCATTATCAAACACTCTCAGCTTAAAAAGCCACTTATATAAACCAAGTGATACTTTCGATCTCCAAACTCATATATTGAGCATCAAGGCAAGAAAGCAAGTTGTAAAGGACCCAAACACTAATTGTATACACTCATATACACTCGTATACACTCATATGTCATACGTATAACTATCAACGCAATGTGCGATAGACGAAAATTATATCAAATCATGGTAACATCTTTAAGTAAATAAGATTTTTAGTATTGTAATCAAAATTGTGCAACAACGAATTACTTCATCAAGTTATTCAAGAAAGCTTAACAAAATACATGGAAAAGAATGTAGTTTTACAAAAACGTTAAACAATAGTAGTTCACGCTTGGATAGTTTGTTGCTTACAATAACAACCTCCCATTTCATGGAGTTTTGATTTTTAAGCCTTCTAAACACACTCACGAACTAATATAATCGAATCCGATGATTACAATCAGTGAATTGACATTATAAATGACAACTGAAAACTGGTACTAACCGTTTATAAAGAAACAAAAACCGAACATGAAACCATACGAAAGACCCTTAAAATCAATCAACTCATACCCAAAACTAATCAAGACCACTCCTCAACTATTATCAAACACTCTCGGCTTAAAATGCCACTTATTTAAACCAATTGATAACTTTCGATCTCCAAAATCATTTATTGAGCATCAAGGCGAGAAAGCAAGTTGTAAAGGACCAAAACACTACTTGTATACACTCATGTACACTCGTATACAATCATATGTCATACGTATAACAATCAACCCAATGTGTGATAGACGAAAATGATATCCAATCTGGTAACATGATGTAGTTAGTAAGATTTATCAGTATTTTAATCAAAATTTTGCAACTACGAATTGTTTCATCGAGTTATTCAAGAAAGCTTAACAAAATTCGTGGAAAAGAATGTAGTTTTACAAAAACATTAAACAATAGTTCACGCTTGGTTTGTTTGTTGCTTACAATAACAACCTCTGATTCCATGGAGTTTCGATTGTTAAGCCTTCTTAACTCATGAACTAATATAATCGAATCCGATGATTACAATCAGTGAAATGACACTATAAATGACAACTGAAAACTGGTACTAACCGTTTATAAAGAAACATAAACCAAACAGGAAACCTCACGAAAGACCCTTAAAATCAATCAACTCATACAAAAAACTAATCAAGACCACTCCTCAACCATTATCAAACACTCTAGGCTTAAAAGGCCACTTATTTAAACCAATTGATAACTTTCGATCTCCAAAATAATTTATTGAACATCAAGGCAAGAAAGCAAGTTGTAAAGGACCAAAACACTACTTGTATACACTCATATACACTCGTATACACTCATATGTCATACGTATAACAATTAACGCAATGTGTGATAGACGAAAATGATATCAAAGCATGGTAACATGATATAGTAAATAAGATTTATCAGTATTTTAATCAAAATTTTGCAACTACGAATTGTTTCATCAAGTTATTCAAGAAAGCTTAACAAAATTCAAGAAAAAGAATGTAGTTTTACAAAAACATTTAACAATAGGAGTTCACGCTTGGTTTGTTTGTTGCTTACAATAACAACCTCTGATTCCATGGAGTTTCGATTTTTAAGCCTTCTAAACATACTCATGAACTAATATAATCAAATTCGATGATTACAATCAGTGAAATGGCACTATAAATGACAACTGTGGTACTAACGGTTTATAAAGAAACATAATCGGAACACGAAACCACACGAATAAGCCTTAAAATCAATCAACTCAAACCCAAAAATAATCAAGACCACTCCACAACCATTATCAAACACTCCCGGCTTAAAAAGCCACTTATATATACCAAGTGATAACTTTCGATCTCCAAACTCATATTAAGCATCAAGGCAAGAAATGAAGTTGTAAAGGAGCAAAACACTAATTGTATACACTCATATACACTCGTATACACTCATATGTCATACGTATAACAATCAACGCAATGTGAGATAGACGAAAATGATATCAAATCATGGTAACATGTTTAAGTAAATAAGAGTTTTTAGTATTGTAATCAAAATTGTGCAACAACGAATTACTTCATCAAGTTATTCAAGAAAGCTTAACAAAATACATGGAAAAAAATATAGTTTTACAAAAACATTGAACAATAGTAGTTCACGCTTGGATAGTTTGTTGCTTACAATAACAACCTCCCATTCCATGGAGTTTTGATTTTTAAGCCTTCTAAACACACTCATGAACTAATATAATCGAATCCGATGATTACAATCAGTGAAATGACATTATAAATGACAACTGAAAACTGGTACTAACCGTTTATAAAGAAACATAAACCCAACATGAAACCACACGAATGACCCTTAAAATCAATCAACTCATACCCAAAACTAATCAAGACCACTCCACAACTATTATCAAACACTCTCGGCTTAAAAGGCCACTTATTTAAACCAAATAATAACTATCGATCTCCAAAATAACTTATTGAGCATCAAGGCAAGAAAGCAAGTTGTAATGGATCAAAACACTACTTGTATACACTCATATACACTCGTATACACTCATATGTCATACGTATAACAATCAACGCAATGTGTGATAGACGAAAATGATATCAAATCATGGTAACATGATGTAGTAAATAAGATTTATCAGTATTTTAATCAAAATTTTGCAACTACGAATTGTTTTATCGAGTTATTCAAGAAAGCTTAACAAAATTCATGTTAAAGAATGTAGTTTTACAAAAACATTTAACAATAGTTGTTCAAGCTTGGTTTGTTTGTTGCTTACAATAACAACCTCCGATTCCATGGAGTTTCGATTTTTAAGCCTTCTAAACACACTCATGAACTAATATAATCGAATCCGATGATTACAATCAGTGAAATGACACTATAAATGACAATGGAAAAATGGTACTAACCGTTTATAAAGAAACACAGACCGAACACGAAACCACACGAATGACCCTTAAAATCAACCAACTCATACCCAAAACTAATCAAGACCACTCCACAACCATTATCAAACACTCTCGGCTTAAAAAGACACTTATTTAAACCAAGGGATAACTTTCGATCTCTAAAATTATTTATTGATCATCAAGGCAAGAAAGCAAGTTGTAAAGGACCAAAACACTAATTGTATACACTCATATACACTCGTATACACTCATATGTCATACGTATAACAATCAACGCAATGTGTGATAGACGAAAATGATATCAAATCTGGTAACATGATGTAGTAAATAAGATTTACGGGTATTTTAATCAAAATTTTGCAACTACGAATTGTTTCATCGAGTTATTCAAGAAAGCTTAACAAAATTTATGGAAAAGAATGTAGTTTTATAAAAACATTAAACAATAGTTCACGCTTGGTTTGTTTGTTGCTTACAATAACAACCTCCGATTCCATGGAGTTTCGATTTTTAAGCCTTTTAAATATGCACATGAACTAATATAATCAAATTGGAGCATTACAATTAGTGAAATGGCACTATAAATGATAACTGAAAACTGGTACTAACGGTATATAAAGAAACATAAACGGAGCACGAAACCACACGAATAAGCCTTAAAATCAATCAACTCAAACCCAAAAATAATCAAGACCACTCCACAACCATTATCAAACACTCTCGGCTTAAAAAGCCACTTATATAAACCAAGTGATAACTTTCGATCTCCAAACTCATTTATTGAGCATCAAGGCAAGAAAGCAAGTTGTAAAGGAGCAAAACACTAATCGTATACACTCATATACACTCATATGTCATATGTATAACAATCAACGCAATGTGTGATAGACGAAAATGATATCAAATCATGGTAACATGTTTAAGTAAATAAGAGTTTTTAGTATTGTAATCAAATTGTGCAACAACGAATTACTTCATCAAGTTATTCAAGAAAGTTTAAAAATACATGGAAAAAAATGTAGTTTTACAAAAACATTGAACAATAGTAGTTCAAGCTTGGATAGTTTGTTGCTTACAATAACAACCTCCCTTCCATGGAGTTTTGATTTTTAAGCCTTCTAAAACACTCATGAACTAATATAATCAAATCCGATGATTACAATCAGTGAAATGAACTATAAATGACAAGAAAACTGGTACTAACCGTTTATAAAGAAAAAAAAACCAACATGAAACCACACGAATGACCCTTAAAATCAATCAACTCATACCCAAAACTAATCAAGACCACTCCACAACCATTATCAAACACTCTCGGCTTAAAAGGCCACTTATTTAAACCAATTGATAACTTTCGATCTCCAAAATAATTTATTGATCAGGCAAGAAAGCATGTTGTAAAGGATGAAAACACTACTTGTATACACTAATATACACTCGTATACACTCATATGTCATACGTATAACAATCAACGCAATGTGTGATAGACGAAAATGATATCAAATCATGGTAACATAATGTAGTAAATAAGATTTATCAGTATTTTAATCAAAATTTTGCAACTACGAATTGTTTCATCGAGTTATTCAAGAAAGCTTAACAAAATTCATGGAAAAGAATGTACTTTTACAAAAACATTTAATAATAGGAGTTCACGCATGGTTTGTTTGTTGCTTACAATAACAACCTCCGATTCCATGGAGTTTCGATTTTTATGCATTTTAAACACACTCATGAACTACTATAATCGAATCCGATGATTACAATCTGTGAAATGACACTATAAATGACAACGGAAAAATGGTACTAACCGTTTATAAAGAAAAACAGAACGAACACGAAACCACACGAATGACCCTTCAAATCAATCAACTCATACCCAAAACTAATCAAGACCACTCCACAACCATTATCTAACACTCTCGGCTTAAAAAGACAATTATTTAAACCAAGTGATAATTTCGATCTCTAAAATTAATTATTGATCATCAAGGCAAGAAAGCAAGTTGTAAAGGACCAAAACACTAATTGTATACACTCATATACACTCGTATACACTCATATGTCATACGTATAACAATCAACGCAATGTGTGATAGACGAAAATGATATCAAATCATGGTAACAGGTTTTAGTAAATAAGATTATTTAGTATTTTAATCAAAATTGTGCAAATACGAATTACCGCATCGGGTTATTCAAGAAAGCTTAACAAAATACAAGGGAAAGAATGTAGTTTTACAAAACATTAAACAATAGTAGTTGACGCTTGGATAGATTGTTGCTTACAGTAACAATCTCCGATTCCATGGAGTTTCGATTTTTAAGCCTTCTAAACATACTCATGAACTAATATAATAAATTTCGATCATTACAATCAGAGAAATGGCACTATAAATGACAACTGAAAGCTGGTACTAACGGTTTATAAAGAAACATAAACGGAACACGAAACCACACGAATAAGCCTTAAAATCAATCAACTCAAACCCAAAAATAATCAAGACCACTCCACAACCGTTATCAAACACTCTCGGCTTAAAAAGCCACTTATATAAACCAAGTGATAACTTTCGATCTCCAAACTCATTTATTGAGCATCAAGGCAAGAAAGCAAGTTGTAAAGGACCAAAACACTAATTGTATACACTCATATACATTCGTATACACTCATATGTCATACGTATAACAATCAACGCAATGTGTGATAGACGAAAATAATATCAAATTATGGTAACATGTTTAAGTAAATAAGAGTTTTTAGTATTGTAATCAAAATTGTGCTACAACGAATTACTTCATCAAGTTATTCAAGAAATCTTAACAAAATGCATGGAAAAGAATGTAGTTTTACAAAAACGTTAAACAATAGTAGTTCGCGCTTGGATAGTTTGTTGCTAACAAAAACAACCTCCCATTCCATGGAGTTTTGATTTTTAAGCCTTCTAAACACACTCATGAACTAATATAATCGAATCCGATGATTACAATCAGTGAAATCACACTATAAATGATAACTGAAAACTCGTACTAACCGTTTATAAAGAAACATAAACCAAACATGAAACCACACGAATATCCCTTAAAAACAATCAACTCATACCCAAAACTAATCAAGACCACTCCACAACCATTATGAAACACTCTCGGCTTAAAAGGCCACTTATTTAAACCATTTGATAACTTTAGATCTCCAAAATAATTTTTAAGCATCAAGACAAGAAAGCACGTTGTAAAGGACAAAAACACTACTTGTAACACTCATATACACTCGTATACACTCATATATCATACGTATAACAATCAACGTAATGTGTGATAGACGAAAATGATATCAAATCATGGTAACATTATGTAGTAAATAAGATTTATATGTATTTTAATCAAAATTTTGAATATACGAATTGCTTCATCGAGTTATTCAAGAAAGCTTAACAAAATTCATAGAAAAGAATGTAGTTTTACAAAAACATTTAACAATAGGAGTTCACGCTTGGTTTGTTTGTTGCTTACAATAACAACCTCTGATTCCATGGAGTTTCGATTTTTAAGCCTTCTAAACACACTCATGAACTAATATAATCGAATCCGATAATTACAATCAGTATAATGACACTTTAAATGACAACGGAAAAATGGTACTAACCTTTTATAAAGAAACACAAGCCGAACACGAAACACACCGAATGACCCTTAAAATCAATCAACTCATATCCAAAACTAATCAAGACCACTCCACAACCATTATCAAACACTCTCGGCTAAAAAGCCACTTATTTAAACAAGTGATAACTTTCGCCACCAAAATCATTTATTGGTCATCAAGGCAAGAAAGCAAGTTGTAAAGGACCAAAACACTATTGTGTACACTCATATACACTCGTATACACTCATTCATACGTACAACAATCAACGTAATTATGATAGACGAAAATGATATCAAACATGGTAACATGTTTAAGTAAATAAGTTTTTAGTATTGTAATCAAAATTGTCCAACAACGAATTACTTCATCAAGTTATTCAAGAAAGCTTAACAAATACATGGAAAAGAATGTAGTTTTACAAAACATTAAACAAGGTAGTTCATGCTTGATAGTTTGTTGCTTACAATAACAACCTCCCATTCCATGGAGTTTTGATTTTTAAGCCTTCTAAACACACTCATGAACTAATATAATCGAATCCGATGATTACAATCAGTGAAATGACACTATAAATGACAACTGAAAACTGGTACTAACCGTTTTTAAAGAACAGAAACCCAACATGAAACCACACGCATGACCCCTAAAATCAATCCTCATACCCAAAACAAATCAAGATCACTCCACAACAATTTATGCAACACTCTCTGCTAAAAGGCCACTTATTTAAACCAATTGATAACTTTTGATTTATTGAGCATCAAGGCAAGAAAACAAGTTGTAAACGACCAAAACACTAATTGTATACACTCATATACATTCGTATACACTCATATGTCATACATATAACATCAACGCAATGTGTGATAGACGAAAATTATATTAAATCATGGTAACATATTTAAGTAAATAAGAGTTTTTAGTATTTAATCAAAATTGTGCAACAACAAATTACTTCATCAAGTTATTCAAAGAAAGCTTAACAAAATACATGGAAAAGAATGTACTTTTACAAAAAACATTAAACAATAGTAGTTCACGCTTGGATAGTTTGTTGCTTACAATAACCCTCCCATTCCATGGAGTTTTGATTTTAAGCCTTCTAAACACACTCATGAACTAATATAATCGAATCCGATTATTACAGTCCTGAATGACACTATAAATGACAACTGAAAACTGGTACTAACCGTTTATAAAGAAACATAAACCCAACATGAAACCACAACGAATGACCCTTAAAATCAATCAACTCATACCCAAAAACTAATCAAGCCCACTCCACAACCATTATCAACACTCTCGGCTTAAAAGCCACTTATTAAACCATTGATAACTTTCGATCTCCAAAATAATTTATTGAGCATCAGGCAAGAAAGCAAGTTGTAAAGGACCAAACACTACTTGTATACACTCATATACACTCGTATACACTCATATGTCATACGTATAACAATCAACGCAATGTGTGATAGACGAAATGATATCAAATCATAGTAACATGTTTTAGTAAATAGATTATTAGTATTTTAATCAAAATTGTGCAAATACGAATTACTGCATCGAGTTATTCAAGAAAGCTTAACAAAATACAAGGGAAAGAATGTAGTTTTACAAAACATTAAACAATAGTAGTTGACGCTTGGATAGATTGTTGGTTACAGTAACAATCTTCGATTCCATGGAGTTTCGATTTTTAAGCCTTCTAAACATACTCATTAACTAATATAATCAATTTCGATCATTACAATCAGTGAAATGGCACTATAAATGACAACTGAAAACTGGTACTAACGGTTTATAAAGAAACATAAATGGAAGACGAAACCACACGAATAAGCCTTAAAATTAATCAACTCAAACCCAAAAATAATCAAGACCACTCCACAACCATTATCAAACACTCTCGGCTTAAAAAGCCACTTATATAAACCAAGTGATAACTTTCGATTTATTGAGCATCAAGGCAAGAAAGCAAGTTGTAAAGGACTAAAACACTAATTGTATACACTCATATACATTCGTATACACTCATATGTCATACGTATAACAATCAACGCAATGTGTGATAGACGAAAATTATATTAAATCAAGGTAACATATTTAAGTAAATAAGAGTTTTTAGTATTCTAATCAAAATTGTGCAAAACAAATTACTCATCAAGTTATTCAAGAAAGCTTAACAAAGACATGGAAAGAAATTACTTTTACAAAAAACATTAAACAATAGTAGTTCACGCTTGTTTGTTTGTTGCTTACAATAACAACCTCCCATTCCATGGAGTTCTGTTTTTAAGCCTCTAAACATACTCATGAACTATATAATCGAAATCGATGATTACAATCATGAAATGACATTATAAATGACAACTGAAAAAGTACTAACGTTTATTAAGAAAACAAAACCCAACATGAACCACACGAATGACCCCTAAAATCAATCAACTCAACCAAAAATAATCAAGACCACTCCACAACCATATCAAACACTCTCGGCTTAAAAAGCCACTTATATAAACCAAGTGATAACTTTCGATTTATTGAGCATCAAGGCAAGAAAGCAAGTTGTAAACGACCAAAACACTAATTGTATACACTCATATACATTCGTATACACTCATATGTCATACGTATAACAATCAACGCAATGTGTGATAGACGAAATTTATATTAAATCATGGTAACATATTTAAGTAAATAAGAGTTTTTAGTATTGTAATCAAAATTGTGCCACAACAAATTACTTCATCAAGTTATTCAAGAAAGCTTAACAAAATACATGGAAAATAATGTACTTTTACAAAAACATTAAACAATAGTAGTTCACACTTGGATAGTTTGTTGCTTACAATAACAACCTCCCATTCCATGGAGTTTTGATTTTTAAGCCTTCTAAAAACACTCATGAACTAATATAATCGAATCCGATTATTACAGTCACTGAAATGACACTATAAATGACAACTGAAAACTGGTACTAACCGTTTATAAAGAAACATAAACCCAACATGAAACCACACGAATGACCCTTAAAATCAATCAACTCATACCCAAAACTAATCAAGACCACTCCACAACCATTATCAAACACTCTCGGCTTAAAAGGCCACTTATTTAAACCAATTGATAACTTTCGATCTCCAAAATAATTTATTGAGCATCAAGGCAAGAAAGCAAGTTGTAAAGGACCAAAACACTACTTGTATACACTCATATACACTCGTATACACTCATATGTCATACGTATAACGATCAACGCAATGTGTGATAGACGAAAATGATATCAAATCATAGTAACAGGTTTTAGTAAATAAGATTATTTAGTATTTTAATCAAAATTATGCAAATACGAATTACTGCATCGAGTTATTCAAGAAAGCTTAACAAAATACAAGGGAAAGAATGTAGTTTTACAAAACATTAAACAATAGTAGTTGACGCTTGGATATTTTTGGGTTACATAACATCTTTGATTCCATGGAGTTTCGATTTTTAAGCCTCTAAACACTACTCATGAACTATTATAATCAATTTCGATCATTACAATCAGAAATGGCACTATAAATGACAACTGAAAACTGGTACTAACGGTTTATAAAGAAACATAAATGGAAGACGAAACCACACGAATAAGCCTTAAAATTAATCAACTCAAACCCAAAAATAATCAAGACCACTCACAACCATTATCAAACACTCTCGGCTTAAAAAGCCACTTATATAAACCAGTGATAACTTTCGATTTATGAGCATCAAGGCAAGAAAGCAAGTTGTAAAGGACAAACACTATTGTATCCTCATATACATTCGTATACACTCATATGTCATACGTATAACAATCACGCAATGTGTGATAACGAAAATTATATCAAATCAGGTAACATATTTTTAAGTAAAAGAGTTTTTAGTATTTTAATCAAAATTGTGCAACAACAAATTACTTCATCAGTTATTCAAGAAGCTTAACAAAATACATGGAAAAGAATGTACTTTTACAAAACATTAAACAATAGTTTTCACGCTTGGATAGTTTGTTGCTTACAATAACAACCTCCCATTCCATGGAGTTTTTGATTTTTAAGCCTTCTAAACACACTCATGAACTAATATAATCGAATCGATGATTACAATCAGTGAAATGACATTATAAATGACACTGAAAAAACTAAAACCGTTTTATAAAGAAACAGAAACCCAACACGAAACCACACGAATGACCCCTAAATCAATCAACTCATACCCAAAAAATCAAGATCACTCCACAATACTTATGAAACACTCTCGCTTAAAAGGCCACTTATTTAAAACCAATTGATAACTTCATTATTGAGCATCAGGCAAGAAAGCACTTGTAAAGGACCAAAACACTAATTGTTAACACTCATATACATTCGTATACACTCATATGTCATACGTATAACAATCAACGTAATGTGTGATAGACGAAAATTATATTAAATCATGGTACATATTTAAGTAAATAATTTAGAGTTTTTAGTATTGTAATAAAATTGTTCAACAACAATTACTTCATCAAGTTATTCAAGAAAGTTAACAAATACATGGAAAAGAATGTAGTTTTACAAAACATTAAACAATAGTAGTTCACGCTTGGATGTTTTGTTGCTTACATAACACCTCCCATTCCATGGTGTTTTGATTTTAAGCCTTCTAAACACACTCATGACTAATATAATCGAATCCGATGATTACAATCAGTGAAATGACACTATAAATGACAACTGAAAACTGGTACTAATCGTTTATAAAGAAACAGAAACCCAACATGAAACCACACGAATGACCCCTAAAATCAATCAACTCATACCCAAAACAAATCAAGATCACTCCACAACAATTATGAAACACTCTCTGCTTAAAAGGCCACTTATTTAAACCAATTGATAACTTTTGATCTCCAAAATAATTTATTGAGCATCAAGGCAAGAAAGCAAGTTGTAAAGGACCAAAACACTACTTGTATACACTCATATACACTCGTATACACTCATATGTCATACGTATAACGATCAACGCAATGTGTGATAGACGAAAATGATATCAATCAGGTAACAGGTTTAGTAAATAAGATTATTTAGTATTTTAATCAAAATTATGCAAATACGAATTACTGCATCGAGTTTATTCAAGAAAGCTTAACAAATACAAGGGAAAGAATGTAGTTTTACAAAACATTAAACAATAGTAGTTGACGCTTGGATGATTGTTTGGTTACAGTAACACTTTTGATTCCATGGAGTTTCGATTTTTAAGCCTTCTAAACGTACTCATTAACTATATAATCATTTCGATCATTACAATCAGTGAAATGGCACTATAAAGACAACTGAAAACTGGTACTAACGTTTATAAGAAACATAAATGGAACACGAAAACCACACGAATAAGCCTTAAAATTAATCAACTCAACCAAAATATCAACCACTCCACAACCATTATCAACACTCTCGGCTTAAAAGCCACTTATTAAACCTAGTGATAACTTTCGATTTATTGAGCTCAAGGCAAGAAAGCAAGTTGTAAAGGACAAACACTATTGTATACACTCATATACACTTCGTATACACTCATATGTCATACGTATAACAATCAACGTAATGTGTGATAGACGAAAATTATATTAAATCAAGGTAACATATTTAAGTAAATAAGAGTTTTTAGTATTCTAATCAAAATTGTGCAACAACAAATTACTTCATCAAGTTATTCAAGAAAGCTTAACAAAATACATGGAAAGAATGTACTTTTACAAAACATTAAACTAGTAGTTCACGCTTGGTAGTTTTGTTGCTTACAATAACAACCTCCCATTCCATGGAGTTTTGATTTTTAAGCCTTCTAAACACACTCATGAACTAATATAATCGAATCCGATGATTACAATCAGTGAAATGACATTATAAATGACAACTGAAAACTAGTGCTAACCGTTTATAAAGAAACAGAAACCCAACATGAAACCACACGAATGACCCCTAAAATCAATCAACTCATACCCAAAACAAATCAAGATCACTCCACAATAATTATGAAACACTCTCTGCTTAAAAGGCCACTTATTTAAACCAATTGATAACTTTCAATTTATTGAGCATCAAGGCAAGAAAGCAAGTTGTAAAGGACCAAAACACTAATTGTATACACTCATATACATTCGTATACACTCATATGTCATACGTATAACAATCAACGTAATGTGTAATAGACGAAAATTATATTAAATCATGGTAACATATTTAAGTAAATAAGAGTTTTTAGTATTGTAATCAAAATTGTGCAACAACAAATTACTTCATCAAGTTATTCAAGAAAGCTTAACAAAATACATGGAAAAGAATGTAGTTTTACAAAAACATTAAACAATAGTAGTTCACGCTTGGATAGTTTGTTGCTTACAATAACAACCTCCCATTCCATGGAGTTTTGATTTTAAGCCTTCTAACACACTCATGAACTAATAATCGAATCCGATGATTACAATCAGTGAAATGACACTATAAATGACAACTGAAAACTGGTACTAATCGTTTATAAAGAAACAGAAACCCAACATGAAACCACACGAATGACCCCTAAAATCAATCAACTCATACCCAAAACAAATCAAGATCACTCCACAACAATTATGAAACACTCTCTGCTTAAAAGGCCACTTATTTCAACCAATTGATAACTTTTGATCTCCAAAATAATTTATTGAGCATCAAGGCAAGAAAGCAAGTTGTAAAGGACCAAAACACTACTTGTATACACTCATATACACTCGTATACACTCATATGTCATACGTATAACAAACAACGTAATGTGTGATAGACGAGAATGATATCAAATCATTGTAACATGATTTGTAAATAAGATTTATCAGTATTTTAATCAAAATTTTGCAACTACGAATTGTTTCATCGAGTTATACAAGAAAGCTTAACAAAATTTATGGAAAAGAATGTAGTTTTACAAAAACATTTAACAATAGGAGTTCACGCTTGGTTTTTTTGTTCCTTACAACAACAACCTCTGATTCCATGGAGTTTTGATTTTTAAGAAATCTAAACACACTCATGAACTAATATAATCGAATCCGATGATTACAATCAGTAAAATGACACTATAAATAACAACGGAAAAATGGTACTAAACTTTTATAAAGAAACACAAGCCGAACACGAAACCACATGAATGACCCTTAAAATCAATCAACACATACCCAAAACTAATCAAGACCACTCCACAATCATTATCAAACACTCTCGGCTTAAAATGCCACTTATTTAAACCAATTGATAACTTTCGATCTGCAAAATAATTTATTGAGCATCAAGGCAAGAAAGCAAGTTGTAAAGGACCAAAACACTACTTGTATACACTCATATCTCGTATACACTCATATGTCATACGTATAACAAACAACGTAATGTGTGATAGACGAGAATGATATCAAATCAAGGTAACATGATTTGTAAATAAGATTTATCAGTATTTTAATCAAAATTTTGCAACTACGAATTGTTTCATCTAGTTATTCAAGAAAGCTTAACAAAATTTATGAAAAAGAATGTAGTTTTGCAAAAACATTTAACAATAGGAGTTCACGCTTGGTTTTTTTGTTGCTTACAATAACAACCTCTGATTCCATTGAGTTTTGATTTTTAAGCTATCTAAACACACTCATGAACTAATATAACCGAATCCGATGATTACAATCAGTAAAATGACACTATAAAAGACAACGGAAAAATGGTACTAACCTTTTATAAAGAAACACAAGCCAAACACGAAACCGTACGAATGACGCTTAAAATCAATCAACTCATACCCAAAACTAATCAAGACCACTCCACAACCATTATCAAACACTCTCGGCTTAAAAAGCCACTTTTTTAAACCAAGTGATAACTTTCGATCTCCAAAATCATTTATTGATCATCAAGGCAAGAAAGCAAGTTGTAAAGAACCAAAACACTAATTGTATACACTCATATACACACGTATACACTCATATGTCATATGTATAACAATCAACGCAATGTGTGATAGACGAAAATGATATCAAATCATGGTAACACGTTTTAGTAAATAAGATTTCTTAGTATTTTAATCAAAATTGTGCAACTATAAATAACTGCATCGAGTTATTCAAGAAAGCTTAACAAAATACAAGGGAAAGAATGTAGTTTTACAAAACATTAAACAATAGTAGTTGGCGCTTCGATAGATTGTTGCTTACAGTAACAATCTCCGATTCCATGGAGTTTCGAATTTTGAGCCGTGTAAACATACTCATTAACTAATATAATCAAATTCGATGATTACAATCAGTGAAATGGCACTATAAATGACAACTGAAAACTGGTACTAATGGTTTATAAAGAAACATAAACGAAACACAAAGCCACACGAATGACCTTTAAAATCAATCAACTCAAACCCAAAACTAATCAAGACCACTCCACAACCATTATCAAACACTCTCGGCTTAAAAAGCCACTTATATAATCCAAGTGATAACTTTCGATCTCGAAACTCATTTATTGAGCATCAAGGCAAGAAAGCAAGTTGTAAAGGAGCAAAACACTAATTGCATACACTCATATACACTCGTATACACTCATATGTCATACATATAACAATCAACGCAATTTGTGATAGACAAAAATGATATCAAATCATGGTAACATGTTTAAGTAAATAAGAGTTTTTAGTATTGTAATCAAAATTGTGCAACAACGAATTACTTCATCAAGTTATTGAAGAAATCTTAACAAAATACATGGAAAACAATGTAGTTTTACAAAAACGTTAAACAATAGTACTTCACGCTTGGATAGTTTGTTGCTAACAAAAGCAACCTCCCATTCCATGGAGTTTTGATTTTTAAGCCTTCTAAACACACTCATGAACTAATATAATCGAATCCCATGATTACAATCAGTGAAATCACACTATAAATGACAACTGAAAACTGGTACTAACCGTTTATAAAGAAACATAAACCAAACATGAAACTACACGAATGACCCTTAAAATCAATCAACTCATACCCAAAACTAATCAAGACCACTCCACAACCATTATGAAACAGTCTCGGCTTAAAAGGCCACTTATTTAAACCAATTGATAACTTTCGATATCCAAAATAATTTATTGAGCATCAAGGCAAGAAAGCAAGTTGTAAAGGACCAAAACACTACTTGTATACACTCATATACACTCGTATACACTCATATGTCTTACGTATAACAATCAACGTATTGTGTGATAGACGAAAATGATATCAAATCATGGTAACATGATGTAGTAAATAAGATTTATCAGTATTTTAATCAAAATTTTGCAACTACGAATTGTTTCATCGAGTTATTCAAGAAAGCTTAAGAAATTCATAGAAAAGAATGTAGTTTTACAAAAACATTTAACAATAGGAGTTCACTCTTGGTTTGTTTGTTGCTTACAATAACAACCTCTTATTCCGTGGAGTTTCGATTTTTAAGCCTTCTAAACATACTCATGAACTAATATAATCGAATCCGATGATTACAATAAGTAAAATGACACTGTAAATGACAACGGAAAAATGGTACTAACCTTTTATGAAGAAACACAAGCCGAACACGAAACCACACGAATTACCCTTAAAATCAATCAACTCATACCCAAAACTAATCAAGACCACTCCACAACCATTATCAAACACTCTTGGCTTAAAAAGCCACTTATATAAACCAAGTGATAACTTTCGATCTCCAAACTCATTTATTGAGCATCAAGGCATGAAAGCAAGTTGTAAAGGACCAAAACACTAATTGTATACACTCGTATACACTCATATACGCTCATATGTCATGCGTATAACAATCAACGCAATGTGTGATTGACGAAAATTGTATCAAATCATGGTAACATGTTTAAGTAAATAAGAGTTTTTAGTATTGTAATCAAAATTGTGCAACAACGAATTACTTCATCAAGTTATTCAAGAAAGCTTAACAAAATACATGGAAAATAATGTAGTTTTACAAAAATGTTAAGCAATAGTAGTTCACGCTTGGATAGTTTGTTGCTTACAATAACAACCTCCGATTCCATGGAGTTTTGATTTTTAAGCCTTCTAAACACACTCATGAACTAATATAATCGAATCCGATGATTACAATCAGTGAAATGACACTATAAATGACAACTGAAAACTGGCACTAACCGTTTTTAAAGAAACATAAACCGAACATGAAACCACACGAAAGACCCTTAAATCAATCACTCATACCCAAAACTAATCAAGACCACTCCTCAACCATTATCAAACACTCTCGGCTTAAAAGGCCACTTATTTAAACCAATGATAACTTTCGATCTCCAAATAATTATTGAGTATCAAGGCAAGAAAGCAAGTTGTAAAGGACCAAAACGCTACTTGTATACACTCATATCACTCGTATACACTCATATGTCATACGTATACAATCAACGCAATGTGTGATAGACGAAAATGATATCAAATCATCGTAACATGATGTTGTAAATAAGATTTATCAGTATTTTAATCAAAATTTTGCAACTACGAATTGTTTCATCGAGTTATTCAAGAAAGCTTAACAAAATTTATGGAAAAGAATGTAGTTTTACAAAAACATTTAACAATAGGAGTTCACGCTTGGTTTTTTTGTTGCTTACAATAACAACCTCTGATTCCATGGAGTTTCGATTTTTAAGCCATCTAAACACACTTATAAACTAATATAATCGAATCCGATGATTACAATCAGTAAAATGACACTATAAATGACAACGGAAAAATGGTACTAACCATTTATAAAGAAACACAAGCCGAACATGAAACCACACGAATGACCCTTAAAATAAATCAACTCATACCAAAAACTAATCAAGACCACTCCACAACCATTATCAAACACTCTCGGCTTAAAAAGCCACTTATTTAAACCAAGTGATAACTTTCGATCTCCAAAATCATTGATTGATCATCAAGGCAAGAAAGCAAGTTGTAAAGGACCAAAACACTAATTGTATACACTCATATACACACGTATACACTCATATGTCATACGTATAAAAATCAACGCAATGTGTGATAGACGAAAATGATATCAAATCACGGTAACAGGTTTTCGTAAATAAGATTTTTTTATATTTTAATCAAAATTGTGCAACTACGAATTGCTGCATCGAGTTATTCAAGAAAGCTTAAGAAAATACAAGGGAAAAATGTAGTTTTACAAAACATTAAACAATAGTAGTTGACGCTTGGATAGATTGTCGCTTACAGTAACAACCTCCGATTCCATGGAGTTTTGATTTTTAAGCCTTCTAAATATACTCATGAACTAATATAATCAAATTCGATTATTACAATCAGTGAAATGGCACTATAAATGATAACTGAAAACTGCTACTAACGGTTTATAAAGAAACATAAACGGAACACGAAACCACACGAATGAGCCTTAAAATCAATCAACTCAAACCCAAAAATAATCAAGACCACTCCACCACCATTATCAAACACTCTCGGCTTAAAAAGCCACTTATATAAAGCAAGTGATAACTTTCGATCTCCAAACTCATTTATTGAGCATCAAGGCAAGAAAGCAAGTTGTAAAGAACCAAAACACTAATTGTATACACTCATATACACTCGTATACACTCATATGTCATACGTATAACAATCAACGCAATGTGTGATAGACGAAAATTGTTTCAAATCATGGTAACATGTTTAAGTAAATAAAAGTTTTTAGTATTGTAATCAAAATTGTGCAACAACGAATTACTTCATCAAGTTATTCAAGAAAGCTTAACAAAATACATGGAAAAGAATGTAGTTTTACAAAAACGTTAAACAATAGTATTTCACGCTTGGATAGTTTGTTGCTCACAATAACAATCTCCGATTCCGTGGAGTTTTGATTTTTAAGCCTTCTAAAGACACTCATGAACTAATATAATCGAATCCGATGACTACAAGCAGTGAAATGACACTATAAATGACAACTGAAAACTGGTTCTAACCGTTTATAAAGAAACATAAACCGAACATGAAACCACACGAATTACCCTTAAAATCAATCAACTCATACCCAAAACTAAGCAAGACCACTCGACAACATTATCAAACACTCTCGCTTAAAAGGCCACTTATTTAAACCAATTGATAACTTTCGATCTCCAAAATTATTTATTAAGCATCAAGGAAAGAAAGCAAGTTGTAAAGGACCAAAACACCACTTGTATACACTCATATACACTTGTATACCCTCATTTGTCATACGTATAACAATCAACGCAATGTGTGATAGACGAAAATGATATCAAATCATGGTAACATGATGTAGTTAATAAGATTTATCAGTATTTTAATCAAAATTTTGCAACTACGAATTGTTTCATAGAGTTATTCAAGAAAGCTTAACAAAATTCATGGAAAAGAATGTAGTTTTACAAAAACATTTAACAACAGGTGTTCACGCTTGGTGTGTTTGTTGCCTACAATAACAACCTTCGATTCCATGGAGTTTGATTTTTATGCCTTCTAAACACACTCATGAACTAATATAATCGAATCCGATGATTACAATCAGTGAAATGACACTATAAATGACAACTGAAAACTGGCACTAACCGTTTATAAAGAATCATAAACCGAACATGAAACCACACGAAAGACCCTTAAAATCAATCAACTCGTACCCAAAACTAATCAAGACCACTCCTCAACCATTATCAAACACACTCGGCTTAAAAGGCCACTTATTTAAACCAATTGATAACTTTCGATCTCCAAAATAATTTATTGAGCATCAAGGCAAGAAAGCAAGTTGTAAAGGACCAAAACACTACTTGTATACACTCATATACACTCGTATACACTCATATGTCATACGAATAACAATCAACGCAATGTGTGATAGACGAAAATTATATCAAATCATGGTAACATGATGTTGTAAATAAGATTTATCGGTATTTTAATCAAAATTTGGCAACTACGAATTGTTTCATCTAGTTATTCAAGAAAGCTTAACAAAATTTATGGAAAAGAATGTAGTTTTACAAAAACATTTAACAATAGGAGTTCGCGCTTGCTTTTTTTGTTGCTTACAATAACAACCTCTAATTCCATGGAGTTTCGATTTTTAAGCCATCTAAACACACTCATAAACTAATATAATCGAATCCAATGATTACAATCAGTAAAATGACACTATAAATGACAAAGGAAAATGGTACTAACCTTTTATAAAGAAACAAAAGCGAACATGAAACCACACGAATGACCCTTAAAATAAATCAACTCATACCAAAAACTAATCAAGACCACTCCACAACCATTATCAAACACTCTCGGCTTAAAAAGCCACTTATTTAAACCAAGTGATAACTTTCGATCTCCAAAATCATTTATTGATCGTCAAGGCAAGAAAGCAAGTTGTAAAGGACCAAAACACTAATTGTATACACTCATATACACACGTATACACTCATATGTCATACGTATAAAAATCAACGCAATGTGTGATAGACGAAAATGATATCAAATCATGGTAACAGGTTTTAGTAAATAAGATTTTTTTGTATTTTAATCAAAATTGTGCAACAACGAATTGCTGCATCGAGTTATTCAAGAAAGCTTAAGAAAATACAAGGGAAAGAATGTAGTTTTACAAAACATTAAACAATAGTAGTTGACGCTTGGATAGATTGTCGCTTACAGTAACAACCTCCGATTCCATGGAGTTTTGATTTTTAAGCCTTCTAAATATACTCATGAACTAATATAATCAAATTCGATCATTACAATCAGTGAAATGGCACTATAAATGATAACTGAAAACTGCTACTAACGGTTTATAAAGAAACACAAACGGAACACGAAACCACACGAATGAGCCTTAAAATCAATCAACTCAAACCCAAAAATAATCTAGACCACTCCACCACCATTATCAAACACTCTCGGCTTAAAAAGCCACTTATATAAAGCAAGTGATAACTTTCGATCTCCAAAATAATTTATTGAGCATCAAGGCAAGAAATCAAGTTGTAAAGAACCAAAACACTAATTGTATACACTCATATACACTCGTATACACTCATATGTCATACGTATAACAATCAACGCAATGTGTGATAGACGAAAATTGTTTCAAATCATAGTAACATGTTTAAGTAAATAAGATTTTTTAGTATTTTAATCAAAATTGTGTAACAACGAATTACTGCATCGAGTTATTCAAGAAAGCTTAACAAAATACATGGAAAAGAATGTAGTTTTGCAAAAATATTAAACAATAGTAGTTCACGCTTGGATAGTTTGTTGCTTACAATAACAACCTCCGATTCCTTGGAGTTTTGATTTTTAAGCCTTCTAAACACACTCATGAACTAATAAAATCGAATATGATGATTACAATCAATGAAATGACACTATAAATGACAACTGAAAACTGGTACTAACCGTTTATAAAGAAACACAAACCGAACATGAAACCACACGAATGACCCTTAAAATCAATCAACTTATACCCAAAACTAATTAAGACCCTTCCACAACCATTATCAAACACTCTCGGCTTAAAATGCCACTTATTTAAACCAAGTGATAACTTTCGATCTCCAAAATAATTTATTGAGCATCAAGGCAAGAAAGCAAGTTGTAAAGGACCAAAACACTACTTGTATACACTCATACACTCGTATGCCTCATTTGTCATACGTATAACAATCAACGCAATGTGTGATAGACGAAAATGATATCAAATCATGGTAACATGATGTAGTTAATAGATTTATCAGTATTTTTAATCAAAATTTTGCAACTACGAATTGTTTCATAGAGTTATTCAAGAAAGCTTAACAAATTCATGGAAAAGAATGTACTTTTACAAAACATTTAACAACATTGTTCACGCTTGGTGTGTTTGTTGCCTACAATAACACCTCCGATTCCATGGAGTTTGATTTTTTGCCTTCTAAACACACTCATGAACTAATATAATCGAATCCGATGATTACAATCAGTGAAATGACACTATAAATGACAACTGAAACTGGCACTAACCGTTTAAAAGAATCAAAAACCGAACATGAAACCACACGAAAGACCCTTAAAATCAATCAACTCGTACCCAAAACTAATCAAGACCACTCCTCACATTATCAAACACACTCGGCTTAAAAGCCACTTATTTAACCAATTGATAACTTTCGATCTCCAAATAATTTATTGAGCATCAAGGCAAGAAAGCAAGTTGTAAGGACCAAAACACTAATTGTATACACTCATATACACACGTATACACTCATATGTCATACGTATAAAAATCAACGCAATGTGTGATAGACGAAAATGATATCAAATCATGGTAACAGGTTTTAGTAAATAAGATTTTTTTGTATTTTAATCAAAATTGTGCAACTACGAATTGCCGCATCGAGTTATTCAAGAAAGCTTAAGAAAATACAAGGGAAAGAATGTAGTTTTACAAAACATTAAACAATAGTAGTTGACGCTTGGATAGATTGTCGCTTACAGTAACAACCTCCGATTCCATGGAGTTTTGATTTTTAAGCCTTCTAAATATACTCATGAACTAATATAATCAAATTCGATCATTACAATCAGTGAAATGTCACTATAAATGATAACTGAAAACTGCTACTAACGGTTTATAAAGAAACATAAACGGAACACGAAACCACACGAATAAGCCTTAAAATCAATTAGCTCAAACCCAAAAATAATCAAGACCACTCCACCACCATTATCAAACACTCTCGGCTTAAAAAGCCACTTATATAAACCAAGTGATAACTTTCGATCTCCAAACTCATTTATTGAGCATCAAGGCCAGAAAGCAAGTTGTAAAGAACCAAAAAACTAATTGTATACACTCATATACACTCGTATACACTCATATGTCATACGTATAACAATCAACGCAATGTGTGATAGACGAAAATTGTTTCAAATCATGGTAACATGTTTAGTAATAAATTTTTTAGTATTGTAATCAAAATTGCGCAACAACGAATTACTTCATCAACTTATTCAAGAAAGCTTAACAAAATACATGGAAAAGAATGTAGTTTTACAAAAACGTTAAACAATAGTATTTCACGCTTGGATAGTTTGTTGCTCACAATAACAATCTCCGATTCCATGGAGTTTTGATTTTTAAGCCTTCTAAACACACTCATGAACTAATATAATCGAATCCGATGATTACAAGCAGTGAAATGACACTATAAATGACAACTGAAAACTGGTACTAACCGTTTATAAAGAAACATAAACCAAACATGAAACCACACGAAAGACCCTTAAAATCAATCAACTCATACCCAAAACTAATCAAGACCACTCCTCAACCATTATCAAACACTCTCGGCTTAAAAGGCCACTTATTTAAACCAATTGATAACTTTCGATCTCCAAAATAATTTATTGAGCATCAAGGCAAGAAAGCAAGTGGTAAAGGACCAAAACACTACTTGTATACACTCATATACACTCGTATACACTCATATGTCATACGTATAACAATCAACGCAATGTGTGATAGACGAAAATGATATCAAATCTTGGTAACATGATGTTGTAAATAAGATTTATCAGTATTTTAATCAAAATTTTGCAACTACGAATTGTTTCATCGAGTTATTCAAGAAAGCTTAGCAAAATTCATGGAAAAGAATATAGTTTTACAAAAACATTAAACAATAGTAGTTCACGCTTGGATAGTTTGTCGCTTACAGTAACAACCTCCGATTCCATGGAGTTTTGATTTTTAAGCCTTCTAAATATACTCATGAAATATAATCAATTCGATCATTACAATCAGTGAAATGTCACTATAAATGATAACTGAAAACTGCTACTAACGGTTTATAAAGAACATAAACGGAACCAAACACACACGAATAAGCCTTAAAATCAATTAGCTCAAACCCAAAAATAATCAAGACCACTCCACCACCATTATCAAACACTCTCGGCTTAAAAAGCCACTTATATAAACCAAGTGATAACTTTCGATCTCCAAACTCATTTATTGAGCATCAAGGCCAGAAAGCAAGTTGTAAAGAACCAAAAAACTAATTGTATACACTCATATACACTCGTATACACTCATATGTCATACGTATAACAATCAACGCAATGTGTGATAGACGAAAATTGTTTCAAATCATGGTAACATGTTTAAGTAAATAAGAGTTTTTAGTATTGTAATCAAAATTGCGCAACAACGAATTACTTCATCAACTTATTCAAGAAAGCTTAACAAAATACATGGAAAAGAATGTACTTTTATAAAAACATTTAACAATAGAAGTTCATACTTGGTTTGTTTGTTTCTTACAATAACAACCTCTGATTCCATGGAGTTTCGATTTTTAAGCCATCTAAACACACTCATGAACTAATATAATCGAATCCGATTATTACAATCAGTAAAATAACACTATAAATGACAACAGAAAAATGGTACTAACCTTTTATAAAGAAACACAAGCCGAACACGAAACCACACGAATGACCCTTAAAATCAATCAACTGATACCCAAAACTAATCAAGACCACTCCACAAACATTATCAAACACTCTCGGCTTAAAAAGCCACTTATTTAAACCAACTAATAACTTACGATCTCCAAATTCATTTATTGATCATCAAGGAAAGAAAGCAAGTTGTAAAGGACCAAAACACTAATTGTATACACTCATATACACTCGTATACACTCATATGTCATACGTATAACAATCAACGCAATGTGTGATAGACGAAAATGATATCAAATCATGGTAACATATTTAAGTAAATAAGAGTTTTTAGTATTGTAATCAAAATTGTGCAACTACGAATTACTTTATCAAGTTATTCAAGAAAGCTTAACAAAATGCATGAAAAAGAATATAGTTTTACAAAAACATTAAACAATAGTAGTTCACGCTTGGATAGTTTGTTGCTTACAATAACAACCTCCGATTTCACGGAGTTGTGATTTTTAAGCCTTCTAAACACACTCATGAACTAATATAAACGAATCCGATGATTACAATCAATGAAATGACACTATAAATGACAACTGAAAACTGGTACTAACCGTTTATAAAGAAACATAAACCGAACATGAAACCACACGAATTACTCTTAAAATCAATAAACTCATACCCAAAACTAAGCAAGACCACTCGACAAACATTATCAAACACTCTCGGCTTAAAAGGCCACTTATTTAAACCAATTGATAACTTTCGATCTCCAAAATTATTTATTAAGCATCAGGGAAAGAAAGCAAGTTGTAAAGGACCAAAACACCACTTGTATACACTCATATACACTTGTATACACTCATTTGTCATACGTATAATAACCAACGCAATGTGTGATAGACGAAAATGATATCAAATCATGGTAACATGATGTAGTAAATAAGATTTATCAGTATTTTAATCAAAATTTTGCAACTACGAATTGTTTCATAGAGTTATTCAAGAAAGCTTAACAAAATTCATGGAAAAGAATGTAGTTTTACAAAAACATTTAACAACAGGAGTTCACGCTTGGTGTGCTTGTTGCTTACAATAACAACCTCCGATTCCATGGAGTTTTGATTTTTATGCCTTCTAAACACACTCATGAACTAATATAATCGAATCCGATGATTACAATCAGTCAAATGACACTATAAATGACAACGGAAAAATGGTACTAACCTTTTGTAAAGAAACACAAGCCGAACACGAAACCACACGAATGACCCTTAAAATCAATCAACTCATACCCAAAACTAATCAAGACCACTCCACAACCATTATCAAACACTCTCGGCTTAAAAAGCCACTTATTTAAACCAAGTGATAACTTTCGATCTCCAAATTCATTTATTGATCATCAAGGCAAGAAAGCAAGTTGTAAAGGACCAAAACACTAATTGTATACACTCATATACACTCGTATACACTCATATGTCATACGTATAACAATCAACGCAATGTGTGATAGACGAAAATGATATCAAATCATGGTAATAGGTTTTAGTAAATAAGATTTCTTAGTATTTTAATCAAATTATGCAACTACGAATTACCGCATCGAGTTATTCAAGAAAGCTTAACAAAATACAAGGGAAAGAATATAGTTTTACAAACCATTAAACAATAGTAGTTGACGCTTGGATCGATTGTTGCTTACAGTAACAATTTCCGATTCCTTGGAGTTTCGATTTTTGAGCCTTCTAAACATACTCATGAACTAATATAATCATATTCGATGATTACAATCAGTGAAATAGCACTATAAATGACAACTGAAAACTTGTACTAACGGTTTATAAAGAAACATAAACGGAACACGAAACCACATGAATGATCCTTAAAATCAATCAACTCAAACCCAAAAATAATCAAGACCACTCCACAACCATTATCAAACACTCTTGGCTAAAAAAGCCATTTATATAAACTAAGTGATAACTTTCGATCTCCAAACTCATTTATTGAGCATCAAGGCAAGAAAGCAAGTTGTAAAGGAGCAAAACACTAATTGTATACACTCATATACACTCGTATACACTCATATGTCATACGTATAACAATCAACGCAATATGTGATAGACGAAAATGATATCAAATCATGGTAATATGATGTAGTAAATAAGATTTATCAGTATTTTAATCAAAATTTTACAACTACGAATTGTTTCCTCGAGTTATTCAAGAAAGCTTAAGAAAATTCATGGGAAAGAATATAGTTTTACAAAAACATTAAACAATAGGATTTCACGCTTGGTTTGTTTGTTGCTTACAATAACAACCTCTGACTCCATGGAGTTTTGATTTTTAAGACTTTTAAACACACACATGAACTAATAAAATCGAATCCGATGATTACAATCAGTGAAATGACACTATAAATGACAGCTGAAAAATGGTACTAACCGTTTATAAAGAAACACAAACCGAACACGAAACCAAACGAATGACCCTTAAAATCAATCAACTCAAACCTAAAAATAATCAAGACCACTCCACAACCATTATCAAATACTCTCGGCTTAAAAAGCCACTTATATAAACCAAGTGATAACTTTCGATCTCCAAAATCATTTATTGAGCGTCAAGGCAAGAGAGCAAGTTGTAAAGGACCAAAACACTAATTGTATACACTCATATACACTCGTATACACTCATATGTCATACGTATAACAATCAACGCAATGTGTGATAGACGAAAATGATATCAAATCATGGTAACATGTTTAAGTAAATATGATTTTTAAGTATTTTAATCAAAATTGTGTAACAACGAATTACTGCATCGAGTTATTCAAGAAAGCTTAACAAAATACATGGAAAAGAATGTAGTTTTACAAAAACATTAAACAATAGTAGTTCACGCTTGGATAGTTTGTTGCTTACAATAACAACCTCCGATTCCTTGGAGTTTTGATTTTTAAGCCTTCTAAACACACTTATGAACTAATAAAATCGAATCCGATGATTACAATCAATGAAATGGCACTATAAATGACAACTCAAAACAGATACTAATGGTATATAATGAAACATAAACGGAACACGAAACCACACGAATGACCCTTAAAATCAATCAACTCAAACCCAAAAATAATCAAGACTACTCCACAACCATTATCAAACACTCTCGGCTTAAAAAGCCACTTATATAAACAAAGTGATAACTTTCGATCTCCAAAATTATTTATTGAGCATCAAGGTAAGAAAACAAGTTGTAAAAGACCAAAACACTAATTGTATACACTCACATACACTCATGTACACTTATATGTCATACGTATAACAATCAACGCAATGTGTGATAGACAAAAATTATATCAAATCATAGTAACATGTTTAAGTAAATAAGAGTTTTTAGTATTTTAATCCAATTTGTGACAACGAATTACTTTATCGAGTTATTCAAGAAAGCTTAACAGAAATACATTGAAAAGAATGTAGTTTTACAAAAACATTAAACAATAGTGGTTCACACTTGGATAGTTTGTTGCTTACAATAACAACCTCCGATTCCATGGAGTTTTGATTTTTAAGCCTTCTAAACACACTCATGAACTAATATAAATAAATTCGATGATTACAATCAGTGAAATGACTCTATAAATGACAACTTAAAACTGGTACTAACCGTTTATAAAAAATCATAAACCGAACATGAAACCACACGAATGACCCTTAAAATCAATCAACTCATACCCAAAACTAATCAAGACTACTCCACAACCATTATCAAACACTCTCGGCTTAAAAGGCCACTTATTTAAACCAAGTGATAACTTTCGATCTCCAAAATAATTTATTGAGCATCAAAGCAAGAATGCAAGTTGTAAAGGTCCAAAACACTACTTGTATACACTCATATACACTCATATACACTAATATGTAATACATATAACAATCAACGCAATGTGTGATAGACGAAAATGATATCAAATCATGGTAACAGGTTTTAGTAAATAAGATTTTTTAGTAATTTAATCAAAATTATGCAACTACGAATTACTGCATCGAGTTATTCAAGAAAGCTTAACAAAATACAAGGGATAGAATGTAGTTTTACAAAACATTAAACAATAGTAGTTGACGCTTGGATAGTTTGTTTCTTACAGTAACAACCTCCGATTCCATGGAGTTTCGATTTTTAAGCCATTTAAACATACTCGTGAACTAATATAATCGAATCCAATGATTACAATCAATGAAATGGCACTATAAATGACAACTCAAAACTGGTACTAACGGTTTATAAAGAAACATAAACGAAACACAAACCACGTGAATGAGCCTTAAAATCAATCAACTCAAACCCAGAAATCATCAAGACCACTCCACAACCATTATCAAACACTCTCGGCCTAAAAAGCCACTTATATAAACCAAGTGATAACTTTCGATCTCCGAAATCATTTATTGAGCATCAAAGCAAGAAAGCAAGTTGTAAAGGACCAAAACACTAAATGTATACACTCATATACACTCGTATGCACTCATATGTCATACGTATGACAATCAACTCAATGTGTGATAGACGAAAATTATATCAAATCATAGTAACATGTTTAAGTAAATAAGAGTTTTTAGTATTTTAATTAGAGGTGGCAAAATAAGCCCAAACATATACTTTTGGGTTAAAATGGGTGTTTTTAAAACAAAGATGGGTCAGAAAGGATCAAGTAAAAAACATAAGGGGGTCAAGATGGGTTGAATTTTTTTAAAAAAAAAAGAAATATAGGTTAGGATGGGTTCGATGGTTATCTACTTATCTTCATTCTTCTCTTCACAACTGTGCAGATCTACGTTTCTTCATTAGTTCATTACTTCATTTGGTGACTCATCTGGAAGCAGTTCAATCCGGAAAGAAGTTCATCGTCGATCATCACTCTCTATAACCGATCAGGTTCGCTTCTTTTGGCATCATTCCTAACCTCAATTTGCAGAAACCCCAAAACAAACGCCTACAATAATCTCGATTATCACTTTCTTATACCCCAAAACATATATTCTGATCTTCAATTTGCTCCAGGAAATCATCTGATAACCCGATCAGGTTTGCTACATATGAATTTGGGTTTGTAGATTACTGAAGACTAAGATTAGACTTTTTGGCTGAATTGACCATTATAATCGATTACGGCATAAGCATCTTGTTTGATTACTAGGCAAGTGTTCTTCTTTTCGACTTTCAGCTATATGATATATCACCATGTTATGGTTCAAGTCTTGTGTTTTCTGATAAAAGCTTCTTTAAAGTTAATAATTTATGCAAGAACTACAGGAATACGTTGATGATTAATAAATGAACTTGAAAACGAAAAAAAAAATTGTGTTTTTTTAAGGAATTTGATGAGTGTGTAAGTTGATGTGAAGTTGTTGATTATGATTCTGGTGTTGATAAGTTAAAAAGTAGGGCCACTAGTGTTCAAATTCAAGGCTGTAGACGATGATCAGATAGTTGTGCTTTTTTTGGACATATTATATGTCCTATTTTGTTTTTTGTTTTCATTTAGTTTTAAAAATAAATATATATATATATATGTATCTATTTGGGTTTATTTTGGCCGGTATGATTTTGACGTTAGATTGAACTGCTAAACCTACGATTATGATAAGAAATGAAATCCGTTGGATGTCGGTCGCCTGATCGGTTAGTTTTAGTGATTTGTAGGTTTAATCATTTGGTTTTACTTTTTAGGGGTTGACAGTTAAACTATAAGTAACCGTATGATCTTAGTATGTCGAATTCAGTTTGATTTAGGATTCATGCTTTGTTAACACTATACTTCTACAACCATTTTATTTAACAAATTCTTTTTCTTATTTATCAGTTGATGATTGTTACTTGAACTATTGATAAACCTAATTGTGTTCTGAGTGTTTCTGTCAACTATAATTTGATTTCTATAGCTGACATATATGATATGAACTATCTTGCATTTTGTGATGTATACTTTAATTATAGGAGCCACAGAAAATGTCAGGTAACACTGTTAAGGATGAAGTTAGTTCATTTATTCAAGTAGAGACCATTCTATAGTTTGGATTATTTGATAAATTACCGGTTGGATAAGATGGGGCTAAGAAGCGAGTTGTACTGCTTGTGGAAGGTGTATAGTACTAATAAGGGAACTCTAACATGAAACGTCATATCCCTAAGTGTTTCAACCTTGATGAACCCAGCCAACCAACAATGTGTCCCTTTAGATCAAGCAATGCATAGGGAAATTAGCATTATCTATCATTACATACAACTATCCTTTAGTTATGTTGAACATGAGGGGACAAGAGATTTGCATAAATTTTTACACCGTGATGTGAATACCATAACAAGAAACACTGCAAGCTGATGTCCTAAAAATATATGATAGAGAGAAGACAATTCTTAAAGAAAGTTACAAAAATAACTAGTAGATATGCTTGACTGCGGATTATATGGAGTTCTATCACGACAGACGGATATATGGCATTGACGGCTCACTATATTGATGAGAATTTGGTTTTACGAAAAATGAGTTGAACTTTAAAGTTTATACCACCTCCACATAGTGGTAAACTTTTAGCTGAGTATTTGATTACTTTTTTAGCAATTGGGGCATAGAGAAAAAGGTTTTTACGATCACACTAGACAATGCTAAATATATGATGTTTAGTAGATTGTTTAAGCAGTCATTGCGTTTAAACAATGTTTTAGTTTGTGAGGAGATTTTACTCAGTGCGTTGTAGTGCGCATGTGTTAAATCTTATTGTTCAAGGGGGATTAAAGGTAATTGAAGGAGTCATTGAAAGGTTCGAGAGTCGTAAAGTTTATTAGAGGAAGTGCTGCTAGAAAGTATAAGTTTGCAGAATGTATACATCATCTTCATTACAAGTGGGAAACATGTATGCCAAGATGTTGCAACTAGATGGAATTCTACATAACTTATGCTCGATAGTGCATGGCCTATCGTAACGCTTATGCTCAGTTAGCACTAGTTGATTCTAGTTATAAGACTTTCCATCAAAGAGGAGTGGACAAGGGTGGAAATAATCACAGAATTTTTGAAACCTTTTTTTAATATCACAAACTTTTTTTTTCTGGTAGCTCTTATCCTACATCAACTATACTTTTTTTCATAATGTATGGAAACCAGAAGTGATTGAAGATGAGATCAACAATCCTGAAATGTGATAAGCGGTATGGCAAAAGAAATGAAAAAGAAGTTTGATAAATATTGGGAAAATTATAGCATGATATTGTCTTTTGCGGTTGTTCTAGATCCACGATACAAGTTTAAGGTTGTTGAGTTTTGTTTTTCGAAAACTTAACATGACAATGAACAACGTAAAAGAAATTGGAGATTATTTTCAAAGTTGCATGCTATATGATAAGGAGTATGGTGTTTTTTCAACAACAAGTTCTTTAATGGCCGGAGTTCAAATATTAGTGTTTACACATTGGATGATTTGGAATGATTTGAATCCTTTCAAGTGAATTTAGAAATTTGAAGAGAAAAAATCACATTAGACATGTATTTGATGAGCCTCACTTAGTAGAAAAGAAGAAATTGACGTGTTACAATATTGGAAGGAAAATAGGGAGGTATCCTCAATTATCTCTCATGGCTCGTACATATTAAGCATCCCAATCACCACATTGCTTCAGAATCATCGTTTAGCATTGGAGGTCGGTTCTAAGTAGTATCGAACATCATACTATCATCAAATGTAGAGGCTCTGTTGTGCACACGTGATTGGCTGTTTGGCTTGAAGTAATAATTTTTTTTTTTAATCTTTGCCACTTAATTTATGTATAATTTTTATTGAACTTTTACATTTTTACACATTCAGACGAAACGAGAACGAGATGGAGGAAGAACTTGTGAAGATATTGAATCATTGTATCCGAATATGATAGTAGCCGCATTTAATTTTGAGTTTTTTTTTTAAGATTTACACTTGAATAACAATATGTTAATTTTGATGGACGTACTAGTACAAGATCGTAGTGTTTACATATTTCTCTTTTGATAGGGAGAAGATGTAAAAACAATATGTTTGTTTGGAGGCATTTTAGTTTTTAATTCATATTTTAGTTAACTATTCGGAGTTTTTTCTATTTAAAATTTGTAATTTCATATTTAATTTACTTGTATTTAACTTTTTTTTAAATTGACCTATCTTGACCCAAGTCCATTCTGACCCAAACCCATCATGACCCAAACCCATCCTGACTTTTTTTTAAATTATTCCATCCTACCACAAACCCATTCTAACCCAAACCCATTCTGACCTAACTACCAACCCAATCCAACCCACCCATTTTGCCACCACTAATTTTAATCAAAACTATGCAACAACGAATTACTTCATCGAGTTATTCAAAAAAGCTTAACAAAATACATGGAAAAGAATGTAGTTTTACAAAAACATTAAACAATAGTAGTTCACGCTTGGATAGTTTGTTGCTTACAATAACAACCTCCGATTCCATGGAGTTTTGATTTTTAAGCCTTCTAAACACACTCATAAACTAATATAATCGAATCCGATGATTACAATCAGTGATATTGCACTATAAATGACAACTGAAAACTGGTACTAACGGTTTATAAAGAAACATAAACAGAACACGAAACCACACGAATGACCCTTAAAATCAATCAACTCAAACCCAAAAATAATCAAGACCACTCCACAACCATTATCAAACACTCTCGGCTTAAAAGGCCTCTCGTATACACTCATATGTCATACGTATAACAAACAACGTAATGTGTGATAGACGAAAATGATATCAAATCATGGTAACAGGTTTTAGTAAATAATTTTTTTTAATTTTAATCAAAATTGTGCAACTACGAAAGTACTGCATCGAGTATTCAAGAAAGCTTAACAAAATACAAGGGAAGAATGTAGTTTTACAAAAACATTAAACAATAGTAGTTGACGCTTGGATAGTTTGTTGCTTACCATAACAACCTCCAATTCCATGGAGGTTCGATTTTTAAGCCTTCTAAACACACTCATGAACTAATACAATCGAATCTGATGATTACAATTAGTGAAATGACACTATAAATGGCAATTGAAAACTGGTACTAACCGTTTATAAAGAAACACAAACCGAACATGAAACCACACGAATGACCCTTAAAATCAATCAACTTATACCCAAAACTAATCATGACCACTCCACAACCATTATCAAACACTCTCGGCTTAAAAGGCCACTTATTTAAACCAAGTGATAACTTTCGATCTCCAAAATAATTTATTGAGCATCAAGGCAAGAAATCAAGTTGTAAAGGACCAAATCACTAATTGTATACACTCATATACACTCGTATACACTCATATGTCATACGTAAAACAATCAACGCAATGTGTGATAGACGAAAATGATATCAAATCATGGTAACATGTTTAAGTAAATAAGAGTTTTTAGTATTTTAATCAAAATTATGCAACAACGAATTACTTCATCGAGTTATTCAAAAAAGCTTAACAAAACACATGGAAAAAAATGTAGTTTTACAAAAACATTAAACAATAGTAGTTCACGCTTGGATAGTTTGTTGCTTACAATAACAACCTCCGATTCCAAGGAGTTTTGATTTTTAAGCCTTCTAAACACACTCATGAACTAATATAATCGAATCCGATGATTACAATCACTAAAATGACACTATAAATGACAACTGAAAACTAGTACTAACCGTTTATGAAGAAACACAAACAGAACATGAAACCACACGAATGACCCTTAAAATCAATCAACTTATACCCAAAACTAATCATGACCACTCCACAACCATTATCAAACACTCTCGGCTTAAAAGGCCACTTATTTAAACCAAGTGATAACTTTCGATCTCCAAAATAATTTATTGAGCATCAAAGCAAGAAAGCAAGTTGTAAAGGACCAAAACACTAAATGTATACACTCATATACACTCGTATACACTCATATATCATACGTATAACAATCAACTCAATGTGTGATACACAAAAATTATATCAAATCATGGTAACATGTTTAAGTAAATAAGAGTTTTTAGTATTTTAATCAAAATTATGCAACAACGAATTACTTCATCGAGTTATTCAAAAAAGCTTAACAAAATACATGGAAAAAAATGTAGTTTTACAAAAACATTAAACAATAGTAGTTCACGCTTGGATAGTTTGTTGCTTACAATAACAACCTTCGATTCCATGGAGTTTTGATTTTTAAGCCTTCTAAACACACTCATGAACTAATATAATCGAATCCGATGATTACAATCAGTGATATTGCACTATAAATGACAACTGAAAACTGGTACTAACGGTTTATAAAGAAACATAAACGGAACACGAAACCATACGAATGACCCTTAAAATCAATCAACTCTAACCCAAAAATAATCAAGACCACTCCACAACCATTATCAAACACTCTCGGCTTAAAAGGCCACTTATTTAAACAAAGTGATCACTTTCGATCTCCAAAACAATTTCTTGAGCATCAAGGCAAGAAAGCAAGTTGTAAAGGACCAAAACACTATTTGTATACACTCCTATACACTCGTATACACTCATGTGTCATACGTATAACAATCAACGCAATGTGTGATAGACGAAAATGATATCAAATCATGGTAACAGGTTTTAGTAAATAAGATTTTTTTGAATTTTAATCAAAATTGTGCAACTACGAATTACTGTATCGAGTTATTCAAGAAAGCTTAACAAAATACAAGGGAAAGAATGTAGTTTTATAAAAACATTAAACAATATTAGTTGACGCTTGTATAGTTTGTTGCTTACAATAACAACCTCCGATTCCATGAAGGTTCGATTTTTAAGCCTTCTAAACACACTCATGAACTAATGTAATCGAATCTGATGATTACAATTAGTGAAATGACACTATAAATGACAACTGAAAACTGGTACGAACGGTTTATAAAGAAACACAAACTGAACACGAAACCACACGAATGAGCCTTAAAATCTATCAACTCAAACCAAAAAATAACCAAGATTACTCCACAACCATTATCAAACACTCTCAGCTTAAAAAGCCACTTATTTAAACCTAATGATAACTTTCGATCTCCAAAATCATTTATTGAGCATCAAGGCAAGAA
This sequence comes from Flaveria robusta, assembly GCA_025506415.1. NCBI lineage: Eukaryota > Viridiplantae > Streptophyta > Magnoliopsida > Asterales > Asteraceae > Flaveria > Flaveria robusta. The sequence continues at coordinate 18,009,751 of CM046474.1, forward strand.
AGCAAGTTGTAAAGGACCAAAACACTAATTGTAGACACTCATATACACTCATATTCACTCATATGTCATACGTATAGCAATCAATGGAATGTGTAATAGACGAAAATGATATCAAATCATTGTAACATGTTTAGTAAATAAGATTTTCTAGTATTTTAATCAAAATTGAGCAACTACGAAATGTTGCATCGAGTTATTCAAGAAAGCTTAACAAAATACATGGAAAAGAATGTAGTTTTACAAAAACATTAAACAATAAGAGTTCACGCTCGGTTAGTTTGTTGCTTACTATAACAACCTCCTATTCCATGGAGTTTTGATTTTTAAGCCTTCTAAACACATTCATGAACTAATATAATCAAATCCGATTATGACAATTAGTGAAATGACAACTGAAAACTAGTACTAACCGTTTATAAAGAAAAACAAACCGAACACGAAACCACACGAATGACCCTTAAAATCAATCATTCATACCCAAAACTAATCAAGACCACTCCACAACTATTATCAAACACTCTCAGCTTAAAAAGCAACTTATTTAAACAAAGGGATAACTTTTGATCTCCAAAATCATTTATTGAGCGTCAAGGCAAGAAAGCAAGTTGTAAAGGACCAAAACACTAACTGTATACACTCATATACACTCGTATTCACTCATATGCCATACGTATAACAATCAACGCAATGTGTGATAGACGAAAATGATATCAAATCATTGTGGGATGTTGAGTAAATAACATTTTTTAGTCTTTTAATCAAAATTATGCAACTACGAATTACTGCATTGAGTTATTCAAGAAAGCTTAAAAAATACATGGAAAAGAATGTAGTTTTACAAAAACATTAAACAATAGTAGTTCACACTTGGATAGTTTGTTGTTTACAATAACAACCTCCGATTCCATAGAGTTTCGATTTTTAAGCCTTCTAAACACACTCAGGAACTAATATAATCGAATCCGATGATTACAATCATTGAAATGACACTATAAATGACAACTGAAAACTGGTACTAACCGTTTATAAAGAAACACAAACCAAACACGAAACCACACGAATGACCCTTAAAATCAATCAACTTATAACAAAAACTAATCAAGACCACTCCATAACCATTATCAAAAACTCTTGGCTTAAAAAGACACTAATTTAAACCAAGTGATAACTTTCGATCTCCAAAATCATTTATTAAGCATCAGGGCAAGAAAGCAAGTTGTAAGGGACCAAAACACTACTTGTATACACTCATATACACTCGTATACACTCATATGTCAAACGTATAACAATCAATGTAATGTGTGATAGACGAAAATGATATCAAATTATGGTAACATGATGTAGTAAATAAAATTTATCAGTATTTTAATCAAAATTGTGCAACTACGAATTGTTGCATCGAATTATTCAAGAAAGCTTAACAAAATACAAGGAAAAGAATTTAGTTTTACAAAAACATTAAACAATAGGAGTTCACGCTTGGTTAGTTTGTTGCTTATAATAACAACCTCCGATTCTATGGAGTTTTGATTTTTAAGCCTTCTAAACACACTCATGAAGTAATATAATCGAATCCGATGATTACAATCAATGAAATGACACAATAAATGACAACTGAAAACTGCTTCTAACTGTTTAAAAATAAACACAAACCGAACATGAAACCACACGAATGACCCTTAAAATCAATCAACTCATACCCAAAACTAATCAAGACCACTCCACAACCATTATCAAACACTCTCGGCTTAAAAAGCCACTTATTTAAACCAAATGATAACTTTCAATCTCCAAAATCATTTATTGAGTATCAAGGCGCGAAAGCAAGTTGTAAAGGACCAAAACACTAATTGTATACACTCATATACACTCGTATACTCATATGTCATACGTATAACAATCAACGCAAGTGTGATAGACGAAAATGATATCAAATCATGGTAACATGTTTAGTAATAAGATTTTTAGTATTTTAATCAAAATTGCAACAACGAATTACTGCATCGAGTTATTCAAGAAAGCTTAACAAAATACATGGAAAAGAATGTAGTTTTACAAAAAACATTAAACAATAGTAGTTCACGCTTGGATAGTTTGTTGCTTACAATAACAAACCTCCGATTCCATGGAGTTTTGATTTTAAGCCTTCTAAACACTCATGAACTAAATAATCGAATCGATGATTACAATCAGTGAAATGACACTATAAATGACAACTGAAAACTGGTACTAACGTTTATAAAAAAGAAACACAAAACGAACATGAAACCACACGAATGACCCTTAAAATCAATCAACTCATACCCAAAACTAATCAAGACCACTCCACAACCATTATCAAACACTCTGGCTTAAAAAGCCACTTATTTAAACAAGTGATAACTTTCGATCTCCAAATCATTTATTGAGCATCAAGGCAAGAAAGCAAGTTGTAAAGGACCAAACACTAATTGTATACATCATATACACTCGTATTCACTCATATGTCATACGTATAACAATCAACGCAATGTGTGATAGACGAAAATGATATCAAATCATGGTAACATGTTTAGTAAATAAATTTTATAGTATTTTAATCAAAATTGTGCAACTACGAATGTTGCATCGAGTTATTCAAGAAAGCTTAACAAAATACATGAAAAAAGAATGTAGTTTACAAAAAATTAAACAATAGTAGTTCACGCTTGGATAGTTGTTGCTTACAATAACAACCTCGATTCCATGGAGTTTTGATTTTTAAGCCTTCTAAACACACTCATGAACTAATATAATCGAATCCGATGATTACAATCATTGAATGACACTATAAATGACAACTGAAAACTGGTACTAACCGTTTATAAAGAAACACAAAACGAACACGAAACCACACGAATGACCCTTAAAATCAATCAACTATAACCAAAACTAATCAAGACCACTCCACAACCATTATCAAAAACTCTTGGCTTAAAAAGCCACTATTTAAACCAAGTGATACTTTCGATCTCCAAAATCATTTATTGAGCATCAAGGCAAGAAAGCAAGTTGTAAAGGACCAAAACACTACTTGTATACACTCATATACACTCGTATACACTCATATGTCATACGTATAACAATCAACGCAATGTGTGATAGACGAAAATGATATCAAATCATGGTAACATGATGTAGTAAATAAGATTTATCAGTATTTTAATCAAAATTGTGCAACTACGAATTGTTGCATCGAGTTATTCAAGAAAGCTTAACAAAATACAAGGAAAAGAATTTAGTTTACAAAAACATTAAACAATAGGAGTTCACGCTTGGTTAGTTTGTTGCTTACAATAACAACCTCCGATTCCATGGAGTTTTGATTTTTAAGCCTTCTAAACACACTCATGAACTAATATAATCGAATCCGATGATTACAATCAATGAAATGACACTATAAATGACAACTGAAAAACTGGTACTAACGTTTAAAAGAAACACAAACCGAACATGAAACCACACGAATGACCCTTAAAATCAATCAACTCATACCCAAAACTAATCAAGACCACTCCACAACCATTATCAAACACTCTCGGCTTAAAAAGCCACTTATTTAAACCAATGATAACTTTCGATCTCAAAATCATTTATTGAGCATCAAGGCAAGAAAGCAAGTTGTAAAGGACCAAAACACTAATTGTATACACTCATATACACTCGTATATACTCATATGTCATACGTATAACAATCAACGCAATGTGTGATAGACGAAAATGATATCAAATCATGGTAACATGTTTAGTAAATAGATTTTAAGTATTTTAATCAAAATTGTGCAACAACGAATTACTGCATCGAGTTATTCAAGAAAGCTTAACAAAATACATGGAAAAGAATGTAGTTTTACAAAAACATTAAACAATAGTAGTTCACGCTTGGATAGTTTGTTGCTTACAATAACAACCTCCGATTCCATACAGTTTCGATTTTTAAGCCTTCTAAACACACTCAGGAACTAATATAATCGAATCCGATGACTACAATTATTGAAATGACACTATAAATGACAACTGAAAACTGGTACTAGCCGTTTATAAAGAAACACAAACCGAACATAAAACCACACGAATGACCCTTAAAATCAATCAACTCATACCCAAAACTAATCAAGACCACTCCACAACCATTATCAAACACTCTCGGCTTAAAAAGCCACTTATTTAAACCAAATGATAACTTTCAATCTCCAAAATCATTTATTGAGCATCAAGGCACGAAAGCAAGTTGTAAAGGACCAAAACACTAATTGTAGACACTCATATACAATCGTATTCACTCATATGTCATACGTATAACAATCAACGCAATGTGTGATAGACGAAAATGATATCAAATCACTTTAGCATGTTTAGTAAATAATATTTTCTAGTATTTTAATCAAAATTGTGCAATTACGAATTACTAAATCGAGTTATTCAAGAAAGCTTAACAAAATACATGAAAAAGAATGTAGTTTTACAAAAACATTAAACAATAGTAGTTCACGCTTGGATAGTTTGTTGTTTACAATAACAACCTCCGATTCAATGAAGTTTTGATTTTTAAGCCTTCTAAACACACGCAGGAACTAATATAATCTAATCTGATGATTACAATCATTGAAATGACACTATAAATAACAACTGAAAACTGGTACTAACCGTGTATAAAGAAACACAAACCGAACACGAAACCATACGAATGACCCTTAAAATCAATCAACTCATACCCAAAACTAATCAAGACCACTCCACAACCATTGTCAAACACTTTTGGCTTAAAAAGCCACTTATTTAAACCAAGTGATAACTTTCGATTTCCAAAATCATTTATTGAGCATCAAGGAAAGAAAGCAAGTTGTAAAGGACCAAAACACAACTTGTATACACTCATATACACTCGTATACACTCATATGTCATACGGATAACAATCAACGCAATGTGTGATAGACGAAAATGATATCAAATCATGGTAACATGATGTAGTAAATAAAATTTATCAGTATTTTAATCAAAATTGTGAAACTACGAATTGTTGCATTGAGTTATTCAAGAAAGCTTAACAAAATACATGGAAAAGAATGTAGTTTTACAAAAACATTAAACAATAGGAGTTCACGCTTGGTTAGTTTGTTGCTTACAATAACAACCTCCGATTCTATGGAGTTTTGATTTTTAAGACTTCTAAACACACTCATGAAGTAATATAATCGAATCCGATGATTACAATTAATGAAATGACACAATAAATGACAACTTAAAACTAGTACTAACCGTTTATAAAGAAAAACAAACCGAACACGAAACCACACGAATGACCCTTAAAATCAATCACTCATACCCAGAACTAATCAAGACCACTCCACAACTATTATCAAACACTCTCAGCTTAAAAAGCAACTTATTTAAACAAAGTGATAACTTTCGATCTTCAAAATCTTTTATTGAGCGTCAAGGCAAGAAAGCAAGTTGTAAAGGACCAAAACACTAATTGTATACACTCATATACACTCGCATTCACTCATATGTCATACGTATAACAATCAACGCAATGTGTGATAGACGAAAATGATATCAAATCATTGTGGCATGTTCAGTAAATAATATTTTCTAATATTTTAATCAAAATTATGCAACTACGAATTACTGCATCGAGTTATTCAAGAAAGCTTAACAAAATACATGGAAAAGAATGTAGTTTTATAAAAACATTAAACTATAGTAGTTCACGCTTGGATAGTTTGTTGCTTACAATAACAACCTCCGATTCCATAGAGTTTCGATTTTTTATGCCTTTTAAACACACTCAGGAACTAATATAATCAAATCCGATGATTACAATCATTGAAATGACACTATAAATAACAATTTAAAACAGGTACAAGCCGTTTATAAAGAAACACAAACCGAACACTCATACAAATGACCCTTAAAATCAATAAACTCATACTCAAAACTAATCAAGACCACTCCACAACCATTATCAAAAACTCTTGGCTTAAAAAGCCACTTATTTAAACCAAGTGATAAATTTCGATCTCCAAAATCATTTATTGAGAATCAAGGCAAGAAAGCAAGTTGTAAAGGACCAAAACACTACTTATATACACTCATATACACTCGTATACACTCATATGTCATACGGATAACAATCAACGCAATGTGTGATAGACGAAAATGATATCAAATCATGGTAACATGAAGTTGTAAATAAAATTTATCAGTATTTTAATCAAAATTGTGCAACTTCGAATTCTTACATCGAGTTATTCAAGAAAGCTTAACAAAATACATGGAAAAGAATGTAGTTTTACAAAAACATTAAACAATATGAGTTCACGCTTGGTTAGTTTGTTGCTTACAATACCAACATCCGATTCCATGGAGTTTTGATTTTTAAGCCTTCTACACACACTCATGAACTAATATAATCGAATTCGATTATTACAATTAGTGAAATGACATTGTAAATGACAACAGAAAACTCGTACTAACCATTTATAAAGAAAAACAAACCAAACACGAATGACCCTTAAAAATCAATCAACTCATACCCAAAACTAATCAAGATCACTCCACAACCATTATCAAACACTCTTGGCTTAAAAAGCCACTTATTTTAACCAAGTGATAACTTTTGATCTCCAAAATCATTTATTGAGCATCAAGGCAAGAAAGCAAGTTGTAAAGGACCAAAACACTAATTGTATACACTCATATACACTCGTATTCACTCATATGTCATACGTATAACAATCAACGCAATGTGTGATAGACGAAAATGATATCAAATCATGGACATGTAGTAAATAAGATTTTCAGTATTTTAATCAAAATTATGCAACTACGAATTACTGCATCGAGTTATTCAAGAAAGCTTAACAAAATACATGGAAAAAAATGTAGTTTTATAAAAACATTAAACCATAGTAGTTCACGCTTGGATAGTTTGTTGCTTACAATAACAACCTCCGATTCCATAGAGTTTCCATTTTTTATGCCTTTTAAACACACTCAGGAACTAATATAATCGAATCCGATGATTACAATCATTGAAATGACACTATAAATAACAACTGAAAACTGGTACTAGCCGTTTATAAAGAAACACAAACCGAACACTCATACAAATGACCCTTAAAATCAATCAACTCATACCCAAAACTAATCAAGACCACTCCACAACCATTATCAAAAACTCTTGGCTTAAAAAGCCACTTATTTAAACCAAGTGATAACTTTCGATCTCCAAAATCATTTATTGAGCATCAAGACAAGAAAACAAGTTCTAAAGGACCAAAACACTAATTGTATACACTCATATACACTCGTATACACTCATATGTCATACGTATAACAATCAACGCAATGTGGGATAGACGGAAATGATATCAAATCATTGTAACATGTTTAGTAAATAAGATTTTCTAGTATTTTAATCAAAATTGTGCAACTACAAATTGTTGCATCGAGTTATTCAAGAAAGCTTAACAAAATACATGGAAAAGAATGTAGTTTTACAAAAACATTAAACAATAGGAGTTCACGCTTGGTTAGTTTGTTGCTTACAATAACAACCTCCGATTCCATGGAGTTTTGATTTTTAAGCCTTCTAAACACACTCATGAACTAATATAATCGAATCCGATGATTACAATCAGTGAAATGACACTATAAATGAAAACTGAAAACTGGTACTAACCGTTTATAAAGAAACACAAACCGAACACGAAACCACACGAATGACCCTTAAAATCAATCAACTCATACCCAAAACTAATCAAGACCACTCCACAACCATTATCAAACACTCTTGGCTTAAAAAGCCACTTATTTAAACCAAGTGATAACTTTCGATCTCCAAAATCATTTATTGAGCATCAAGGCAAGAAAGCAAGTTGTAAAGGACCAAAACACTAATTGTATACACTCATATACACTCGTATTGACTCATATGTCATACGTATAACAATCAACGCAATGTGTGATAGATGAAAATCATATCAAATCATTGTAACATGTTTAGTAAATAAGATTTTCTAGTATTTTAATCAAAATTGTGCAACTACAAATGTTGCATCGAGTTATTCAAGAAAGCTTAACAAAAACATGGAAAAGAATGTAGTTTTTTAAAACATTAAACAATAGGGTTCACGCTTGGTTAGTTTGTTGCTTACAATAACAACCTCCGATTCCATGGAGTTTTGATTTTTAAGCCTTCTAAACACACTCATGAACTAATATAATCGAATCCGATGATTACAATCAGTGAATGACACTATAAATAACAACTGAAAACTGGTACTAACCGTTATAAAGAAACACAACACGAACACGAAACCATGACCCTTAAAATCAATCAACTCATACCCAAAACTAATCAAGACCACTCCACAACCATTATCAAAAACTCTTGGCTTAAAAGCCACTTATTTAAACCAAGTGATAACTTTCGATCTTCAAAATCATTATTGAGCATCAAGGCAAGAAAGCAAGTTGTAAAGGACCAAAACACTACTTGTATACACTCATATACACTCGTATACACTCATATGTCATACGTATAACAATCAACGCAATGTGTGATAGACGAAAATGATATCAAATCATGGTAACATGATGTAGTAAATAAAATTTATCAGTATTTAATCAAAATTGTGCAACTACGAATTGTTGCATCGAGTTATTCAAAAAGCTTAACAAAATACATGGAAAAGAATGTAGTTTTACAAAAACATTAAACAATAAGAGTTCACGCTTGGTTAGTTTGTTGCTTACAATAACAACCTCCTGTTCCATGGAGTTTGATTTTTAAGCTTTCTAAACACACTCATGAACTAATATAATCGAATCCGATGATTACAATCAGTGAAATGACATATAAATGAAACTGAAAACTGGTACTAACCGTTTATAAAGAAACACAAACCGAACACGAAACCACACGAATGACCCTTAAAATCAATCAACTCATACCCAAAACTAATCAAGACCACTCCACAACCATTATCAAACACTCTTGGCTTAAAAAGCCACTTATTTAAACCAAGTGATAACTTTCGATCTCCAAATCATTTATTGAGCATCAAGGCAAGAAAGCAAGTTGTAAAGGACCAAAACACTAATTGTATACACTCATATACACTCGTATTCACTCATATGTCATACGTATAACAATCAACGCAATGTGGGATAGACGAAAATGATATCAAATCATTGTAACATGTTTAGTAAATAAGATTTTCTAGTATTTTAATCAAAATTGTGCAACTACAAATTGTTGGATCGAGTTATTCAAGAAAGCTTAACAAAATACATGGAAAAAAATGTAGTTTTACAAAAACATTTAACAATAGGCGTTCTCGCTTCGTTAGTTTGTTGCTTACAATAACAACCTCCGATTCCATGGAGTTTTGATTTTTAAGCCTTCTAAACACACTCATGAAGTAATATAATCGAATCCGATTATTACAATCAATGAAATGACAATATAAATGAAAACTGAAAACTGGTACTAACCGTTCATAAAGAAACACAAACCGAACACGAAGCCACATGAATGACCCTTAAAAATCAATCAACTCATACCCAAAACTAATCACGACCACTCCACAACCATTATCAAACACTCTTGGCTTAAAAAGCCTCTTATTTAAACCAAGTGATAACTTTCGATCTCCAAAATCATTTATTGAGCATCAAGACAAGAAAGCAAGTTCTAAAGGACCAAAACACTAATTGTATACACTCATATACACTCGTATTCACTCATATGTCATACGTATAACAATCAACGCAATGTGGGATAGACGGAAATGATATCAAATCTTTGTAACATGTTTAGTAAATAAGATTTTCTAGTATTTTAATCAAAATTGTGTAACTACAAATTGTTGGATCGAGTTATTCAAGAAAGCTTAACAAAACACATGGAAAAGAATGTAGTTTTTGTAAAACATTTAACAATAGGCGTTCACGCTTCGTTAGTTTGTTGCTTACAATAACAACCTACGATTCCATGGAGTTTTGATTTTTAAGCCTTCTAAACACACTCATGAACAAATATATTCGAATCCGATGATTACAATCAGTGAAATGACACTTTAAATAACAACTGAAAACTGGTACTAACCGTTTATAAAAAAACACAAACCGAACACGAAACCATATGAATGTCCCTTAAAATCAATCAACTCATACCCAAAACTAATCAAGACCACTCCACAACCATTATCAAAAACTCTTGGCTTAGAAAGCCACTTATTTAAACCAAGTGATAAATTTCGATCTTCAAAATCATTGATTGAGAATCAAGGCAAGAAAGCAAGTTGTAAAGGACCAAAACACTACTTGTATACACTCATATACACTCGTATAGACTCATATGTCATACGGATAACAATCAACGCAATGTGTGATAGATGAAAATGATATCAAATCATGGTAACATGATGTAGTAAATAAAATTTATCAGTATTTTAATCAAAATTGTGCAACTACAAATTGTTACATCGAGTTATTCAATAATGCTTAACATAATACATGGAAAAGAATGTAGTTTTACAAAAACATTAAACAATAAGAGCTCACGCTTGGTTAGTTTGTTGCTTACAATAACAACCTCCTGTTCCATGGAGTTTGATTTTTAAGCTTTCTAAACACACTCATGAACTAATATAATCGAATCCGATTATTACAATCAGTGAAATGACAATATAAATGAAAACTGAAAACTGGTACTAACCGTTTATAAAGAAACACAAACCGAACACGAAACCACATGAATGACCCTTAAAAATCAATCAACTCATACCCAAAACTAATCAAGACCACTCCACAACCATTATCAAACACTCTTGGCTTAAAAAGCCACTTATTTAAACCAAGTGATAACTTTCGATCTCCAAAATCATTTATTGAGCATCAAGACAAGAAAGCAAGTTCTAAAGGACCAAAACACTAATTGTATACACTCATATACACTCGTATTCACTCATATGTCATACGTATAACAATCAACGCAATGTGGGATAGACGGAAATGATATCAAATCATTGTAACATGTTTAGTAAATAAGATTTTCTAGTATTTTAATCAAAATTGTGCAACTACAAATTGTTGGTTCGAGTTATTCAAGAAAGCTTAACAAAACACATGGAAAAAATTGTAGTTTTACAAAAACATTTAACAATAGGCGTTCACGCTTCGTTAGTTTGTTGCTTACAATAACAACCTCCGATTCCATGGAGTTTTGATTTTTAAGCCTTCTAAACACACTCATGAACTAATATAATCGAATCCAATGATTACAATCAGTGAAATGACACTTTAAATAACAACTGAAAACTGGTACTAACCGTTTATAAAGAAACACAAACCGAACACGAAACCACACGAATGAACCTTAAAATCAATCAACTCATACCCAAAACTAATCAAGACCACTCCACAACCATTATCAAAAACTCTTGGCTTAGAAAGCCACTTATTTAAACCAAGTGATAAATTTGATCTTCAAAATCATTTATTGAGCATCAAGGCAAGAAAGCAAGTTGTAAAGGACCAAAACACTACTTGTATACACTCATATACACTCGTATACACTCATATGTCATACGATAACAATCAACGCAATGTGTGATAGACGAAAATGATATCAAATCATGGTAACATGATGTAGTAAATAAATTTATCAGTATTTTAATCAAAATTGTGCAACTACGAATTGTTGCATCGAGTTATTCAAGAAAGCTTAACAAAATAAATGGAAAAGAATGTAGTTTTACAAAAACATTAAACAATAGGAGTTCACGCTTGGTTAGTTTGTTGCTTACAATAACAACCTTCGATTCCATGGAGTTTTGATTTTTAAGCCTTCTAAACACACTCATGAACTAATATAATCGAATCCGATGATTACAATCAATGAAATGACACTATAAATGACAACTGAAAACTGGTACTAACCGTTTATAAAGAAACACAAACTGAACACGAAACCACACGAATGACCCTTAAAATCAATCAACTCATACCCAAAACTAATCAAGACCACTCCACAACCATTATCAAAAACTCTTAGCTTAAAAAGCCACTTATTTAAACCAAGTGATATCTTTCAATCTCTAAAATCATTTATTGAGCATCAAGGCAAGAAAGCATGTTGTAAAGGACCAAAACACTACTTGTATACACTCATATACACTCGTTTACACTCATATGTCATACGTATAACAATCAACACAATGTGTGATAGACGAAAATGACATCAAATCATGGTAACATGATGTAGTAAATAAGATTTATCAGTATTTTAATCACAATTGTGCAACTACAAATTGTTGCATCGAGTTATTCAAGAAAGCTTAACAAAATACATGGAAAAGAATGTTGTTTTACAAAAACATTGAACAATAAGAGTTCACGCTTGGTTAGTTTGTTGCTTACAATAAAAACCTCCTGTTCCATGGAGTTTTGATTTTTAAGCCTTCTAAACACACTCATGAACTAATATAATCGAATCCGATGATTACAATCAGTGAAACGACACTATAAATTACAACTGAAAACTTGTACTAACCTTTTATAAACAAACACAAACTGAACACGAAACCACACGAATGACCCATAAAATCAATCAACTCATACCCAAAACTAATCAAGAACACTCCACAACTATTATCAAAAACTCTTAGCCTAAAAAGCCACTTATTTAATCCAAGTGATATCTTTCAATCTCCAAAATCATTTATTGAGCATCAAGGTAAGAAAGCAAGTTGTAAATGACCAAAACAATACTTGTATACACTCATATACACTCGTATAGACTCATATGTCATACGGATAACAATCAACGCAATGTGTGATAGATGAAAATGATAGCAAATCATGGTAACATGATGTAGTAAATAAAATTTATAAGTATTTTAATCAAAATTGTGCAACTACGAATTGTTGCATCGAGTTATTCAAGAAAGCTTAACAAAATACATGGAAAAGAATGTAGTTTTACAAAAACATTAAACAATAGGAGTTCACGCTTGGTTAGTTTGTTGCTTACAATAACAACCTCCGATTCCATGGAGTTTTGATTTTTAAGCCTTCTAAACACACTCATGAACTAATATAATCGAATCCGATGATTACAATCAGTGAAATGACACTATAAATAACAACTGAAAACTGGTACTAACCGTTTATAAAGAAACACAAACCGAACACGAAACCACACGAATGACCCTTAAAATCAATCAACTCATACCCAAAACTAATCAAGACCACTCCACAACCATTATCAAAAACTCTTGGCTTAAAAAGCCACTTATTTAAACCAAGTGATAAATTTCGATCTTCAAAATCATTTATTGAGCATCAAGGCAAGAAAGCAAGTTGTAAAGGACCAAAACACTACTTGTATACACATATACACTTGTATACACTCATATGTCATACGGATAAACAATCAACGCAATGTGTGATAGACGAAAATGATAGCAAATCATGGTAACATGATGTAGTAAATAAGATTTATCAGTATTTAATCAAAATTGTGCAACTACGAATTGTTGCATCGAGTTATTCAAGAAAGCTTAACAAAATACATGGAAAAGAATGTAGTTTTACAAAAACATTAAACAATAGGAGTTCACGGTGGTTAGTTTGTTGCTTACAATAACAACCTCCGATTCCATGGAGTTTGATTTTTAAGCCTTCTAAACACACTCATGAACTAATATAATGAATCCGATGATTACAATCAGAAATGACACTATAAATGACAACTGAAAACTGGTACTAACCGTTTATAAAGAAACACAAACCGAACACGAAACCACACGAATGACCCTTAAAATCAATCAACTCATACCCAAAACTAATCAAGACCACTCCACAACCATTATCAAAAACTCTTGGCTTAAAAAGCCACTTATTTAAACCAAGTGATAACTTTCGATCTCCAAAATTATTTATTGAGCATCAAGGCAAGAAAGCAAGTTGTAAAGGACCAAAACACAACTTGTATACACTCATATACACTCGTATACACTCATATGTCATACGTATAACAATCAACGCAATGTGTGATAGACGAAAATGATATCAAATCATGGTAACATGATGTAGTAAATAAGATTTATCGGAATTTTAATCAAAATTGTGCAACTACGAATTGTTGCATCGAGTTATTCAAGAAAGCTTAACAAAATACATGGAAAAGAATGTAGTTTTACAAAAACATTAAACAATAGGAGTTCACGCTTGGTTAGTTTGTTGTTTACAATAAAAACCTCCTGTTCCATGGAGTTTGATTTTTAAGCCTTCTAAACACACTCATGAACTAATATAATTGAATCCGATTATTACAATCAATGAAATGACAATATAAATGAAAACTGAAAACTGGTACTAACCGTTATAAAGAAACACAAACCGAACACGAAACCACATGAATGACCCTTAAAATCAATCAACTCATACCCAAAACTAATCAAGACCACTCCACAACCATTATCAAACACTCTTGGCTTAAAAAGCCACTTATTTAAACCAAGTGATAACTTTCGATCTCCAAAATCATTATTGAGCATCAAGGCAAGAAAGCAAGTTGTAAAGGACCAAAACACTAATTGTATACACTCATATACACTCGTATTCACTCATATGTCATACGTATAACAATCAACGCAATGGGATAGACGAAAATGATATCAAATCATTGTAACATGTTTAGTAAATAAGATTTTAGTATTTAATCAAAATTGTGCAACTACGAATTGTTGCATCGAGTTATTCAAGAAAGCTTAACAAAACACATGGAAAAGAATGTAGTTTTACAAAAACATTTAACAATAGGCGTTCACGCTTCGTTAGTTTGTTGCTTACAATAACAACCTCCGATTCCATGGAGTTTTGATTTTTAAGCCTTCTAAACACACTCATGAACTAATATAATCGAATCCAATGATTACAATCAGTGAAATGACACTTTAAATAACAACTGAAAACTGGTACTAACCGTTTATAAAGAAACACAAACCGAACACGAAACCATACGAATGAACCTTAAAATCAATCAACTCATACCCAAAACTAATCAAGACCACTCCACAACCATTATCAAAAACTCTTGGCTTAGAAAGCCACTTATTTAAACCAAGTGATAAATTTCGATCTTCAAAATCATTGATTGAGAATCAAGGCAAGAAAGCAAGTTGTAAAGGACCAAAACACTACTTGTATACACTCATATACACTCGTATAGACTCATATGTCATACGTATAACAATCAACGCAATGTGTGATAGACGAAAATGATTTCAAATCATGGTAACATGATGTAGTAAATAAAATTTAACAGTATTTTAATCAAAATTGTGCAACTACGAATTGTTGCATCAGGTTATTCAAGAAAGCTTAACAAAATACATGGAAAAGAATGTAGTTTTACAAAAACATTAAACAATAGGAGTTCACGGTTGGTTAGTTTGTTGCTTACAATAACAACCTCCGATTCCATGGAGTTTTGATTTTTAAGCCTTTTAAACACACTCATGAACTAATATAATTGAATCCGATGATTACAATCAGTGAAATGACACTATAAATAAAAACTGAAAACTGGTACTAACCGTTTATAAAGCAACACAAACTGAACACGAAACCACACAAATGACCCATAAAATCAATCAACTCATACCCAAAACTAATCAAGACCACTCCACAACCATTATCAAAAACTCTTAGCTTAAAAAGCCACTTATTTAAACCAAGTGATATCTTTCAATCTCTAAAATCATTTATTGAGCATCAAGGCAAGAAAGCATGTTGTAAAGGACCAAAACACTACTTGTATACACTCATATACACTCGTATACACTCATATGTCATACGTATAACAATCAACACAATGTGTGATAGACGAAAATGATATCAAATCATGGTAACATGATGTAGTAAATAAGATTTATCAGTATTTTAATCAAAATTGTGCAACTACAAATTGTTGCATCGAGTGATTCAAGAAAGCTTAACAAAATACATGGAAAAGAATGTAGTTTTACAAAAACATTAAACAATAAGAGTTCACGCTTGGTTAGTTTGTTGCTTACAATAAAAACCTCCTGTTCCATGGAGTTTGATTTTTAAGCCTTCTAAACACACTCTTGAACTAATATAATCGAATCCGATTATTACAATCAGTGAAATGACACTATAAATAACAACTGAAAAGTGGTACTAACCGTTTATAAAGAAACACAAACCGACGAAACCACATGAATGACCCTTAAAATCAATCAACTCATACCCAAAACTAATCAAGACCACTCCACAACCATTATCAAAAACTCTTGGCTTAAAAAGCCACTTTTTAAACCAAGTGATATCTTTCAATCTCCAAAATCATTTATTGAGCATCAAGACAAGAAAGCAAGTTCTAAAGGACCAAAACACTAATTGTATACACTCATATACACTCGTATTCACTCATATGTCATACGTATAACAATCAACGCAATGTGGGATAGACGGAAATGATATCAAATCATTGTAACATGTTTAGTAAATAAGATTTTCTAGTATTTTAATCAACATTGTGCAACTACAAATTGTTGGATCGAGTTATTCAAGAAAGCTTAACAAAATACATGGAAAAGAATGTAGTTTTACAAAAACATTTAACAATAGGCGTTCACGTTTCGTTAGTTTGTTGCTTACAATAACAACCTCCTATTCCAAAGAGTTTTGATTTTTAATCCTTCTAAACACACTCATGAACTAATATAATCTAATCTGAAGATTTCAATCATTGAAATGACACTATAAATAACAACTGAAAACTTGTACTAGCCGTTTATAAAGAAACACAAACCGAACAAAAAACCATACGAATGACCCTTAAAATCAATCAACTCATACCCAAAACTAATCAAGACCACTCCACAACCATTAACAAAAACTCTTGGCTTAAAAAGCCATTTATTTAAACCAAGTGATAAATTTCGATCTCCAAAATCATTTATTGAGAATCAAGGCAAGAAAGCAAGTTGTAAAGGACCAAAACACTACTTGTATACACTCATATACACTCGTATAGACTCATATGTCATACGGATAACAATCAACGCTATGTGTGATAGATGAAAATGATATCAAATCATGGTAACATGATGTAGTAAATAAAATTATCAGTATTTAATCAAAATTGTGCAACTACAAATTGTTACATCGAGTTATTCAAGAAAGCTTAACAAAATACATGGAAAAGAATGTAGTTTTACAAAAACATTAAACAAAAGAGTTCACGCTTGGTTAGTTTGTTGCTTACAATAACAACCTCCGTTCCATGGAGTTTGATTTTTAAGCTTTCTAAACACACTCATGAACTAATATAATCGAATCCGATATTACAATCAGTAAATGACAATATAAATGAAAACTGAAAACTGGTACTAACGTTTATAAAGAAACACAAACCGAACACGAAACCACAGGAATGACCCTTAAAATCAATCAACTCATACCCAAAACTAATCAAGACCACTCCACAACCATTATCAAACACTCTTGGCTTAAAAAGCCACTTATTTAAACCAAGTGATAACTTTCGATCTCCAAAATCATTTATTGAGCATCAAGACAAGAAAGCAAGTTCTAAAGGACCAAAACACTAATTGTATACACTCATATACACTCGTATTCACTCATATGTCATACGTATAACAATCAACGCAATGTGGGATAGACGGAAATGATATCAAATCATTGTAACATGTTTAGTAAATAAGATTTTCTAGTATTTTAATCAAAATTGTGCAACTACAAATTGTTGGATCGAGTTATTCAAGAAAGCTTAACAAAACACATGGAAAAGAATGTAGTTTTACAAAAACATTTAACAATAGGCGTTCACGTTTCGTTAGTTTGTTGCTTACAATAACAACCTCCTGTTCCATAGAGTTTTGATTTTTAATCCTTCTAAACACACTCATGAACTAATATAATCTAATTCGAAGATTACAATCATTGAAATGACACTATAAATAACAACTGAAAACTTGTACTAGCCGTTTATAAAGAAACAGAAACCGAACAAAAAACCATACGAATGACCCTTAAAATCAATCAACTCATACCCAAAACTAATCAAGACCACTCCACAACCATTATCAAAAACTCTTGGCTTAAAAAGCGATTTATTTAAACCAAGTGATAAATTTCGATCTCCAAAATCATTTATTGAGAATCAAGGCAAGAAAGCAAGTTGTAAAGGACCAAAAAACTACTTGTATACACTCATACACTCGTATAGCTCATATGTCATACGGATAACAATCAACGCTATGTGTGATAGATGAAAATGTTATCAAATCATGGTAACATGATGTAGTAAATAAAATTTATCAGTATTTTAATCAAAATTGTGCAACTACAAATTGTTACATCGAGTTATTCAATAATGCTTAACATAATACATGGAAAAGAATGTACTTTTACAAAAACATTAAAGAATAAGAGCTCACGCTTGGTTAGTTTGTTGCTTACAATAACAACCTCCTGTTCCATGGAGTTTGATTTTTAAGCTTTCTAAACACACTCATGAACTAATATAATCGAATCCGATTATTACAATCAGTGAATTGACAATATAAATGAAAACTAAAAACTGGTACTAACCGTTTATAAAGAAACACAAACCGAACACAAAACCACACGAATGACCCATAAAATCAATCAACTCATACCCAAAACTAATCAAGACCACTCCACAACCATTATCAAACACTCTTGGCTTAAAAAGCCACTTATTTAAACCAAGTGATAACTTTCGATCTCCAAAATCATTTATTGAGCATCAAGACAAGAAAGCAAGTTCTAAAGGACCAAAACACTAATTGTATACACTCATATACAATCGTATTCACTCATATGTCATACGTATAACAATCAACGCAATGTGGGATAGACGGAAATGATATCAAATCATTGTAATATGTTTAGTAAATAAGATTTTCTAGTATTTTAATCAAAATTGTGCAACTACAAATTGTTGGATCGAGTTATTCAAGAAAGCTTAACAAAACACATGCAAAAGAATGTAGTTTTACAAAAACATTTAACAATAGGCGTTCACGCTTCGTTAGTTTGTTGCTTACAATAACAACCTCCTATTCCATAGAGTTTTGATTTTTAATCCTTCTAAACACACTCATAAACTAATATAATCTAATCCGAAGATTACAATCATTGAAGTGACACTATAAATAACAACTGAAAACTGGTACTAGCCGTTTATAAAGAAACATAAACCGAACAAGAAACCATACGAAAAACCCTTAAAATCAATCAACTCATACCCAAAACTAATCAAGACCACTCCACAACTATTATCAAAAACTCTTGGCTTAAAAAGCCACTTATTTAAACCAAGTGATAAATTTCGATCTCCAAAATCATTTATTGAGAATCAAGGCAAGAAAGCAAGTTGTAAAGGACCAAAACACTACTTGTATACACTCATATACACTCGTATAGACTCATATGTCATATGGATAACAATCAACGCAATGTGTTATAGACGAAAATAATATCAAATCATGGTAACATGATGTAGTAAATAAAATTTATCAGTATTTTAATCAAAATTGTGGAACTACGAATTGTTGCACCGAGTTATTCAAGAAAGCTTAACAAAATACATGGAAAAGAATGTAGGTTTACAAAAACATTGAACAATAGGAGTTCACGCTTGGTTAGTTAGTTGCTTACAATAACAACCTCCGATTCCATGGAGTTTTGATTTTTAAGCCTTCTAAACACACTCATGAACTAATATAATCGAATCCGATGATTACAATCAGTGAAATGACGCTATAAATGACAACTGAAAATTGGTACTAACCGTTTATAAACAAACACAAACTGAACATGAAACCACACGAATGACCCATAAAATCAATCAACTCATACCCAAAACTAATCAAGACCACTCCACAACCATTAACAAAAACTCTTAGCTTAAAAAGCCACTTATTTAAACCAAGTGATATCTTTCAATCTCTAAAATCATTTATTGAACATCACGGCAAGAAGGCATGTTGTAAAAGACCAAAACACTACTTGTATACACTCATATACACTCGTATACACTCATATCTCATACGTATAACAATCAACGCAATGTGTGATAGACAAAAATGATATCAAATCATGGTAACATGATGTAGTAAATAAGATTTATCAGTATTTTAATCAAAATTATGCAACTACAAATTGTTGCAACGAGTTATTCAAGAAAGCTTAACAAAATACATGGAAAAGAATGTAGTTTTACAAAAACATTAAACAATAAGAGTTCACGCTTGGTTAGTTTGTTGCTTACAATAACAACCCCCTGTTCCATGGAGTTTGATTTTTAAGCTTTCTAAACACACTCATGAAGTAATATAATCGAATCCGATTATTACAATCAGTGAAATAACACTATAAATGACAACTGAAAATTGGTACTAACCATTTATAAAGAAACACAAACTGAACACGAAACCACATGAATGACCCTTAAAAATCAATCAACTCATACCCAAAACTAATGAAGACCACTCCATAACCATTATCAAACACTCTTGGCTTAAAAAGCCACTTATTTAAACCAAGTGATAACTTTTGATCTCCAAAATCATTTATTGAGCATCAAGGCAAGAAAGCAAGTTGTAAAGAACCAAAACACTAATTGTATACACTCATATACACTCGTATTCACTCATATGTCATACGTATAACAATCAACGCAATGTGGGATAGACGAAAATGATATCAAAACATTGTAACATGTTTAGTAAATAAGATTTTCTAGTATTTTAATCAAAATTGTGCAACTACAAATTGTTGGATCGAGTTATTCAAGAAAGCTTAACAAAATACATGGAAAATAATGTCGTTTTACAAAAAAATTAAACAATATTAGTTCACGCTTGGATAGTTTGTTGCTTACAATAACAACCTCCGATTCCATGAAGTTTTGATTTTTAAGCCTTCTAAACACACTCAGGAACTAATATAATCTAATCCGATGATTACAATCATTGAAATGACACTTTAAATAACAACTGAAAACTAGTACTAGCCGTTATAAAGAAAACACAAACCGAACACGAAAACCATACGAATGACCCTTAAAATCAATCAACTCATACCTAAAACTAATCAAGACCACTCCACAACCATTATCAAAAACTTGGCTTAAAAAGCCACTTATTTAAACCAAGTGATAATTTCGATCTAAAAAATCATTTATTAAGAATCAAGGCAAGAAAGCAAGTTGTAGAGGACCAAAACACTACTTGTATACACTCATATACACTCGTATACACTCATATGTCATACGGATAACAATCAACGCAATGTGTGATAGACGAAAATGATATGAAATCATGGTAACATGATGTAGTACATAAAATTGATCAGTATTTTAATCAAAATTGTGCAACTACGAATTGTTGCATCGAGTTATTCAAGAAAGTTTAACAAAATACATGGAAAAGAATGTAGTTTTACAAAAACATTAAACAATAGGAGTTCACGGTTGGTTAGTTTGTTGCTTACAATAACAACCTCCAATTCCATGGAGTTTTGATTTTTAAGCCTTCTAAACACACTAATGAACGAATATAATCAAATCCGATGATTACAATCATTGAAATGACACTTTAAATAACAACTGAAAACTAGTACTAGCCGTTTATAAAGAAACACAAACCGAACACGAAACCATACGAATGACCCTTAAAATCAATCAACTCATACCTAAAACTAATCAAGACCACTCCACAACCACTATCAAAAACTCTTGGCTTAAAAAGCCACTTATTTAAACCAAGTGATAAATTTCGATCTAAAAAATCATTTATTAAGAATCAAGGCAAGAAAGCAAGTTGTAGAGGACCAAAACACTACTTGTATACACTCATATACACTCGTATACACTCATATGTCATACGGATAACAATCAACGCAATGTGTGTGATAGATGAAAATGATATAACATGGTAACATGATGTAGTAAATAAAATTTATCAGTATTTTAATCAAAATTGTGCAACTACAAATTGTTACATCGAGTTATTCAAGAATGCTTAACAAAATACATGGAAAAGAATGTAGTTTTACAAAAACATTAAACAATAAGAGTTCACGCTTGGTTAGTTTGTTGCTTACAATAACAACCTCCTGTTCCATGGAGTTTGATTTTTAAGCTTTCTAAACACATTCATGAACTAATATAATCGAATCCGATTATTACAAGCAGTGAAATGACACTATAAATGACAAATGAAAACTGGTACTAACCGTTATAAAGAAAAAAACAACCGAACACGAAACCACATGAATGACCCTTAAAAATCAATCAACTCATACCCAAACTAATGAAGACCACTCCATAACCATTATCAAACACTCTTGGCTTAAAAAGCCACTTATTTAAACCAAGTGAGAACTTTCGATCTTCAAAATCATTTATTGAGCATCAAGGCAAGAAAGCAAGTTGTAAAGAACCAAAACACTAATTGTATACACTCATATACACTCGTATTCACTCATATGTCATACGTATAACAATCAACGCAATGTGGGATAGACGAAAATGATATCAAAACATTGTAACATGTTTAGTAAATAAGATTTTCTAGTAATTTAATCAAAATTGTGCAACTACAAATTGTTGGATCGAGTTATTCAAGAAAGCTTAACAAAATACATGGAAAATAATGTAGTTTCACAAAAAAATTAAACAATAGTAGTTCATGCTTGGATAGTTTGTTGCTTACAATAACAACCTCCGATTCCGTGGAGTTTTGATTTTTAAGCCTTCTAAACACACTCAAGAACTAATATAATCTAATCCGATGATTACAATCATTAAAATGACACTTTAAATAACAACTGAAAACTGGTACTAGCCGTTTATAAAGAAACACAAACCGAACACGAAACCATACGAATGACCCTTAAAATCAATCAACTCATACCCAAAACTAATCAAGACCACTCCACAACCACTATCAAAAACTCTTGGCTTAAAAAGCCACTTATTTAAACCAAGTGATAAATTTCGATCTAAAAAATCATTTATTAAGAATCAAGGCAAGAAAGCAAGTTGTAGAGGATCAAAACACTACTTGTATACACTCATATACACTCGTATACACTCATATGTTATACGGATAACAATCAACGCAATGTGTGATAGACGAAAATGATATGAAATCATGATAACATGATGTAGTAAATAAAATTTATCAGTATTTTAATTAAAATTGTGCAACTACGAATTGTTGCATCGAGTTATTCAAGAAAGCTTAACAAAATACATGGAAAAGAACGTAGTTTTACAAAAACATTAAACAATAGGAGTTCACGGTTGGTTAGTTTGTTGCTTACAATAACAACCTCCGATTCCATGGAGTTTTGATTTTTAAGCCTTCTAAACACACTCACGAACGAATATAATCAAATCCGATGATTGCAATCAGTGAAATGACACTATAAATTACAACTGAAAACTGGTACTAACCGTTTATAAACAAACACAAACTGAACACGAAATCACACGAATGACCCATAAAATCAATCAACTCATACCCAAAACAAATCAAGACCACTCCACAACCATTATCAAAAACTCTTAGCTTAAAAAGCCACGTATTTAAACCAAGTGATATCTTTCAATCTCCAAAATCATTTATTGAGCATCAAGGCGAGAAAGCAAGTTGTAAAGGACCAAAACACTACTTGTATACACTCATATACACTCGTATACACTCATATGTCATACGGATAACAAACAACGCAATGTGTGATAGATGAAAATGATATCAAATCATGGTAACATGATGTAGTAAATAAAATTTATCAGTATTTTAATCAAAATTGTGCAACTACAAATTGTTGCATCGAGTTATTCAAGAATGCTTAACAAAATACATGGAAAAGAATGTAGTTTTACAAAAACATTAAACAATAAGAGTTTACGCTTGGTTAGTTTGTTGCTTACAAGAACAACCTCCTGTTCCATGGAGTTTGATTTTCAAGCTTTCTAAACACACTCATGAACTAATATAATCGAATCCGATTATTACAAGCAGTGAAATGACACTATAAATGACAACTGAAAACTGGTACTAACCGTTTATAAAGAAACGCAAACCGAACACGAAACCACATGAATGACCCTTAAAAATCAATCAACTTATACCCAAAACTAATGAAGACCACTCCATAACCATTATCAAACACTCTTGGCTTAAAAAGCCACTTATTTAAACCAAGTGATAACTTTCGATCTTCAAAATCATTTATTGAGCATCAAGGCAAGAAAGCAAGTTCTAAAGGACCAAAACACTAATTGTATACACTCGTATTCACTCATATGTCATATGTATAACAATCAACGCAACGTGGGATAGACAAAAATGATATCAAATCATTGTAACATGTTTAGTAAATAAGATTTTCTAGTATTTTAATCATAATTGTGCAACTACAAATTGTTGGATCGAGTTATTCAAGAAAGCTTAATAAAATACATGAAAATAATGTAGTTTTACAAAAACCTTAAACAATAGTAGCTCACGTTTAGATAGTTTGTTGCTTACAATAACAACCTCCGATTCCATGGAGTTTTGATTTTTAAGCCTTCTAAACACACTGAGGAACTAATATAATCTAATCCGATGATTACAATCATTGAAATGACACTTTAAATAACAACTGAAAACTGGTACTAGCCGTTTATAAAGAAACACAAACCGAACACGAAACCATACGAATGACCCTTAAAATCAATCAACTCATACCCAAAACTAATCAAGACCACTCCACAACCACTATCAAAAACTCTTGGCTTAAAAAGCCACTTATTTAAACCAAGTGATAAATTTCGATCTAAAAAATCATTTATTAAAAATCAAGGCAAGAAAGCAAGTTGTAGAGGACCAAAACACTACTTGTATGCACTCATATACACTCGTATACACTCATATGTCATACGGATAACAATCAACGCAATGTGTGATAGACGAAAATGATATGAAATCATGGTAACATGATGTAGTAAATAAAATTTATCAGTATTTTAATCAAAATTGTGCAACTACGAATTGTTGCATCGAGTTATTCAAGAAAGCTTAACAAAATACTTGGAAAAGAATGTAGTTTTACAAAGTATTAAACAATAAAAGTTCATGCTTGGTTAGTTTGCTGCTTACAATAACAACCTCATGTTCCATGGAGTTTGATTTTTAAGCCTTCTAAACACACTCATGAACTAATATAATCGAATCCGATTATTACAATCAGTGAAATGACACTATAAATGACAACTGAAAATTGGTACTAACAGTTTATAAAGAAACACAAACCGAACACGAAACCACATGAATGACCCTTAAAAATCAATCAACGCAATGTGGGATAGACGAAAATGATATCAAATCATTGTAACATGTTTAGTAAATAAGATTTTCGAGTTTTTTAATCAAAATTGTGCCACTACAAATTGTTGGATCTAGTTATTCAAGAAAGCTTAATAAAATACATGGAAAATAATGTAGTTTTACAAAAAAATTAAACAATAGTAGCTCACGTTTGGATAGTTTGTTGCTTACAATAACAACCTACGATTCCATTGAGTTTTGATTTTTAAGCCTTCTAAACACACTAAGGAACTAATATAATCTAATCCGATGATTACAATCATTGATACGACACTATAAATAACAACTGAAAACTGGTACTAGCTCTTTATAAAGAAACACAAACCGAACACGAAACCATCCGAATGACCCTTAAAATCAATCAACTCATACCCAAAACTAATCAACACCACTCCACAACCATTATCAAAAACTCTTGGCTTAAAAAGCCACTTATTTAAACCAAGCGATAAATTTCGATCTCAAAAATCATTTATTGAGAATCAAGGCAAGAAAGCAAGTTGTAGAGGACCAAAACACTACTTGTATACACTCATATACACTCGTATACACTCATATGTGATACGGATAACAATCAACGCAATGTGTGATGGACGAAAATGATATCAAATCATGGTAACATGATGTAGTAAATAAGATTTATCAGTATTTTAATCAAAATTATGCAACTACAAATTGTTGCATCGAGTTATTCAAGAAAGCTAAACAAAATACATGGAAAAGAATGTAGTTTTACAAAAACATTAAACAATAAGAGTTCATGCTTGGTTAGTTTGTTGCTTACAATAACAACCTCCTATTTCATGGAGTTTGATTTTTAAGCATTCTAAACACACTATTAACTAATATAATCGAATCCGATTATTACAATCAGTGAAATGACACTATAAATGACAACTGAAAACTGGTACTAAACGCTTATAAAGAAACACAAACCAAACACGAAACCACGGGAATGACCCTTAAAATCAATCAACTCATACCCAAAACTAAACAAGACCACTCCACAACCATTATCAAACACTCTTGGCTTAAAAAGCCACTTATTTAAACCAAGTGATAACTTTCGATCTCCAAAATCATTTATTGAGCATCAAGGTAAGAAAGCAAGCTGTAAATGGCCAAAACACTAATTGTATACACTCATATACACTCGTATTCACTCATATGTCATACGTATAACATTGAACGCAATGTGTGATAGACGAAAATGATATCAAATCATGGTAACATGTTTAGTAAATAAAATTTTGTAGTATTTTAATCAAAATTGTGCAACTACGAATTGTTGCATCGAGTTAGTCAAGAAAGCTTAACAAAATACATGGAAAAGAATGTAGTTTTACAAAAATATTAAACAATAGGAGTTCACGCTTCGTTAGTTTGTTGCTTACAATAACAACCTCCTATTCCATAGAGTTTTGATTTTTAAGCCTTCTAAACACACTCATGAACTAATATAATCAAATCCGATTATTACAATTAATGAAATGACACTATAAATGACAACTGAAAACTGGTACTAACCATTTATAAAGAAACACAAACTGAACACGAAACCACACGAATGACCCATAAAATCAGTCAACTCATACCCAAAACTAATCAAGACCACTCCACAACCATTATCAAAAACTCTTAGCTTAAAAAGCCACTTATTTAAACCAAGTGATATCTTTCTATCTCCAAAATAATTTATTGAGCATCAAGGCAAGAAAGCATGTTGTAAAGGACCAAAACACTACATGTACACACTCATATACACTCGTATACACTCATATGTCATACGTATAACAATCAACACAATGTGTGATAGACGAAAATGATATCAAATCATGCTAACATGATGTAGTAAATAAGATTTATCAGTATTTTAATCAAAATCGTGCAACTACAAATTGTTGCATCGAGTTATTCAAGAAAGCTTAACAAAATACGTGGAAAAGAATGTAGTTTTGACAAAAACATTAAACAATAAGAGTTCACGCTTGGTTAGTTTGTTGCTTACAATAACAACCTCCTGTTCCACGGAGTTTGATTTTTAAGCCTTCTAAACACACTCATGAAATAATATAATCGAATCCGTTTATTACAATCAGTGAAATGACAATATAAATGAAAACTGAAAACTGGTACTAACCGTTTATAAAGAAACACAAACCGAACACGAAACCACATGAATGACCATTAAAAATCAATCAACTCATACCCAAAACTAATCAAGACCACTCCTCAACCATTATCAAACACTCTTGGCTTAAAAAGCCACTTATATAAACCAAGTGATAACTTTCGATCTCCAAAATCATTTATTGAGTATCAAGGCAAGAAAGCAAGTTGTAAAGGACCAAAACACTAATTGTATACACTCATATACACTCGTATGCACTCATATGTTATACGTACAACAATCAACGCAATGTGGGATAGACGAAAATGATATCAAAACATTGTAACATGTTTAGTAAATAAGATTTTCTAGTATTTTAATCAAAATTGTGCAACTACAAGTTGTTGGATCGAGTTATTTAAGAAAGCTTAACAAAATACATGGAAAAGAATGTAGTTTTACAAAAAAATTAAACAATAGTAGTTCACTCTTGGATAGTTTGTTGCTTATAATAACAACTTCCGATTCCATGGAGTTTTTATTTTTAAACCTTCTAAACACACTAAGGAACTAATATAATCTAATCCGATGATTACAATCATTGATACGACACTATAAATAACAACTGAAAACTGGTACTAGCTCTTTATAAAGAAACACAAACCGAACACAAAACTATACGAATGACCCTTAAAATCAATCAACTCATACCCAAAACTAATCAAGACCACTCCACAACCATTATCAAAAACTCTTGGCTTAAAAAGCCACTTATTTAAACCAAGTGATAAATGTCGATCTCCAAAATCATTTATTGAGAATCAAGGCAAGAAAGAAAGTTGTAAAGGACCCAAACACTACTTGTATACACTCACATACACTCGTATACACTCATATGTCATACGGATAACAATCAGCGCAATGTGTGATAGACGAAAATGATAACAAATCATGGTAACATGATGTAGTAAATAAAATTTATCAGTATTTTAATCAAAATTGTACAACTACGAATTGTTGCATCGAGTTATTCAAGAAAGCTTAACAAAATACATGGAAAAGAATGTAGTTTAACAAAAATATTAAACAATAGGAGTTCACGCTTCGTTAGTTTGTTGCTTACAATAACAACCTCCGATTCCATGGAGTTTTGATTTTTAAGCCTTCTAAACACACTCAGGAACTAATATAATCTAATCCGATGATTACAATCATTGAAATGACACTATAAATAACAACTGAAAACTAGTACTAGCTGTTTATAAAGAAACACAAACCGAACTCGAAACCATACGAATGACCCTTAAAATCAATCAACTCATACCCAAAACTAATACAGACCACTCCATAACCATTATCAGAAACTCTTGGCTTAAAAAGCCACTTATTTAAACCAAGTGATAACTTTCGATCTCCAAAATCATTTATTGAGCATCAAGGCAAGGAAGCAAGTTGTAAAGACCAAAACACTAATTGCGTACACTCATATACACTCATATAGACTCATATGTCATACGGATAACAATCAACGCAATGTGTGATAGACGAAAATGATATCAAATCATGGTAACATGATGTAGTAAATAAAATTTATCAGTATTTTAATCAAAATTGTGCAACTACAAATTGTTGCATCGAGTTATTCAAGAATGCTTAACAAAATACATGGAAAAGAATGTAGTTTTACAAAAAAATTAAACAATAAGAGCTCACGCTTGGTTAGTTTGTTGCTTACAATAACAACCTCCTGTTCCATAGAGTTTGATTTTTAAGCTTTCTAAACACACTCATGAACTAATATAATCGAATCCGATTATTACAATCAGTGAAATGACAATATAAATGAAAACTGAAAACTAGTACTAACCGTTTATAAAGAAACACAAACCGAACACGAAACCACATGAATGAACCTTAAAAATCAATCAACTCATACCCAAAACTAATCAAGACCACTCCACAACCATTATCAAACACTCTTGGCTTAAAAAGCCACTTATATAAACCAAGTGATAACTTTCGATCTCCAAAATCATTTCTTGAGTATCAAGGCAAGAAAGCAAGTTGTAAAGGACCAAAACACTAATTGTATACACTCATATACACTCGTATTCACTCATATGTCATACGTACAACAATCAACGCAATGTGGGATAGACGAAAATGATATCAAAACATTGTAACATGTTTAGTAAATAAGATTTTCTAGTATTTTAATCAAATTATGCAACTACAAATTGTTGCATCGAGTTATTCAAGAAAGCTTAACAAAATACATGGAAAACAATGTAGTTTTAAAAAAACATTAAACAATAAGTGTTCACGCTTGGTTAGTTTGTTGCTTACAATAACAACCTCCGATTCCATGGAGTTTTGATTTTTAAGCCATCTAAACACACTCAGGAACTAATATAATCTAATCCGATGATTACAATCATTGAAATGACACTATAAATAACAACTGAAAACTAGTACTAGCAGTTTATAAAGAAACACAAACCGAATACGAAACCATACGAATGACCCTTAAAATCGATCAACTCATACCCAAAACTAATCAAGACCACTCCACAACCATTATCAAAAACTCTTGGCTTAAAAAGCCACTTATTTAAACTAAAGTGATAAATTTCAATCTCCAAAATCATTTATTGAGAATCAAGGCAAGAAAGCAAGTTGTAAAGGACCAAAACACTACTTGTATACACTCATATACACTCGTATAGACTCATATGTCATACGGATAACAATCAACGCAATGTGTGATAGACGAAAAAGATATCAAATCATGGTAACATGATGTAGTAAATAAAATTTATCAGTATTTTAATCAAAATTGTGCAACTACGAATTGTTGCATCGAGTTATTCAAGAAAGCTTAACAAAATACATGGAAAAGAATGTAGTTTTAAAAAACATTAAACAGTAGGAGTTCACGCTTGGTTAGTTTGTTGCTTACAATAACAACCTCCGATTCCATGGAGTTTTGATTTTTAAGCCTTCTAAACACACTCATGAACTAATATAATTGAATCCGATGATTACAATCAGTTAAATAACACTATAAATTACAACTGAAAACTGGTACTAACCGTTTATAAAGAAACACAAATTGAACACGAAACCACACGAATGACCCATAAAATCAATCAACTCATATCCAAAACTAATCAAGACCACTCCACAACCATTATCAAAAACTCTTAGCTTAAAAAGTCACTTATTTAAACCAAGTGATATCTTTCAATCTCCAAAATCATTTATTGAGCATCAAGGCAAGAAAGCAAGTTGTAAAGGACCAAAACACTAATTGTATACACTCATATACACTCGTATTCACTCATATGTCATACGAATAACAATCAACACAATGTGTGATAGACGAAAATGATATCAAATCATGGTAACATGATGTAGTAAATAAGATTTATCAGTATTTTAATCAAAATTGTGCAACTACAAATTGTTGCATCGAGTTATTCAAGAAAACTTAACAAAATACATGGAAAAGAATGTAGTTTTATAAAAACATTTAACAATAGGAGTTCACGTTTGGTTAGTTTGTTGCTTACAATAACAACCTCCTATTTCATAGAGTTTTGATTTTTAAGCCTTCTAAACACACTCATGAACTAATATAATCAAATCTGATTATTACAATCAATGAAATGACACTATAAATGACAACTGAAAACTGGTACTAACCGTTTATAAAGAAACACAAACCGAACACGAAACCACATGAATGACCCTTGAAACCAATCAACTCATACCCAAAACTAATCAAGACCACTCCACAACCATTATCAAACACTCTTGGCTTAAAAAGCCACTTATTTAAACCAAGTGATAACTTTCTATCTCCAAAATCATTTATTGAGCATCAAGGCAAGAAAGTAAGTTGTAAAGGACCAAAACACTAATTGTATACACTCATATACACTCGTATTCACTCATATGTCATACGTACAACAATCAACGCAATGAGGGATAGACGAAAATGATATCAAATCATTGTAACATGTTTAGTAAATAAGATTTTCTATTATTTTAATCAAAATTGTGCAACTACAAATTGTTGAGCGAGTTATTCAAGAAAGCTAAACAAAATACATGGAAAAGAATATAGTTTTACAAAAACATTTAACAATAGGAGTTCACGCTTGGTTAGTTTGTTGTTTACAATAACAACCTCCTATTCCATAGAGTTTTGATTTTTAAGCCTTCTAAACACACTGATGAACTAATATAATCAAATCCGATTATTACAATCAATGAAATGACACTATAAATGACAACTGAAAACTGGTACTAACCGTTTATAAAGAAACACAAACCGAACACGAAACCACATGAATGACCCTTAAAATCAATCAACTCATACCCAAAACTAATCAAGACAACTCCACAACCATTATCAAATACTCTTTGGCTTAAAAAGCCACTTATTTAAACCAACTAATAACTTTCGATCTCCAAAATCATTTATTGAGCATCAAGGCAATAAAGCAAGTTGTAAAGGACCTAAACACTAATTGTATACACTCATATACACTCGTATTCACTCATATGTCATACGTATAACAATCAACGCAATGTGTGATAGACGAAAATGATATCAAATCATTATAACATGTCTAGTAAATAAGATTTTCTAGTATTTTAATCAAAATTGTGCAACTACAAATTGTTGGATCGAGTTATTCAAGAAATCTTAACAAAATACATGGAAAAGAATGTAGTTTTACAAAAAAATTAAACAATAGTAGTTCACGCTGGGATAGTTTGTTGCTTACAATAACAACCTCCGATTCCATGGAGTTTTGATTTTTAAGCCTTCTAAACACACTCAGGAACTAAAATAATATAATCCGATGATTACAATCATTGAAATGACACTATAAATAACAACTGAAAACTGATACAAGCCGTTTATAAAGAAACACAAACTGAACACGAAACCATACGAATGACCCTTAAAATAAATCAACTCATACCCAAAACTAATCAAGACCACTCCACAACCATTATCAAAAACTCTTGGCTTAAAAAGCCACTTATTTAAACCAAGTGATAAATTTCGATCTTCAAAATCATTTATTGAGAATCAAGGCAAGAAAGCAAGTTGTAAAGGACCAAAACACTACTCGTATGCACTCATATGTCATACGTATAACAATCAACGCAATGTGCGATAGACGAAAATGATATCAATACATGGTAACATGATGTAGTAAATAAAATTTATCAGTATTTTAATGAAAATTATGCAACTACGAATTACTGCATCGAGTTATTCAAGAAAGCTTAACAAAATACATGGAAAAGAATGTAGTTTTACAAAAACAATAAACAATAGGAGGTCATGCTTGGTTAGTTTGTTGCTTACAATAACAACCTCCGATTCCATGGAGTTTTGATTTTTAAGCCTTCTAAACACACTCATGAACTAATATAATCAAATTCGATGATTACAATCATTGAAATGACACTATAAATGACAACTAAAAACAAGTACTAAGTATTAATAAAGAAACACAAACCGAACACGAAACCACACGAATGACCCTTAAAATCAATCAACTCATACACAAAACTAATCAAGACCACTCCACAACCATTATCAAACATTCTCGGCTTAAAAAGCCACTTGTTTAAACCAAGTGATAACTTTCGATCTCAAAAATCGTTTATTGAGCACGAAGGCAAGAAGGCAAGTTGTAAAGGACCAAAACACTACTTTTATTCACTCATATACACTCGTATTCACTCATATGTCATACGTATAACAATCAACGCAATGTGTGATGGACGAAAATGATATCAAATCACTGTAACATGTTTAGTAAGTAAGATTTTCTAGTATTTTAATAATTGTGCAACTACGAATTACCGTATCAAGTTATTCAAGAAAGCTTAACAAAATACATGTAAAAGAATCTAGTTTTACAAAAACATTAAACAAGAGTAGTTCACGCTTGGATAGTTTGTTGCCTACAATAACAACCTACGATTCCATATAGTTTCGATTTTTAAGCCTTCTAAACACACTCAGGAACTAATATAATCGAATCCGATGATTACAATAATTGGAATGACACTATAAATGACAACTGAAAACTGTTACTAGTCGTTTAAAAAGTAACACAAAACGAACACGAAATTACATGAATGACCCTTAAAATCAATCAATTTACACCCAAAACTAATCAAGACCACACCACAACAATTATCAAAAACTCTTGGCTTAAAAAGCCACTTATTTAAACCAAGTGATAACTTTCGATCTCCAAAATCATTTATTGAGCATCAAGGCAAGAAAGCAAGTTGTAAAGGACCAAAACACTACTTGTATAAACTCATATACACTCGTATACACTCATATGTCGTACTTATAACAATCAACGCAATGTGTGATAGACGAAAATAATATCAAATCATGGTAACATGATGCAGTAAATAAGATTTGTCAGTATTTTAATCAAAATTATGCAACTATGAATTGTTGCATCGATTTATTGAAGAAAGCTTACCAAAATACATGGAAAAGAATGTAGTTTTACAAAAACATTAAACAATAGGAGTTCAGGCTTGGTTAGTTTGTTGCTTACAATAACAACCTCCGATTCCATGGAGTTTTGATTTTTAAGCCTTCTAAACACACTCATGAACTAATATAATCGAATCCCGTGATTACAATCAATGAAATGACACAATAAATGATAACTGAAAACTGGTAATAACCATTTATAAAAAAACACAAACCGAACACAAAACCACACGAATGAACCTTAAAATAAATCAACTCATACCCAAAACTAATCAAGACCACTCCACAACCATTATCAAAAACTCTTGGCTTAAAAAGCCACTTATTTAAACCAAGCGATAACTTTCGATCTTCAAAATCATTTTTTATTGAGCATCAAGGCAAGAAAGCAAGTTGTAAAGGACCAAAACACCAATTGCATACACTCATATACACTCGTATTCACTCATATGTAATACGTATAACAATCAACGCAATGTGTGATAGACGAAAATGATATCAAATCATTGTAACATGTTTATTAAATAAGATTTTCTAGTATTTTAATAAAAATTGTGCAACTACAAATTGTTGGATCGAGTTATTCAAGAAAGCTTAACAAATACATGGAAAAAAATGTAGTTTTACCAAAACATTAAACAATAGAAGTTCATGCTTGGTTAGTTTGTTGCTTACAATAACAACCTCCTATTCCATAGAGTTTTGATTTTTAAGCCTTCTAAACACACTCATGAACTAATATAATCGAATCCGATTATTACAATCAGTGAAATGACACTATAAATGACAACTAAAAACTGGTACTAACCGTTAATATAGAAACACAAACCAAACACGAAACCACACGAATGACCCTGAAAATCAATCAACTAATAACCAAAACTAATCAAGACCACTCCAGAACCATTATCAAAAACTCTTGGATTAAAAAGCCACTTATTTAAACCAAGTGATAACTTTCGATCTCCAAAATCATTTATTGAGCGTCAAGGCAAGAAAGCAAGTTGTAAAGGAACAAAACACTACTTGTATACACTCATATATGCTTGTATACACTCATATGTCATACGTATAACAATCAATGCAATGTGTGATAGACGAAAATGATATCAAATCATGGTAACATGATGTAGTAAATAAAATTTATCTGTATTTTAATAAAAATTATGCAACTACGAATTACTGCATCGAGTTATTCAAGAAAACTTAACAAAATACATGGAAAAGAATGTAGCTTTACAAAAACATTAAACAATAGGAGTCCACGCTTGGTTAGTTTGTTGCTTACAATAACAACCTCCGATTCCATGGAGTTTTGATTTTTAAGTCTTCAAAACACACTC
This sequence comes from Flaveria robusta, assembly GCA_025506415.1. Lineage (NCBI taxonomy): Eukaryota > Viridiplantae > Streptophyta > Magnoliopsida > Asterales > Asteraceae > Flaveria > Flaveria robusta. Next base: position 18,045,252 of record CM046474.1, read on the forward strand.
ATGAACTAATATAATCCAATCTGATGATTACAATCAGTGAAATGACACTATAAATGACAACTGAAAACTGGTACTAACCCTTTATAAAGAAACACAAACTGAACACGAAACCACACAAATGAACCTTAAAATCAATCAACTCATGCCCAAAACTAATCAAGATCACTCCACAACCATTATCAAACACTATCAGCTTAAAAAGCCACTTATTTATACCAAGTGATAACTTTAGATCTCCAAAATCATTTATTGAGCATCAAGGCAAGAAAGCAAGTTGTAAAGGACCAAAACACTAATTGCATACACTCATACACACTCGTATTCACTCATATGTCATACGTATAACAATCAACGCAACGTGTGATAGACGAAAATGATATTAAATCATTGTAACATGTTTAGTAAATAAGATTTCTAGTATTTTAATCAAAATTATGCAACTACAAATTGTTGGATCGAGTTGTTCAAGAAAGCTTAACAATATACATGGAAAAAAATTTAGTTTTACGAAAACATTAAACAATAGGAGTTCACGCTTAGTTAGTTTGTTGCTTACAATAACAACCTCCTATTCCATAGAGTTTTGATTTTTAAGCCTTCTAAACACACTCATGAACTAATATAATCGAATCCGATTATTACAATCAGTGAAATGACACTATAAATGACAACTAAAAACTGGTACTAACTGTTAATAAAGAAACACAAACGAACACGAAACCACACGAATGACCCTGAAAATCAATCAACTAATAACGAAAACTAATCAAGACCACTCCACAACCATTATCAAAAACTCTTGGCTTAAAAAGCCACTTATTTAACCCAAGTGATAACTTTTGATCTCCAAAATCATTTATTGAGCATCAAGGCAAGAAAGCAAGTTGTAAAGGACAAAAACACTACTTGTATACACTAATATACACTCGTATACACTCATATGTCATACGTATGACAATCAACGCAATGTGTGATAGACGAAAATGATATCAAATCATGGTAACATGATGTAGTAAATAAGATTTAACAGTATTTTCATCAAAATCGTGCAACTATGAATTATTGTATCGAGTTATTCAAGAAAGCTTAACAAAATACATGAAAAAGAATGTAGTTTTACAAAAACAATAAACAATAGGAGGTCCACGCTTGGTTAGTTTGTTGCTTACAATAACAACCTCCGATTCCATGGAGTTTTGAATTTTAAGTCTTCAAAACACACTCATGAACTAATATAATCGAATCTGATGATTACAATCAGTGAAATGACACTATAAATAACAACTAAAAACTGGTACTAACCGTTTATAAAGAAACACAAACTGAACACGAAACCACACGAATGACCCTTAAAATCAATCAACTCATACCCAAAACTAATCAAGACCACTCCACAACCATTATCAAACACTATCGGCTTAAAAAGCCACTTATTTAAACCAAGTGATAACTTTCGATCTCCAAAATCATTTATTGAGCATCAAGGCAAGAAAACAAGTTGTAAAGGACCAAAACACTACTTGTATACACTCATATACACTGGTATACACTCATATGTCATACGTATAACAATCAACACAATGTGTGATAGACGAAAATGATATGAAATCACGGTAACATGATGTAGTAAATAAGATTTGTCAGTATTTTAATCAAAATTGTGTAACTACGAACTACTGCATCGAGTTATTCAAGAAAGCTTAACAAAATGCATGGAAAAAAATGTAGTTTTACAAAAACATTAAACAATAGGAGTTCACACTTGGTTAGTTTGTTGCTTACAATAACAACCTCCGATTCCATGGAGTTTTGATTTTTAAGCCTTCTAAACACACTCATGAACTAATATAATCGAATCTGATGATTACAATCAGTGAAATGACACTATAAATGACAACTGAAAACTGGTACTAACCGTTTATAAAGAAACACAAACTGAACACGAAACTACATGAATGACCCTTAAAATCAATCAACTCATACCCAAAACTAATCAAGACCACTCCACAACCATTATCAAACACTCTCGGCTTAAAAATCAACTTATCTAAACCAAGTTTTAACTTTAGATCTCGAAAATCATTTATTGACCATCAAGGCAAGAAAGCAAGTTGTAACGGACCAAAACACTACTTGTATACACTCATATGTCAAACGTATAACAATCAACGCAATGTGTGATAGACGAAAATGATATCAAATCATGGTAACATGATGTAGACAAATAAGATTTATCAGTATTTTAATCAAAATTGTGCAACTACGAATTGTTGCATTGAGTTATTCAAGAAAGCTTAACCAAATACTTGGAAAACAAACGTAGTTTTACAAGAACTCTAAACAATAAGAGTTCACGCTTGGTTAGTTTGTTGATTACAATAACAACCTCCGATTCCATGGAGTTTTGATTTTTAAGCCTTCTAAACACACTCATGAACTAATATAACCGAATTCGATGATTATAACACCGAAATAACACTATAAATGACAACTGAAAACCGGTAATAACCATTTATAAAGAAACACAAACCGAACATGAAACCACACGAATGACCCTTAAAATCAATCAACTCATACCCAAAACTAATCAAGACCACTCCACAACCATTATAAAAAACTCTTGGTTTAAAAAGACACTAATTTAAACCAAGGAATAACTTTCGATCTCCAAAATCATTTATTGAGCATCAAGGTAAGAAAGCAAGTTGTAAAGGACCAAAACACTACTTGTATACACTCATATACACTAGCATGCACTCATATGTGATACGTATAACAATCGACGCAATGTGTGATAGACGAAAATGATATCAAGTCATGGTAACATGATGTAGTAATTAAAATTTATTAGTATTTTAATCAAAATTGTGCAACTACGAATTGTAGCATCGAGTTATTCAAGAAAACTTAACAAAATATATGGAAAAGAATATAGTTTTACAATAACATTAAACAATAAGAGTTCACACTTGGTTAGTTTGTTTCATACAATAACAACCTCCGATTCCATGGAGTTTCAATTTTTAAGCCTTCTCAACACACTCATGAACTAATATAATCGAATCCGATTATTACAATTAGTGAAATGACATTATAAATGACAACTGAAAACTAGTACTAACCGTTTTTAAAGAAACACAAACCGAACCCGAAACCACACGAATGACCCATAAAATCAATCAACTCATACCTAAAACAAATCAAGACCACTCCACAACCATTATCAACACTCTCGGCTTAAAAAGCCACTTATTTAAACCAAGTGATAACTTTCGATCTCAAAAATCATTTATTGAGCATCAAGGCAAGAAATCCAGTTGTAAAGGACCAAAACACTAATTCTATACACTCATATACACTCGTATTCACTCATATGTCATACGTATAACAATCAACGCAATGTGTGATAGACGAAAATGATATCAAATCATTGTAACATGTTTAGTAAATAAGATTTTCAAGTATTTTAATCAAAATTGTGTAACTACGAATTACTGCATCGAGTTATTCAAGAAAGCTTAACAAAATACATGATATCAAATCATTAAACAATAGTAGTTCACGCTTGGATAGTTTGTTGTTTACAATAACAACCTCCGATTCCATAGAGTTTTGATTTTTAAGCCTTCTAGACACACTCAGGAACTAATATAATCAAATGCGATGATTACAATCATTGAAATGACACTATAAATGACAACTGAAAACTGGTTTTAGCCGTTTATAAAGAAACACCAACCGAACACGAAACCACACGAATGACCCTTAAAATTAATCAACTCATACCCAAAACTAATCAAGACCACTTCACAACCATTATCAAAAACTCTTGGCTTAAAAAGCCACTTATTTAAACCAAGTGATTACTTTCGATCTCCAAAATCATTTATTGAGCATCAAGGCAAGAAAGCAAGTTGTAAAGGACCAAAACACTACTTGTATACACTCATATACACTCGTATACACTCATATGTCAACCATATAACAATCAACGCAATGTATGATACACAAAAATGATATCAAATCATGGTAACATGATGTAGTAAATAAGATTTATCAGTATTTTAATTAAAACTGTGCAACTACGAATTCTTGCATCGAGTTATTCAAGAAAGCTTAAAAAAATACATGGAAAAGAATGTAGTTTTACAAAAACATTAAGCAATAGTAGTTCACGCTTGGATAGTTTGTTGTTTACAATAACAACCTCCGATTCCACGAAGTTTCCATTTTTAAGCATTCTAAAACACTCAGAAACTTATATAATCATATCCGATAATTACAATCATTGAAATGACACTATAAATGACAATTGAAAACTGGTAATAGCCATTTATAAAGAAACACAAACCGAACACAAAACCACACGAATGACTCGTAAAATCAATCAACTCACACACAAAACTAATCAAGACCACTCCACACCATTATCAAACATTCTCGGCTTAAAAAGCCACTTGTTTAAACCAAGTGATAACTTTCGATCTCGAAATCATTTATTGAGCATTAAGGCAAGAAAGCAAGTTGTAAAGGACCAAAACACTACTTGTATACACTCATATACACTCGTATTCACTCATATGTCATACGTATAGCAATCAACGCAATGTGTGATGGACGAAAATGATATCAAATCATTGTAACATGTTTAGTAAGTAAGATTTCTAGTATTTTAATAATTGTGCAACTACGAATTACTGTATCGAGTTATTCAAGAAAGCTTAACAAAATACATGGAAAAGAATCTAGTTTTACAAAAACATTAAACAATAGTAGTTCACGCTTGGATAGTTTGTTGCGTACAATAATAACCTACGATTCCATGGAGTTTCGATTTTTAAGCCTTTTGAACACACTCAGGAACTAATATAATCGAATCCAATGATTACAATCATTGAAATGACACTATAAATGACAACTGAAAACTGGTACTAGTCGTTTATAAAGAAACACAAAACGTACACGAAAGCATATGAATGGCCCTTAAAATCAATCAACTTACACCCAAAACTAATCAAGACCACTCAACAACTTTTATCAAAAACTCTTGGCTTAAAAAGCCACTTATTTAAACAAGTGATAACTTTCGATCTCCAAAATCATTTATTGAGCATCAAGGCAAGAAAGCAAGTTGTAAAGGACCAAAACACTACTTGTATACACTCATATACACTCGTATACACTCATATGTCAACCATATAACAATCAACGCAATGTATGATAGACAAAAATGATATCAAATCATGGTAACATGATGTAGTAAATAAGATTTATCAGTATTTTAATTAAAACTGTGCAACGATGAATTCTTGCATCGAGTTATTCAAGAAAGCTTAAAAAATACATGGAAAAGAATGTAGTTTTACAAAAACATTAAGCAATAGTAGTTCACGCTTGGATAGTTTGTTGTTTACAATAACAACCTCCGATTCCACGAGTTTCCATTTTTAAGCATTCTAAAACACTCAGAAACTATATAATCAAATCCGATAATTACAATCATTGAAATGACACTATAAATGACAATTAAAACTGGTAATAGCCATTTATAAAGAAACACAAACCGAACACAAACCACACGAATGACCCGTAAAATCGATCAACTCACACACAAAACTAATCAAGACCACTCCACACCATTATCAAACATTCTCGGCTTAAAAAGCCACTTGTTTAAACCAAGTGATAACTTTCGAACTCGAAAATCATTTATTGAGCATTAAGGCAAGAAAGCAAGTTGTAAAGGACCAAAACACTACTTGTATACACTCATATACACTCGTATTCACTCATATGTCATACGTATAGCAATCAACGCAATGTGTGATGGACGAAAATGATATCAAATCATTGTAACATGTTTAGTAAGTAAGATTTTCTAGTATTTTAATAATTGTGCAACTACGAATTACTGTATCGAGTTATTCAAGAAAGCTTAACAAAATACATGGAAAAGAATCTAATTTTACAAAAACATTAAACAATAGTAGTTCACGCTTGGATAGTTTGTTGCTACAATATAACCTACGATTCCATGGAGTTTCGATTTTTAAGCCTTTTGAACACACTCAGGAACTAATATAATCGAATCCAATGATTACAATCATTGAAATGACACTATAAATGACAACTGAAAACTGGTACTAGTCGTTTATAAAGAAACACAAAACGTACACGAAAGCATATGAATGGCCCTTAAAATCAATCAACTTACACCCAAAACTAATCAAGACCACTCAACAACTTTTATCAAAAACTCTTGGCTTAAAAAGCCACTTATTTAAACAAGTGATAACTTTCGATCTCCAAAATCATTTATTGAGCATCAAGGCAAGAAAGCAAGTTGTAAAGGACCAAAACACTACTTGTATACACTCATATACACTCGTATACACTCATATGTCAACCATATAACAATCAACGCAATGTATGATAGACAAAAATGATATCAAATCATGGTAACATGATTTAGTAAATAAGATTTATCAGTATTTTAATTAAAACTGTGCAACGACGAATTCTTGCATCGAGTTATTCAAGAAAGCTTAAAAAAATACATGGAAAAGAATGTAGTTTTACAAAAACATTAAGCAATAGTAGTTCACGCTTGGATAGTTTGTTGTTTACAATAACAACCTCCGATTCCACGAAGTTTCCATTTTTAAGCATTCTAAAACACTCAGAAACTTATATAATCAAATCCGATAATTACAATCATTGAAATGACACTATAAATGACAATTGAAAACTGGTAATAGCCATTTATAAAGAAACACAAACCGAACACAAAACCACACGAATGACCCGTAAAATCAATCAACTCACACACAAAACTAATCAAGACCACTCCACACCATTATCAAACATTCTCGGCTTAAAAAGCCACTTGTTTAAACCAAGTGATAACTTTCGATCTCGAAAATCATTTATTGAGCATTAAGGCAAGAAAGCAAGTTGTAAAGGACCAAAACACTACTTGTATACACTCATATACACTCGTATTCACTCATATGTCATACGTATAGCAATCAACGCAATGTGTGATGGACGAAAATGATATCAAATCATTGTAACATGTTTAGTAAGTAAGATTTTCTAGTATTTTAATAATTGCGCAACTACGAATTACTGTATCGAGTTATTCAAGAAAGCTTAACAAAATACATGGAAAAGAATCTAATTTTACAAAAACATTAAACAATAGTAGTTCACGCTTGGATAGTTTGTTGCGTACAATAATAACCTACGATTCCATGGAGTTTCGATTTTTAAGCCTTTTGAACACACTCAGGAACTAATATAATCGAATCCAATGATTACAATCATTGAAATGACACTATAAATGACAACTGAAAACTGGTACTAGTCGTTTATAAAGAAACACAAAACGTACACGAAAGCATATGAATGGCCCTTAAAATCAATCAACTTACACCCAAAACTAATCAAGACCACTCAACAACTTTTATCAAAAACTCTTGGCTTAAAAAGCCACTTATTTAAACAAGTGATAACTTTCGATCTCCAAAATCATTTATTGAGCATCAAGGCAAGAAAGCAAGTTTTAAAGGATCAAAACACTAGTTGTATAAACTCATATACGCTCGTATACACTCATATGTCGTACGTATAACAATCAACGCAATGTATGATAGACGAAAATGATATCAAATCATGGTAACATGATGTAGTAAATAAGATTTGTTAGTATTTTAATCAAAATTATGCAACTATGAATTGTTGCATCGAGTTATTGAAGAAAGCTTACCAAAATACATGGAAAAAAATGTAGTTTTACAAAAACATTAAACAATAGGAGTTCATTCTTGGTTAGTTTGTTGCTTAGAATAACAACCTCCGATTCCATGGATTTTTGATTTTTAAGCCTTCTAAACACACTCATGAACTAATGTAATCGAATCCGATGATTACAATCAATGAAATGATACTATAAATGATAACTGAAAACTGGTAATAACCGTTTATAAAGAAACACAAACCGAACACGAAACCACACGAATGACCCTTAAAATCAATCGACTCATACCCAAAACTAATCAAGACCACTCCACAACCATTATCAAACACTCTCGGCTTAATAAGCCACTTAATATAAACCAAGTGATAAATTTCGATCTCCAAAATCATTTATTGAGAATCAAGGCAAGAAAGCAAGTTGTAAAGGACCAAAACACTAATTGCATACACTCATATACACTCGTATTCACTCATATGTCATACGTATAACAATCAACACAATGTGTGACAGACGAAAACGATATCAAATCATTGTAACATGTTTAGTAAATAAGATTTTCTAGTATTTTAATCAAAATTGTGCAACTACAAATTGTTGCATCGAGTTATTCAAGAAAGCTTAACAAAATACATGGAAGAGAATGTAGTTTTACAAAAACATTAAACAATAGGAGTTCACGCTTGGTTAGTTTGTTGCTAACAATAACAACCTCCTATTCCATAGAGTTTTGATTTTTAAGCCTTCTAAACACACTCATGAACTAATATAATCGAATCCGATTATTACAATCAGTGAAATGACACTATAAATGACAACTAAAAACTGGTACTAACCGTTAATAAAGAAACACAAACCAAACACGAAACCGCACGAATGACCCTGAAAATCAATCAACTAATAACCATAACTAATTAAGACCATTCCACAATCATTATCAAAAACTCTTGTCTTAAAAAGCCACTTACTTAAACCAAGTGATAACTTTCGATTCCAAAATCATTTATTGAGCATCAAGGCAAGAAAGCAAGTTGTAAAGGACCAAAACACTACTTGTATACACTCATATACGCTTGTATACACTCATATTTAATACGTATAACAATCAACGCAATCTGCAATAGACGAAAATGATATCAAATCATGGTAACATGATGTAGTAAATAAGATTTATCAGTATTTTAATCAAAATTGTGCAACTATGAATTGTTGCATCGAGTTATTCAAGAAAGCTTAACAAAATACATGGAAGAGAATGTAGTTTTACAAAAACATTAAACAATAGGAGTTCACGCTTGGTTAGTTTGTTGCTTACAATAACAACCTCCGATTCCATGGAGTTTTGATTTTTAGGGCTTCTAAACACACTAATGAACTAATATAATCGAATCCGATGATTATAATCAATGAAATGACACTATAAATTACAACTGAAAACTGGTACTAACCGTATATAAAGAAACACAAACCAAACACGAAACCACACGAATGATCCTTAAAATCAATCAACTCATACCCAAAACTAATCTAGACCACTCCACAACCATTATCAAACACTCTCGGCTTAAAAAGCCACTTATTTAAACCAGGTGATAAGTTTCGATCTCCAAAATCATTTATTGAGCGTCAAGGCAAGAAAGCAAGTTGTAAAGGACCAAAACACTACATGTATACACTCATAGGCCATACGTATAACAATCAACACAATGTGTGATAAACGAAAATGATATCAAATAATGGTAACATGTTTAAGTAAATAAGATTTTTTAGTATTTTAATCAAAATTGTGCAATTACGAATTACTACATCGAGTTAGTCAAGAAAACTTAAGAAAATACATGAAAAAGAATGTAGCATTACAAAAACATTAAACAATAGGAGTCCACGCTTGGTTAGTTTGTTGCTTACAATAACAACCTCCGATTCCATGGAGTTTTGATTTTTAAGGCTTCTAAACACACTCATGAACTAATATAATCGAATCCGATGATTATAGTAAATGAAATGACACTATAAATTACAACTGAAAACTGGTACTAACCGTTTATAAAGAAACACAAACCGAACACGAAACCACACGAATGACCCTTAAAATCAATTGACTCATACCCAAAACTAATCAAGACCACTCCACAACTATTATCAAACACTCTTGGCTTAACAAGCCACTTAATATAAACCAAGTGATAAATTTCGAACTCCAAAATCATTTATTGAGCATCAAGGCAAGAAAGCAAGTTGTAAAGGACCAAAACACTACTTGTATACACTCATATACACTCGTATACACTCATATGTCATACGTATAACAATCAACGCAATATGTGATAGACGAAAATGATATCAAATCATGGTAACATGATTTAGTTAATAAGATTTATAAGTATTTTAATCAAAATTGTGCAACTACGAATTATTGTATCGAGTTATTCAAGAAAGCTTAAAAAATACATGGAAAAAAATGTAGTTTTACAAAAACATTAAACAATTGGAGTTCACACTTGGCTAGTTTGTTGCTTACAATAACAACCTCCGATTCCTTGGAGTTTTGATTTTTAAGCCTTCTGAACACACTCATAAACTATTATAATCGAATCCGATGATTAAAATCAGTGAAATATCCTATAAATGACATAGAAAACTGGTACTAACCGTTTATAAAGAAACACAAACCGAACACGAAACCGCACGAATGACCCTTAAAATCAATCGACTCATACCCAAAACTAATCAACACCACTCCACAACCATTATCAAACACTCTCGGCTTAAAAAGCCACTTATTTAAACCAAGGGATAACTTCCGATCACCAAAATCATTTATTGAGCATCAAGGCAAGAAAGCAAGTTGTAAAGGACCAAAACACTAATTGTATACACTCATATACACTCGTATTCACTCATATGTCATACGTATAACAACCAACGCAATGTGTGATAGACGAAAATGATATCAAATCATTGTAACATGTTTAGTAAAAAAGATTTTCTAGTATTTTAATCAAAATTGTGCAACTAAGAATTACTGCATCGAGTTATTCAAGAAAGCTTAACAAAATACATGGAAAAGAATGTAGTTTTACAAAAACATTAAACAATAGAAGTTCACGCTAGGATAGTTTGTTGCTTACAATAACAATCTCCGAGTCCATGGAGTTTTGATTTTTAAGCCTTCTAAACACACTCAGGAACTAATATAATCGAATCCGATGATTACAATCATCGAAATGACACTTAAATGACAACTGAAAACTGGTACTAGCCGTTTATAAAGAAACACAAACCGAACACGAAACCACATGAATGACCCGTAAAATCAATCAACTTATACCCAAAACTAATCAAGACCATTCCACAACCATTATCAAAAACTCCTATCTTAAAAAGCCACTTATTTAAAACAAGTGATAACTTTCGATCTCGAAAATCATTTATTGAGCATCAAGACAAGAAAGCAAGTTGTAAAGGACCAAAACACTACTTGTATACACTCATATACGCTCGTATACACTCATATTTAATACGCATAACAATCAATGCAATGTGTGATAGACGAAAATGATATCAAATCATGGTAACAGGATGTAGTAAATAAGATTTAACAGTATTTTAATAAAAATTGTGCAACTAGGAATTGTTGCATCGAGTTATTCAAGAAAGCTTAACAAAATACATGGAAAAGAATGTAGTTTTACAAAAACATTAAACAATAGGAGGTCATGCTTGGTTAGTTCGTTGCTTACAATAACAACCTCCGATTCAATGGAGTTTTGATTTTTAAGCCTTCTAAACACACTCATGAACTAATATAATCGAATCAGACGATTACAATCAATGAAATGACACTATAAATGACAACTGGAAACTGGTAATAACCGTTTATAAAGAAACACAAACCGAACACAAAACCACATGAATGACCCTTAAAATCAATCAACTCATACCCAAAACTAATCAAGACCACTCCACCATTATCAAATATTCTCGGCTTAAAAAGCCACTTGTTTAAACCAAGTGATAACTTTCGATCTTCAAAATCATTTATTGAGCATCAAGGCAAGAAAGCAAGTTGTAAATGACCAAAACACTAATTGCATACCCTCATATTCACTCGTATTCACTCATATGTCATACGTATAACAATCAACGCAATGTGTGATAGACGAAAATGATATCAAATCATTGTAACATGTTTAGTAAATAAGATTTTCTAGTATATTTTAATCAAAATTGTGCAACTACAAATTGTTGCATCGAGTTATTAAAGAAAGCTTAACAAAATACATGCAAAAAAATGTGGTTTTACAAAAACGTTAAACAATAGTAGTTCACGCTTTGTTAGTTTGTTGCTTACAATAACAACCTCCTATTTCATAGAGTTTTGATTTTTAAGCCTTCTAAACACACTCAGAAACTAATATAATCGAATCCGATAATTACAATCATTGAAATAACACTATAAATGACAACTAAAAACTGGTACTAGTCGTTTATAAAGAAACACAAAAAGAACACGAAAGCACATGAATGACCCATAAAATCAATCAACTTACACCCAAAACTAATCAAGACCACTCAACAACCATTATCAAAAACTCTTGGCTTAAAAAACCACTTATTTAAACCAAGTGATAACTTTCGATCTCCTAAATCATTTATTGAACATCAAGGCAAGAAAGCAAGTTGTAAAGGACCAAAACACTACTTGTATAAACTCATATACGCTCGTATACACTAATATGTCGTACGTATAACAATCAACGCAATGTGTGACAGACGAAAATGATATCAAATCATGGTAACACGATGTAGTAAATAAGATTTGTCAGTATTTTAATCAAAATTATGCAACTATGAATTGTTGCATTGAGTTATTGAAGAAAGCTTAACAAAATACATGGAAGAGAATGTAGTTTTATAAAAACATTAAACAGTAGGAGTGCACGCTTGGTTAGTTTGTTACTTACAATAACAACCTCCGATTCCATGAAGTTTTGAATTTTAAGGCTTCTAAACACACTCGTGAACTAATATAATCGAATCCGATGATTATAATCAATGAAATGACACTATAAATTACAACTGAAAACTGGTACTAACTGTTTATAAAGAAACACAAACCGAACACAAAACCACACGAATGACATTTAAAATCAATCGACTCATACCCAAAACTAATCAAGACCACTCCACAACCATTATCAAATACTCTCGGCTTAAAAAGCCACTTAATATAAACCAAGTGATAAATTTCGATCTCCAAAATCATTTATTGAGCATCAAGGCAAGAAAGCAAGTTGTAAAGGACCAAACAATACCTGTATACACTCATATACACTCGTATGCACTCATATGTCATACGTATAACAATCAACGCAATGTGTGATAGACGAAAATGATATCAAATCATGGTAACATGATTTAGTAAATAAGATTTATCAGTATTTTAATCAAAATTGTGCAACTACAAATTATTGTATCGAGTTATTCTAGAAAGCTTAAAAAAATACATGGAAAAAAATATAGTTTTACTAAAACATTAAACAATAAGAGTTCACACTTGGCTAGTTTGTTGCTTACAATAACAACCTCCGATTCCATGGAGTTTCGATTTTTAAGTCTTCTGAACACACTCATAAACTAATGTAATCGAATCCGATGATTAAAATTAGTGAAATCACCTATAAATGACAACTGAAAACTAGTACTAACCGTTTATAAAGAAACACAAACCGAACACGAAACCGCACGGATGACCCTTAAAATCAATCGACTCATACCCAAAACTAATCAACACCACTCCACAACCATTATCAAACACTCTCGGCTTAAAAAGCCACTTATTTAAACCAAGTGATATCTTCCGATCTCCAAAATCATTTATTGAGCATCAAGGCAAGAAAGCAAGTTGTAAAGGACCAAAACACTAATTGTATACACTCATATACACTCGTATTCACTCATATGTCATACGTATAACAATCAACGCAATGTGTGATAGACGAAAATGATATCAAATCATTGTAACATGTTTAGTAAAAAGATTTATTAGTATTTTAATCAAAATTGTGCAACTACGAATTACTCCATCGAGTTATTCAAGAAATCTTAACAAAATACATGGAAAAGAATGTAGTTTTACAAAAACATTAAACAATAGAAGTTCACGCTAGGATAGTTTGTTGCTTACAATAACAACCACCGATTCCATGGAGTTTCGATTTTTAAGCCTTCTACACACACTCAGGAACTAATATAATCAAATCCGATGATTACAATTATCGAAATGACACTATAAATGACAACTGAAAACTGGTCCTAGCCGTTTATAAAGAAACACAAACCGAACACGAAACCACATGAATGACCCTTAAAATCAATCAACTTATACCCAAAACTAATCAAGACCATTCCACAACCATTATCAAAAACTCGTGTCTTAAAAAGCCACTTATTTAAAACAAGTGATAACTTTCGATCTCGAAAATCATTTACTGAGCATCAAGGCAAGAAAGCAAGTTGTAAAGTACCAAAACACTACTTGTATACACTCATATACGCTCGTATACACTCATATTTAATACGCATAAAAATCAACGCAATGTGTGATAGACGAAAATGATATCAAATCATGGTAACATGATGTAGTAAATAAGATTTAACAGTATTTTAATCAAAATTGTACAACTAGGAATTGTTGCATCGAGTTATTCAAGAAAGCTTAACAAAATACATGGAAAAGGATGTAGTTTTACAAAAACATTAAACAAAAGGAGTTCACGCTTGGTTAGTTCGTTGCTTACAATAACAACCTCCGATTCTATGGAATTTTGATTTTTAAGCCTTCTAAACACACTCGTAAACTAATATAATCGAATCAGACGATTACAATCAATGAAATGAAAATATAAATGACAACTGAAAACTGATACTAACCGTTTATAAAGAAACACAAACCAAACACGAAACCACACGAATGACACTAAAATCCAATCAACTCATACCCAAAACTAATCAAGACCACTCCACAACAATTATCAAACACTCTCGGCTTAAAAAGCAACTTATTTAAACCAAGTGATAACTTTCGATCTCCAAAATCATTTATTGAGCATCAATGCAAGAAAGCAAGTTGTAAAGGACCAAAACACTACTTGTATACACTCATATACACTCGTATGCGCACATATGCCATACGTATAACAATCAACACGATATGTGATAGACGAAAATGATATCAAATCATGGTAACATGTTTAAGTAAATAAGATTTATTAGTATTATAATCAAAATTGTGCAGCTACGAATTACTGCATCGAGTTATTCAAGAAAGCTTAACAAAATACTTGGTTAGTTTGTTGCTTACAATAACAACCTCCGATTCCATGGAATTTTGATTTTTAAGCCTTCAAAACACACTCATGAACTAATATAATCGAATCCGATGATTACAATCAGTGAAATGTCACTATAAATGACAACTGAAAACTGGTACTAACCGTTTATAAAGAAACACAAACCGAACACGAAACCACACGAATGACCCTTAAAATCAAGCAACTCATACCCAAAACTATTCAAGACACTCCACAACCATTATCAAACACTCTCGGCTTAAAAAGCCACTTATTTAAACCAAGTGATAACTTTCGATCTCCAAAATCATTTATTGAGCATCAAGGCAAGAAAGCAAGTTGTAATGGACCAAAACACTAATTGTATATACTCAAATACACTCGTATTCACTCATATGACAAACGTATAACAATCAACGCAATGAGTGATAGAGGAAAATGATATCAAATCATTGAAACATGTTTTGTAAATGAGATTTTCGAGTATTTTAATCAAAATTGTGCAACTACGAATTACTGCATCGAGTTATTCAAGAAAGCTTAACAAAATACATGGAAAAGAATGTAGTTTTACAAAAACATTAAACAATAGTAGTTCACGCTAGGATAGTTTGTTGCTTACAATAACAACCTCCGATTCCATGGAGTTTTGATTTTTAAACCTTCTAAACACACTCATGAACTAATGTAATCGAATCCGATGATTACAATCAATGAAATGACACTATAAATGACAACTGAAAACGGTACTAACCGTTTATAAAGAAACACATACCGAATACGAAACCACACGAATGACCCCTTAAAATCAATCAACTCATAGCCAAAACTAATCAAGACCACTCCACAACCATTATCAAACACTATCGGCTTAAGAAGCAACTTATTTAAACCAAGTGATAACTTTCGATCTCCAAAACCATTTATTGAGCAACAAGGCAAGAAAGCAAGTTGTAAAGGACCAAAACACTACTTGTATACACTCATTTAAGCTCGTATACACACATATTTAATACGTATAACAATCAACGCAATATGTGATAGACGAAAATGATATCAAATCATGGTAACATGATGTAGTAAATAAGATTTAACGGTATTTTAATCAAAATTGTGCAACTACGAATTATTGTATCGAGTTATTCAAGAAAGCTTAACAAAATACGTTGAAAAAAATGTAGTTTTACAAAAACATTAAACAATAGGAGTTACACTTGGTTAGTTTGTTGCTTACAATAACAATCTCCGATTCCATGAAGTTTTGATTTTTAAGCCTTCTAAACACACTCATGAACTAATATAATCGAATCCGATAATTACAATCAATGAAATGACACTATAAATGACAACTGAAAACTGGTACTAACCGTTTATAAAGAAACACAAACCAAACACGAAACCACACGAATGACCCTTAAAATCAATCGACTCATACCCAAAACTAATCAAGATCACTCCACAACAATTATAAAACACTCTCGGCTTAAAGAGCCACTTAACAAAAACTAAGTGATAACTTTCGATCTACAAAATCATTTATTGAGCATCAAGGCAAGAAAGCAAGTTGTAAAGGACCAAAACACTACTTGTATACACTTATATACACTAGTATACACTCATATACACTCGTATACACTCATATACACTCCTATACACTCATATGTCATACGTATAACATTCAACGCAATGTGTGATAGACGAAAATGATATCAAATCATGGTAACATGATGTAGTAAATAAGATTTATAGTATTTTAATCAAAATTATGCAACGTCGAATTATTGCATCGAGTTATTCAAGAAAGCTTAACAAAATACATGGAAAAAAATGTAGTCATACTAAAACATTAAACAATAGGAGTTCACACTTGGTTAGTTTGTTGCTTACAATAACAACCTCCGATTCCATGGAGTTTTGATTTTTAAGCCTTCTAAACACACTCATGAACTAATATAATCGAATCCGATGATTACAATCTGTGAAATGACACTATAAATGATAACTGAAAGCTGGTACTAACCGTTTATAAAGAAACACAAACCGAACACGAAACGACACGAATGATCCTTAAAATCAATCAACTCATACCCAAAACTAATCAATACCTCTCCACAACCATTATCAAACACTCTCGGCTTAAAAAGCCATTTATTTAAACCAAGGAGTTAAGTGCTTTTTGCCTCCCTCTGGTTTGATAAAAATTATCATTTGAGTCCAAACATTTAAATTTTGCGTGACGCACACTATGGTTTCAAAAAAATTGTCATTTGACTCCAGCTGATTAACGCCGTTATCTAATTGTCAATCTCGTTTGCATGAGGGGTATAGTTGTAATTTGCGTGAGGGGTATATTTGTCAGACCCTTATAATTCTTGATTTAATTTCAAAAGACACACCTTCTTTTTCCCCAAAAACTAATCACCGGCTATTTTGGAACCCTTGATTCTCAGTGATGTTTGAACAACTCTGGTTTATTCATGGCCCTAATGATGATTTCGATCCAAACGACTTATACGGTAAGTTTGTTCTTCACCTCTTACGTGTTTAATCGTGATCACAAATATGGGTTAGGGTTTTCGAATGATTTAGTCTGTATCGCAGACAACAATTCTTCACTTCGAAACATTATTCTATTGGGTTATTTGTTCAAGTTGATAAGAATGTTGATTTAATCAATGTATTATATTGAATCAAGCACTGATTGCGACGAAATTCTTGACGATACTAATACACATATTTAAAAGAACTAGTATTTATACCCGCCATGCGTTGCGGCAGCATCGTGCGCGGCGTGAAAATTATAGACTAAGAACCGACCCAACTTGTTTCGTGACAAAATTTACGTCGAAACGTAAAGTAACTCAACTTAAAACTATATTGCTGAAAGAAAACGTATTATATTTGACCCGATTCTTTTCCAAGCAAAATCATATTAAAACATAAATCAACTCAAAACGTATAAAAAAACATGTACAACTGTGTCGTATATGGCGTGACAAAATATATATTACAATCGTAATGACTCGTTTCCAAACTAAATTTACCTTGAAACGTACAGTAACTCGTATTCATACCGTCGAATGATGTTTTGCATTTGAGTCGTTAGATCTTAATACAATAAGCATCCCATAAATAAAAATTATATTCAGTAAACAAATCATTATTAATTATATTCAACAAACTAATAATATTATTAATATTAGATTTTATCGTATATGTAATAAAACTTAGGCTATTTATTCATCCATGTCAAACTAACTAAAACATTGTGCTTTCAATAACTTATTTCCTAATAAGACAAACTACACCTGATAAGTAACCCACCAAAAACCAATTAAATTACAATGGTGATCATGCTCGTTGTCTTTTAATATGTATATAATTTAATTGTTTTCTATTAGACCTCCATTCTGTTCCAAGTGATTTAATATTAGTTTAATACATTGATACAAGCACTTATAATATTAGTTTATTTTAGGGAGGAAATTATACAAGTTATGCATTATTAGGGAAGGAGAGGAGATTGACAAATATACCCCTCACATGGGGGAGGTTTAACTATAAATATAACAGTGTTAAAGCAGTTGGAGTCAAACAGCAACTTTTTAAAAACCATAGTGTGTATCAGGCAAAATTTAAATATTTGGATTCAAATGACAACTTTTATCAAACCACAAGTATGCAAAAAGCACTTAACTCTAAACCAAGTGAAAACTTTCAATCTCCAAAATCATTTATTGAGCATCAAGGCAAGAAAGCAAGTTGTAAAGAACCAAAACACTACTTGTATACACTCATATATGCTCGTATACACTCATATTTAATACGTATAACAATCAACGCAATGTGTGATAGACGAAAATGATATCAAATCATGGTAACATGATCTAGTAAATAAGATTTAACAGTATTTTAATCAAAATTGTGCAACTACGAATTATTGCATCGAGTTATTCAAGAAAGCTTAACAAAATACATGGAAAAAAATGTAGTTTTACAAAAACATTAAACAATAGAAGTTCACACTTGGTTAGTTTGTTGCTTACAATAACAACCTCCAATTCCATGGAGTTTTGATTTTAAGCCTTCTAAACACACTCATGAACTAATATAATCGAATCCGATGATTACAATCAGTTAAATGACCTATAAATGACAACTGAAAACTGGTACTAACTGTTTATAAAGAAACACAAACCGAACACGAAACCACACGAGTGACCCTTAAAATCAATCAACTCATACCCAAAACTAATCAAGACCACTCCACGACCATTATCAAACACTCTCGGCTTAAAAAGCCACTTATTTAAACCAAGTGATAACTTTCGATCTCCCAAATCATTTATTGAGCATAAAGGCAAGAAAGCAAGTTGTAAAGGACCAAAACACTAATTGTATACACTCATATACACTCGTATTCACTCCTATGTCATACATACAACAATCAACTCAATGTGTGATAGACGAAAATGATATCAAATCATTGTAACATGTTTAGTAAATAAGATTTTTTAGTATTTTAATCAAAATTGTGCAACTACAAATTACTGCATCGAGTTATTCAAGAAAGCATAACAAAATGCATGGAAAAGAATGTAGTTTTACAAAAACATTAAACAATAGTAGTTCACGCTAGGATAGTTTGTTGCTTACAATAACAACCTTCGATTCCATGGAGTTTTGATTTTTAAGCCTTCTAAACCCACTCAGGAACTAATATAATCGAATCCAATGATTACAATGAGTGAAATGACACTATAAATGACAACTGAAAACTGGTACTAACCGTTTATAAAGAAACACAAACCGAACACGAAACCACAAGACTGACCCTTAAAATCAATCAACTCATACCCAAAACTAATCAAGACCACTCCACAACCATTATCAAACACTCTCGGCTTAAAAAGCCACTTATTTAAACCAAGTGATAACTTTCAATCTCCAAAATCATTTATTTAGCATCAAGGCAAGAAAGCAAGTTGTAAAGGACCAAAACACTAAATGTATACACTCATATACACTCGTATTGACTCATATGTCATACGTATAACAATCAACTCAATGTGTTATAGACGAAAATGATATCAAAATCATTGTAACATGTTTAGTAAATAAGAATTTCTAGTATTTTAATCATAATTGTGCAACTACGAATTACTGCATCGAGTTATTTAAGAAAGCTTAACAAAATACATGGAAAAGAATGTAGTTTTACAAAAACATTAAACAATAGTAGTTTATGCTAGGATATTTTGTTGCTTACAATAACAACCTCCTATTCCATGGAGTTTCGATTTTTAAGCCTTGTAAACACACTCAGGAACTATTATAATCGAATCCGATGATTACAATCTTTGAAATGATACTATAAATGACAAGTAAAAACTGGTACTAGACGTTTATAAAGAAACACAAACCGAACACAAAACCATATGAATGACCCTTAAAATCAATCAACTCATACCCAAAACTAATCAAGACCATTCCACAACCATTATCAAAAAATCTTGTCTTAAAAAGCCACTTGTTTAAACCAAGTGATAACTTTTGATCTTGAAAATCATTTATTGATCATCAAGGCAAGAAAGCAAGTTTTAAAGGACCAAAACACTACTTGTATACACTCATATGCGCTCATATACACTCATATGTCATACGTATAACAATCAACGCAATGTGTGATAGACGAAAATGATATCAAATCATGGTAACATGATGTAGTAAATAAGATTTATTAGTATTTTAATGAAAATTATGCAACTATGAATTGTTGCATCGAGTTATTCAAGAAAGCTTAACAAAATAAATGAAAAAGAATGTAGTTTTACAAAAACATTAAACAATAGGAGTTCACGTTTGGTTAGTTTGTTGCTTACAATAACAACCTCAGATTCCATGGAGTTTTGATTTTCAAGCCTTCTAAACACACTCATGAACTAATATAATCAAATCCGATGATTACAATCAGGAAAATGACACTATAAATGACAAATTGAAAACTGGTACTAACTATTTATAAAGAAACACAAGCAGAACACGAAACCACACGAATGACCCTTAAAATCAATCAACTCATACCCAAAACTAATCAAGATCACTCCACAACCGTTATCAGACACACTCGGCTTAAAAAGGCACTTATTTAAACCAAGTGATAACTTTCGATCTCCAAAATCATTTATTGAGCATCAAGGCAAGAGAGTAAGTTGTAAAGGACCAAAATACTAATTGTATACACTCATATACACTCGTATTCACTCATATGTCATACATACAACAATCAACTCAATGTGTGATAGACGAAAATGATATCAAATCATTGTAACATGTTTAGTAAATAAGAATTTCTAGTATTTTAATCAAAATTGTGCGACTACGAACTACTGCATCGAGTTATTTAAGAAAGCTTAACAAAATAAATGGAAAAGAATGTAGTTTTACAAAAACATTAAACAATAGTAGTTTATGCTAGGATAGTTTGTTGCTTACAATAACAACCTTCGATTCTATGGAGTTTTGATTTTCAAGCCTTGTAAACACACTCAGGAACTAATATAATCGAATCCGATGATTACAATCATTGAAATGATACTATAAATGACAACTAAAATTGGTACTAGCCGTTTATAAAGAAACACAAACCGAACACGAAACCACATGAATGACCCTTAAAATCAATCAACTCATACCCAAAACTAATCAAGACCATTCCACAACCATTATCAAAAACTCTTGTCTTAAAAAGCCACCTGTTTAAACCAAGTGACAACTTTGGATCTCGAAAATCATTTATTGAGCATCAAGGCAAGAAAGCAAGTTTTAAAGGACCAAAACACTACTTGTATACACTCATATACGCTCGTATACACTCATATGTCATATGTATAACAATCAACGCAATGTGTGATAGACGAAAATGATATCAAATCATTGTAACATGTTTAGTAAATAAGATTTACTAGTATTTTAATCAAAATTATGCAACTACGAATTACTGTATCGAGATATTCAAGAAAGCTTAACAAAATACATGGAAAAGAATGTAGTTTTACAAAAACATCAAACAATAGGAGTTCACGCTCGGTTAGTTTGTTGCTTACAATAACAACCTTCCATGGAGTTTTGATTTTTAAGCCTTCTAAACACACTCATGAACTAACATAATCGAATCCGATAATTAAAATCAATGAAATGACAATATAAATGACAACTGAAAATTGATACTAACCGTTTATAAAGAAACACAAACTGAACACGAAACCACACAAATGACCCTTAAAATCAATCGACTCATACCCAAAACTAATCAAGACCACTCCTCAACCATTATCAAACACTCTTGGCTTAAAAAGCCACTTAATAAAAACCAAGTGATAACTTTCGATCTCCAAAATCATTTATTGAGCATCAAGGCAAGAAAGCAAGTTGTAAAGGACCAAAAAACAATTTGTAGACACTCATACACACTCGTATGCACTCATATGTCATACGTATAACAATCAACGCAATGTGTGATAGATGAAAATGATATCAAATCATGGTAACATGATGTAGTAAATAAGATTTATCAGTATTTTAATCAAAATTATGCAACTACGAATTAATGCATCGAGTTATTCAAGAAAACTTAACCAAATACATGGAAAAGAATGTAGTTTTACAAAAACATTAAACAATAGGAGTTCACACTTGGTTAGTTTGTTGCTTACAATAACAACATCCGATTCCATGGAGTTTTGATTTTTAAGCCTTCTAAACACACTCATGAACTAATATAATCGCATCCGATGATTACAATCAATGAACTGACACTATAAATGACAACTGCAAATTGCTACTAACCGTTTATAAAGAAACACAAACTGAACACGAAACCACACGAATGACCCTTAAAATCAATCAACTCGTACCCAAAACTAATCAAGACCACTCCACAACCATTATCAAACACTCTTGGCTTAAAAAGACACATATTTAAACCAAGGGATAACTTTCGATCTCCAAAATCATTTATTGAGCATCAAGGCAAAAAAGCAAGTTGTAAAGGACCAAAACACTAATTGTATACATTCATATACACTCGTATTCACTCATATGTCATACATACAACAATCAACTCAATGTGTGATAGACGAAAATGATATCAAATCATTGTAACATGTTTAGTAAATAAGATTTTCTAGTATTTTAATCAAAATTGTGCAACTACGAATTACTGCATCGAGTTATTCAAGAAAGCTTAACAAAATGCGTGGAAAAGAATGTAGTTTTACAAAAACATTAAACAATAGTAGTTCACGCTAGGGTAGTTTTTTGCTTACAATAACAACCTTTGATTCTATGGAGTTTTGATTTTTAAACCTTCTAAACTGTAACAACCAACTCCTAGGTCCAACCCTAACCCTAAATTTAATTTAACATTATTTCATTCATAGTATTATTATGATTATCATTTTTACATGATTATTTGATTACATGCTTGATTGCCTTAGATGATACCTTTATGTATTGCCTTAGTCTAGAAATCATTAGGTGATCCTTGAAAAGTATTAATTAGGTGATAAAATTTAACTTCAAGGTAAAATAAATCATTGGTGATAAAATTAAATCAAATTCCAATCTTAAATTATATATATGAATTGTTACACTTAAAACCTAAAAACAATAATCTACTACCAAATAACACTACATAATAAAATTATACTACTAACAACCTACACTACCTAATAAAATTTAAATTAAAACACCACCCCCTCAAACACTTCAATTCACTCTCTTCTCCCCATACATGCAATTTCCCTTTTCTCTCCCTTCTCTCTCTCTCTTCCTCACGAAATTCTCCAGCTATCTCCACCTTATTCCCTGCAAATCTTCTTCATTCAAGCAAGAAAACCAAAGTCTAGCATCAACCAAGCATCGACCAAGTGCAAAGCAAGCTAGAAAGTGAGTTTTGGCGAGTTTTCAAGCTAGGTTCTTGCAAGAACAGGAGGTTACAGCTTGAGCTCGTGATTCAACAGCCTTTTCACTCTTCAAATAATCTCTAAAACATGGAACATCTGAAGTGTAAGCATCAATGTACCCGAATGAGGCTATTTCTTGAGTTTTACACCTTTATTCTATCAAAAATCTTACTTTCTTGTTCAAAACAGAAACTTGCTGTCATCTTACTGTTTTTGAAGGACTCTCAACCTCACAAGAAGGTATATGCTAAGAACAATCGTGAATCAAGGGTTGGTGCACCCGATTTCACCTTGAAAACCCTCTTTTTCATGGGTTTAGCACCTAAAACCCACCTATTTTTAAAAGCCTCTCAACCTATGCTAAACTTCTGCTCTAAAAAAGTTTATGAACTCCTTATTAAGATGGTTTAAAAGTTAAATAATAGTTTGGTGATGATTATGCTTGAAACATATCGATTACACATGTGTAAAAGGTGATTAACACCCTCTAAAAGCATCAATGGTGACTTGTATGTATAAATCCATGAGTTGAAGTTTTGTTCCAGTAGTTTGATGATATTAAACCTGTAAAATTCGTTACTTGGGGTAAACATTATGAAAAGTATGGTAAAAAGGTTTAAATGAGGCAAATCTAGGACCCGAAAAGTGGTAAAATTGAAAGATATAGGTAAAACTTAAAAAATATCAAATTTTATAAGTTCCAGGCCCTAAAGTATATATTTTAGTGTTAAAAACTGAATTTGATGATTTATTGGGTTAAATTGTAATTTTTATGAATTTAATTAGCAAAATAGGCCTAAACCGGGAGATTTTGGATAAAAATTCTAAAAATGGTGTAACAAGTCTAAAATCATGGAATTTATGAAACTTCAGTAACTTAGAGACCTCAAGGTGGTAATTTGATAAAAAGTTTGAAGAAAAATCAACTTGGAATGTTCGGTTTTGGGTAAAAACGAGTTTACAAACGATTTCTTACAAACCAAAGCTTTTGACTATAATGACTAAAAAATCCCACTTAAAACAAATTAAAAGTTTATTGGAAGTGTTTAAAAAGTAATACATAAGTCTTATGGGTTAAAAATTACAATAATCAAAACTAGACGTTAAATTGTCGGTTTAACCGTAACCGGTAACTAGTTATAGGTTTTTTAAATTCTCCAAATTAAAATACTGAAAAATTGGGTTAAAATAGGTCATTTTTAACATTTAAAACTTCTGGAAATTATTAAGAGCCATAATGAGTCATGAAACGATAGAAATCAAACTTTAGGGTAAAATCTGTAAATTATGAAACTTGAGGGACTAAAGTGTAATTTTGCAATTTCAGCATAAATTGATCAATATATGACTAAAATTACTTGTTAAACTTATCATCACCTTATCAAACTGATTTAAATATAAAAACATGTCATTTACATAAAGAAAGACAACTTACCTAAAAAAGGAAACTTTTTAACGCAATTGTTAAAGAACCAAAGCTAGTTGAACTTTTAACCATAAATTAACCTAGTTACTCTTATAATGACCATATATCATTTAGCTTATTACTTGAATCATGATGATAGGGTGCTAGGAATTGAATCTATCTTTGCTCAAGGAATCGTTGACTTAAACCTAAGCTGAGTTCTAGTGTTCCCTTTTTACTACTGTTTTGGGATGAAACATGCTATACTTACTTTGAAGTCATTTATGTGCTATGATACTTGTATGTGTGCTTGATATTGAACCTGCTCTTAATTGTATCACAATCATTAATTCTTATGTGAACCGCTTGTTCTATATGGGTAGATCTACTTGGGGGAATCCCCCACACACAGTGCCTTCCATCATGAATGGGAAGGGTACCACAATAAGATCCTGCGGGGTCGTTTGTGTCATGTGACAGGTATTATAAGATACTAAGGTGAAACATCCAGCAGGTATGGTTCACTGTTTGAGGCTCAGTTATCCCTATGGGTTAACCGGTATTAACACAAATTTAGAAGAGGCTAGCCGGGACCGAGTGCAGGTTTGATTGTGACCCCACAACAATGATACTTATGATTTCAAAATTTACTTGTGGATTCTTAGGAGTCCTTTTGTTTTTAAACTTTAAGCACTTGAATTCACCAACTTTTTAGTTGACACAAAATCTTTTGAGCATGTTTTAGGTAATCCTTGATGAGAGCTTGGAATAGTTGGATAACCTTTTGGATGACCTAGTTCCGTGACCACCACATGACTTTAAGTAGTTTGAATCTATCATTGGACAACTTGTTTCGGTGTTTGTTGAACTTATGAATTTACTTAATTTGGACTAATTCTGTTATGACCCGGCTTTGACTATTGTAATTAGGTTGTTAAAACTTCTAATATAATGCCATGTGATTTCTCATCTTCTGTGCTCTTTTGATGGTTAGTTTCTGCTGCCATATGCGTTGCCAGTCTGTGACATTCCACCATACTTGGGCCCGGGGTGTGACATAAACACACTCAGGAACTAATATAATCGAATCAAATGATTACAATCATTGAAATAACACTATAAATGACAACTGAAAACTGGAACTAGTCGTTTATAAAGAAACACAAACTGAACAAGAAACCACAGGAATAACCCTTAAAATCAATCAACTCATACCCAAAACTAATCAAGACAACTCCACAACCACTATCAAAAACTTTTGTCTTAAAAAGCCACTTATTTAAACCAAGTGAAAACTTTCGATCCCCAAAATCATTTATTGAGCATCAAGGCAGGAAAGCAATTTGTAAAGCACCAAAACACTACTTGGATACACTCATATACGCTCGTATACACTCATATGTCATACGTATAACAATCAACGCAATGTGTGATAGACGAAAATGATATCAAATCATGGTAACATGATGTAGTAAATAAGATTTATCCGTATTTCAATCAAAATTATGCAACTATGAATTGTTGCATCGAGTTATTCAAGAAAGCCTAGCAAAATACATGGAAAAGAATATAGTTTTAGAAAAACATTAAACAATAGGAGTTCACGCTTTGTTAGTTTTTTGCTTACAATAACAACCTCCTATTCCATGAAGTTTTGATTTTTAAGCCTTCTAAACACACTCATGAACTAATATAATCGAATCCGATTATTACAATCAGTGAAATGACACTATAAATGACAACTGAAAAATGGTACTAACCGTTTATAAAGAAACATAAACCGAACACGAAACCACAATAAATGACACTTATAATCAATCAACTCATACCCAAAACTAATCAAGACCACTCCAAAACCATTATCAAAAACTCTTGGCTTAAAAAGCCACTTATTTAAACCAAGTGATAACTTTCGATCTCCAAAGTCATTTATTGAACATCAAGGCAAGAAAGCAAGTTGTAAAGGAGCAAAACACTAATTGTATACACTCATATACCCTCGTATTCACTCATAAATCATACGTATAACAATCAACGCAATGTGTGATAGACGAAAATGATATCAAATCATTGAAACATGTTTAGTAAATAAGATTTTCAAGTATTTTAATCAAAATTGTGCAACTACGAATTAGTGCATCGAGTTATTCAAGAAAGCTTAACAAAATACATGAAAAAGAATGTAGTTTTACAAAAACATTAAACAATAGTAGTTCACGCTTGGATAGTTTGTTGCTTACAATAACAACCTCCGATTCCATTGAGTTTTGATTTTTAAGCCTTCAGAACACACTCAGGAACTAATATAATATAATCCGATGATTACAATCATTGAAATCACACTATAAATGACTACTGAAAACTGGTACTAGACGTTTACAAAGAAACACAAACCAAACACGAAACCACACGAATGACCCTTAAAATCAATCAACTCATACCCAAAACTAATCAAGACCACTCCACAACCATTATCAAAAACTCATGGCTTATAAAGCCACTTATTTAAACCAAGTGATAAATTTCGATCTCCAAAATCATTTATTGAGAATCAAGGCAAAAACCAAGTTGTAAAGTACAAAAACACTACTTGTATACACTCATATACACTCGTATACACTCATATGTCAAACGTATAACAATCAACGTAATGTGTGAGAGACGAAAATGATATCAAATCATGGTAACATGATGTAGTAAATAAGATTTATCCGTATTTTAATCAAAATTATGCAACTATGAATTGTTGCATCGAGTTATTCAAGAAAACTTAACAAAATACATGGAAAAGAAATGTAGTTTTACAAAAACATTAAACAATAGGAGTTCACGCTTGGTTAGTTTGTTGCTTACAATAACAACCTTCGATTCCATGGAGTTTTGATTTTAAGCCTTCTAAACACACTCATGAACAAATATAATCGAATCTAATGATTACAATCACCGAAATGACACTATAAATGACAACTGAAAATTGGTAATAACTGTTTATAAAGAAACACAAACCGAACACAAAACCACATGTATGACCCTTAAAATCAATCAACTCATACCCAAAACAAATCAAGACCACTCTACAACCATTATAAAACACTATCGGCTTAAAAAGCCACTTATTTATACCAAGTGATAACTTTTGATCTCCAAATTCATTTATTGAGAATCAAGGCAAGAAACCAAGTTGTAAAGGACCAAAACACTACTTGTATACACTCATATACACTCGTATACACTCGTATGTCATACGTATAACAATCAACGCAATGTGTGATAGACGAAAATGATATCAAATCATGGTAACATGATGTAGTAAATAAGATTTATCCGTATTTTAATCAAAATTATGCAACTACGAATTGTTGCATCGAGTTATTCAAGAAAGCTTAACAAAATACATGGAAAAAAAATGTAGTTTTACAAAAACATTAAACAATAGGAGTTCACGCTTGGTTAGTTTGTTGCTTACAATAACAACCTCCGATTCCATGGAGGTTTAATTTTTAAGCCTTCTAAACACACTCATGAACAAATATAATCGAATCCAATGATTACAATCACCGAAATGACACTATAAATGACAACTGAAAATTGGTAATAACCGTTTATAAAGAAACACAAACCGAACACAAAACCACATGAATGACCCTTAAAATCAATCAACTCATACCCAAAACTAATCAAGACCACTCCACAACCATTATAAAACACTATCGGCTTAAAAAGCCACTTATTTATACCAAGTGATAACTTTTGATCTTCAAAATCATTTATTAAGCATCAAGGCAAGAAAGCAAGTTGTAAAGGACCAAAACACTACTTGTATACACTCATATACACTCGTATACACTCGTATGTCATACGTATAACAATCAACGCAATGTGTGATAGACGAAAATGATATCAAATCATGGTAACATGATGTAGTAAATAAGATTTGTCAGTATTTTAATGAAAATTATGCACTATAAATGACAACTGAAAATTGGTAATAACCGTTTATAAAGAAACACAAACCGAACACAAAACCACATGAATGACCCTTAAAATCAATCAACTCATACCCAAAACTAATCAAGACCACTCCACAACCATTATAAAACACTATCCGCTTAAAAAGCCACTTATTTATACCAAGTGATAACTTTTGATCTCCAAAATCATTTATTGAGCATCAAGGCAAGAAAGCAAGTTGTAAAGGACCAAAACACTACTTGTATACACTCATATACACTCGTATACACTCGTATGTCATACGTATAACAATCAACGCAATGTGTGATAGACGAAAATGATATCAAATCATGGTAACATGATGTAGTAAATAAGATTTATCAGTATTTTAATGAAAATTATGCAACTATGAATTGTTGTATCGAGTTATTCAAGAAAAGCTTAACAAAATAAATGGAAAACAATGTAGTTTTAGAAAAACATTGAACAATAGGAGTTCACGCTTGGTTAGTTTGTTGCTTACAATAACAACCTCAGATTCCATGGAGTTTTGATTTTTAAGCCTTCTAAACACACTCATGAACTAATATAATCAAATCCGATGATTACAATCAGTGAAATGACACTATAAATGACAACTGAAAACTGGTACTAACCATTTATAAAGAAACACAAGCCGAACACGAAACCACACGAATGACCCTTAAAATCAATCAACTCATACCCAAAACAAATCAAGACCACTCCACAACCGTTATCAAACACTCTCGGCTTAAAAAGTCACTTATTTTAACCAAGTGATAACTTTCGATCTCCAAAATCATTTATTGAGCATCAAGGCAAGAGAGCAAGTTATAAATGGCCAAAATACTAATTGTATACACTCATATACACTCGTATTCACTCATATGTCATACATACCACAATCAACTCAATGTGTGATAGACGAAAATATTATCAAATTATTGTAACATGTTTAGTAAATAAGTTTTTCTAGTATTTTAATCAAAATTGTGCAACTACGAATTACTGCATCGAGTTATTCAAGGAAGCTTAACAAAATACATGGAAAAGAATGTAGTTTTACAAAAACATTAAGCAATAGTAGTTCATGCTAGGATAGTTTGTTGCTTACAATAACAACCTCCGATTACATGGAGGTTCGATTTTTAAGCCTTCTAAACACACTCAGGAACTAATATAATCGAATCCGATGATTACAATCATCGAAATGAAACTATAAATTATAACTGAAAAATAGTACTAGCCGTTTATAAAGAAACACAAATCGAACACGAAACCACATGAATGACCCTTAAAATCAATCAACTCATACCCAAAACTAATCAATACCATTTCACAACCATTATCAAAAACTCTTGTCTTAAAAAGCCACTTGTTTAAACCAAGTGATAACTTTGGATCTCGAAAATATTTTATTGAGAATCAAGGCAAGAAAGCAAGTTGTAAATGACCAAAACACTACTTGTATACACTCATATACACTCGTATACACTCATATGTCATACGTATAACAATCAACGCAATGTGTGATAGACCAAAATGATATCAAATCATGATAACATTATGTAGTAAATAAGATTTATCAGTATTTTAATGAAAATTATGCAACTACGAATTGTTGTATCGAGTTATTCAAGAAAGCTTAACAAAATAAATGGAAAAGAATGTAGTTTTACAAAAACACTAAACAATAGGAGTTCACGCTTGGTTAGTTTGTTGCTTACGATAACAACCTCCGATTCCATGGAGGTTTGATTTTTTAAGCCTTCTAAACACACTCATGAACTAATTTAATCGAATCCGATGATTACAATCAGTGAATTGACACTATAAATGACAACTGAAAACTGGTACTATCCGTTTATAAAGAAACACAAGCCGAACACGAAACCACACGAATGACCCTTAAAATCAAACAACTCATACCTAAAACTAATCAAGACCACTCCACAATCATTATCAAACATTCTCGGCTTGAAAAGCCACTTGTTTAAACCAAGTGATAACTTTCGATCTCGAAAATCAATTATTGAGCATTAAGGCAAGAAAGCAAGTTGTAAAGGACCAAAACACTACTTGTATACAATCATATACACTTGTATTCACTCATATGTCATACGTATAACAATCAACGCAATGTGTGATAGACGAAAATGATATC
This sequence comes from Flaveria robusta, assembly GCA_025506415.1. Classification (NCBI taxonomy): domain Eukaryota; kingdom Viridiplantae; phylum Streptophyta; class Magnoliopsida; order Asterales; family Asteraceae; genus Flaveria; species Flaveria robusta. The sequence continues at coordinate 18,076,870 of CM046474.1, forward strand.
AAATCATTGTAACATGTTTAGTAAGTAAGATTTTCTAGTATTTTAATCAAAATTGTGCAACTACGAATTACTGTATCTAGTTATTTAAGAAAGCTTAACAAAATACATGGAAAAGAATGTAGTTTTACAAAAATATTAAACAATAGTAGTTCACGCTTGGATAGTTTGTTGCTAACAATAACAACCTACGATTCCATGGATTTTCGATTTTTAAGCCTTCTAAACACACTCAGGAACTAATATAATCGAATGCGATGATTACAATCAATGAAATGACACTGTAAATGACAACTGAAAACTGGTACTAACCGTTTATAAAGAAACACAAACCGAACACGAAACCGCACGAATGACCCTTAAAATCAATCAACTCATACCCAAAACTAATCAAGACCACTCCACAACCATTATCAAACACTCTCGGCTTAAGAAGCAACTTATTTAAACCAAGTGATAACTTTCGATCTCCAAAAGCATTTATTGAGCATCAAGGCAAGAAAGCAAGTTGTAAAGGACCAAAACACTACTTGTATACACTCATATACGCTCGTATACACTCATATTTAATACGTATAACAATCAACGCAATGTGTGATAGACGAAAATGATACCAAATCATGGTAACATGATGTAGTAAATAAGATTTTTCAATATTTTAATCAAAATTGTGCAAACTGCATCGAGTTATTCAAGAAAGCTTAACAAAATACATGGAAAAGAATGTAGTGTAACACCTGGAAATTTTAAAAGAAGAGAAAAACAAAGAAAAAAGAAAGAAAAGCAAAATAACTCAAGTTGAGGGGTTAAAATGATACAAGGGACAAAGTTTTATATTAATATGTTCAAAAAGGTGGTCATGGCCGCCCATGACCCCTGTACCATCTTCCTGTCGATTTTTAGTGAGAGAAAGAGAGAAAGGAAGAAGAAGAAGTCGGAATTCTAGTGTTTGAACTCATAAGCATTCAGGTTTGAAGGAAGTCTTACTCGGAAGTTGCAAGAGGTGAGTTCTAGATCCCCGTTTTTAAATGTTTTAACTAATTTTGGAGCTGGAAATGCATGTGTTAACGTTTTTATAAATTTTGGGTGTGTACCCGTATGTATGTGTATGTGCCCTGTTGGGAGGGTGTATGTTTGGGAATTTATGATTATGTTCTTGGTTTTATGCTTGTTAGATGCTTAGTATGATAGAAGCCAGGCTATAACAGGTTCGATTGATGATTTGAGGTCTGAAAATGATGGTAGTTAGAAAAGTAGTTGGCCATGCGCCTAAGTGCTCATGCGCCTGAGATCATGCGCCCAAACCGTACCCAAACGCCCAAGGTTCATGCGCACAAATAGTGCCCATGCGCCTAGGATTATGCCCAGGAGCCTAAGTGCCCATGCGCCTAAACCAGGCACGTGCTCCTGCATAGTATCCATGTGCCTAGAAAGTCGTCCAGGCGCCTAAGTGATGGTCGTGCGCCCAAATAGTGCCCATGCGCCTGAGTCGCCCATGCGCCTAAGTATTCATGCGCCCGCATAGTGCTCGTGCGCGCCCGCATAGTGCTCATGCACCTAAGACTTAGAAAATTTTCTGAAATTTTTGGGGAAGAAGGACTTTTAGGCTATGACTTGGGATGTTCCCGGGGATGGTATGAGATGATTATGTGATGATTTTATGAATATTATGGCCTGTTTTCCTTATGTTCCTATTATGTATTACTCCATGGCTTTACGTGGTGTGATTATGCTAATGAATGCAAGGTATTATCTTAACAAACTGAAAGATCTAAGATAATGAAAGTGGAACATAATGAATGAACGAATGAAAGTCTTGCAAGCAAAATGTAAGGAGGTTCACAACTCCTTGAGAGTTGTCAGCTCAACTGTGTGTCATACAGCGTGCAATCTTGGCTGCCCCATGAGGGATTCACACACAGGGGGATCAGTCTTGGTGACTGTTCCATACGTGCGAAAAGGGGTCCTTGTCACTAAACCCTAGATTAGTTGGCTTCATGCCCAAGAGGGGGGGTTTAGTATATGACAGGACCTAGATAAAAGTGAAAGATAATGTAACGTGCGAAATGTACGAAACGTGCGATAAGTACCAAAAGAACGATGACGGAAGATACTAATGTTATTATCTATGTGTATGTATAATGTATGATCACGTGCGAAAGTATGAAAATGTTTTAACGAATGAAAGGTAATATATTTTTACAAAACTAGAACTCACTCAGCAACGCTGACTTTTATGCATTTTCAGTTGGCAGGTAAAGGTTGCTGAGGATGGCACGGGGTGAAGCTACTTGGCAAAGATTTTTGGTTGGCATCCATTTTGTTCAGTAATGAAACCAGACGATGATTTGTAATGTAATGATGTTGTAAACAGTAATTATTAATATATGAAATGGTTTCATTAAATTTTTCCGCTGCAAATATTAAATAGATTTTATGAGATTTTGAAATAGTATGTGCGATGATTGTCCAACCGTGAGTGTCCCGGGAACGGGGCCTTACAAGTTGGTATTAGAGCGAAAGTTTAAGAGAAATGGGTAAATATTTTCCAATAAACCTAAACTTAAACTAAAAATGAGACAAAGGGAAGGATGCCAGCCCAAGTAGCTATGTGCCATCAGGTATTTTCTTTAATGTTAACCGGTATTATGTGCGCATGCTATCTGCTTTATGTGCCTTTAGTAGATTTGGATACTGATGTAGTCAGGATAGGGAATGCTTGGGGTATGAAGAGTAAAGTAAGTGGCTAATTACAACTAGCCACTGTAATTAAGGACTTACTATACTTGACATAAACTGAGCTACTACCTTGAGTGACCATGTTGGTGTTTGGATCTTATAGTGTGTTAGAGGATGGCGGGAGGTGGATCTTATACTTGACATAAAATGTCTCAGTCTCAACTGCAGAAGCTGAGTACATAGTTGCATAAGCAGGATGTTCTCAAATCCTTTGGTTACAAAACCAACTGTTGGATTACGGGTACAATTTTCTTAAAACCCCTATTTACATTAATAACACCGCTGCTATGTTTATAACAACTAATCCTGTCCAACATTCAAAAACAAAGCATATAGAAATTTGATATCATTTTCTCAGAGATAACTCTGAAAAAGGTTTAATAATTTTGATTCAAATATCAACTGAAAAACAATTTGCAGACCTCTTTACAAAAGCCGTTTTACCAGGAAGGTTTGACTATTTGGCTGAGTCTATTGGTCTTATTAACCATATTGAAACCTGATTTTGATTCATCAAAATGAAAATAACCCTCCCTTCTTTTTAATAAGAAAATTAAAAGATAAACTGTCAAAGTTAACTGCCTAATTGTATATATTGTATGTGTGTGCTAAAAGAAAAAGCAAATACAAAACTAAAAAATTGCAAAATTAAAATAGAAAAATATAAAATGAAAATACAAAAATATAGTTTAGTTGTTCATTTAATATTTTAGGAATGAATCTGCCATTGCAATATGTGAGAAATGATAGTACATCAGTTTTAATCAGTTGCATACTTCACTCGTTAATAAAGTCTGACGTGATCAGATATGATGTGCGGGTAAACTCAAGCAATTATACTAAAAAAGTAGATTCTTTTGATTTAACTAAATCATTATGCATTTGTGTGTATCCGTCTTAGTACTAATGAATGGTGTTGACTTATCTGATTGATTGCTTGTCAAGTTACAACCTCACACCTGGTGATGATATGAATAACCATGAGATCTGTTTTCCGCATCTATTCACTTCTTTGTTATGAGTCATCATAGACCTGAAGTGACGAGGTATCCTCTGTTGTAAGTCATTACAGACCTGGATATTCTCACCTGATGCAAAAGATGCCAGTGTGCACAATCTTTTCAAAAGTCCAAAATGGATGCCCTATGATTCTTTATGAATCATCTCTATCTATTTCTTTATGAAACGGATTCGGAGATTACCAAATGGTTTGTTCATGGTGGTTTTCTCGGAGATTATCAAATGGTTTAACCATGATGATTCTCTCATTGACCTAAACATGAGATCTGGTTAGACATATTTGTCAGGTTTTTAAGTTGAGTAAAAGTGCTTGCTTGCATTCCTTGACGAGGGTCAGACTCTCTAAGTCTAAGTGTGGGTTACATAATGTCATATCAAATCGAACCTTAATCAATCCAAGAATTGAAAAAGTAAGTGTGCTGATACTTTTGCCAAAGTACTCATTGTCTGTCCTTAGATCTAGTGTCTCCTCTGCTGCGGGAACGCTGACCTGGAACACACCTAATCAGGATTTAATCACTGTCTATGACTATCCACAATTTTTTTGGTTATTGTGCTGATTGTTAACTGATATGATCTCACTACAGGCATGTGATTCATTAAGTATATAGTAGAGTTTTATTCTGCTTTATTTTGATTTTTGCATGATTTTCTGTGTGCAGGCATGTTGATAAGGATTGGTTTGTCTTTATTTTCCATCAACAAATAAACTTCTAAGCTTGTGAACTTAAAAGTTTAGAGGGAGTAAAGATTGAAAAAGAAAATCAAAATAAATGTTTGGATGAAAAGGATGATGCTAAAAGTTTACAAGTATGTGTGTGTTTGATATGATTCAAAAATGAACCTGAAAAGATTTCAAATTAAGTTGAAGTGTGGAAAAGCTTCTTGCAATCAAAAATAAAGAATTAAGATTATTTGTAATTTTTGAAAAATTTTAAAATTTTGAGACTAAAATGACGGGAAATTATTTGAGAAATAAAAAGTAAAAGTTTGAGTGAGAAAGAGAAAATTAAATGTTAAAAGTCAAAAAGTCAAAGATTTTTTATAGTAAAAAAGTCAAAAAATAAAACTTGGACCAAAGGTTGAAATTTCATGATGAACAGTGAAAATTTTCAAAATTAGGGTTTGGATGAATTTGGTGAGAAAATTCTAAGTGTTAGACGTATGGAAAGGTCTCATACGCCTGAACAGTGGTCAAAAGTCTATTTCAGGAGTATGATGATATTTCAGGAATTTGTTCAAGTTTTGGGCGTTTTGGTTCCAACTCATGCGCCTAAACAGTTGTCATAAGTCTGAAAAATTGGTTAGTGTTGGGCTTTTCAACCAAGCTCATACGCCTGAACAGTATCAGACTTTCCATGTTGAAAATATTCCAAGTGTAGATGCTTGAAAGTCCATGCGCCTAAACAGTTCTCATACGAACTGAGGGTTCATGAAATTGTCCAAGTGTTAGGCGTTTCAAGCTAGGTCATGCGCCTGAACAGTGCTCATGCGCCTAAAACAGTGCCCATGCGCCTGAACAGTGCTCATGCGCCTAAATCCTTTCTGATAAAATCTGACAAAGTGAGTTCATGCGTCTAGGTCTCATGCATCTCAACAGGAGTCATACGCCTGTACAGTAGTCATGCGCCTAAGTCTCATGCGTCTCAACAGTGGTCATGCGCCTTCACAGTGGTCATGCGTCTAAGAGTTTTTCACAGTTATATAAATTCAACACTTAACAGAATTTCATTTCACTCGTTCATTCACACACTAATACTCTCTGTTCTTAATCATTCTCGGACGATTATCATTCTCATATTGTTTAGTCTGATTTCCTGAAATTCTTGTGATATTTAGGTATAATTTCTGATTCTAAACATTATGTTAAGTGCAAATCATCAAACCACAGAACATTAAACACACATTTGATTGGGCGTTTGCAAGCTATTCGGGCGTTCGAACCCTAAGGGTTTGAAAAATTTGAAATTTTCAGCTTAAATGTGTTAAAATGTTCAAAATTGAATCTGAATTTGTTGATAACACATGTTTTCGACCACATTGACATCATCAAAACTCAATTTCGTCATAAAAAATTCTTGATGATCATGGTGTTCATCAGTCAAATAAAATAATAAAAAAATTAAGATATGAACTGAATCGACAAAATGAATTTTCAATAAAGTTTCAATTGTTTAATCATCAAACTTCTCTTAAATTTTCATAAATCTAAAAGAAACAGATTACTTAGTGTTTATAAATTTCTAAAACTTGATTTTGTATATAACAGTAAGTGTTCAAACACTTAGAAAATTTTGAATAAAATTAATCAAGTTTAAAAATTTAAAATCTATTAAGTACAAATTGAAAAGTAATTAGTGTGCATAATTTGTCATATGTTACTTGATTTTAATCTCAAAATATTAATTGATTTTATATCCAATATATTTGAGTAATTGAGTGTATAAAATACTTAGAAATATTTCTAAGTGTTATTGGATAAAAATTGATAAATCATTATAAGATTTACATCAATGTAATACATTCATTCTTATACTTTGTTTCTTTGTAAATGACAGATGGCTGAGCTTAAGTTTGAACCAAAGCATAACGTAGCAGCTTTTCTTAATAAAGATGTTAGAGATGCAGCTGGTTATGAAGAGATGATCAGATTTCTTTTGAGAACAAAATATGTGTATGCCATGTGTGCTCGTCTAGCAATATATGCACGACTGATTAAGAGATTCTGGAGAACTGCTGAGATAGAGATAGATGATGAAGGGAAGAAAGTTTTAAGAGGGTTTGTTACTGGTGATATAATGATTGAAGTGTCTGAGCAGTCAATTAGAGATGCTCTTAGACTTGATGAAAATGATGCCCAAGATTTGTCAGAATTTACTTTTAATGAATGTAGAGAGACATTCATGATGATGGGTCATCCAGACAATTTTCCTAAAAAACAATTTTTCAGAGCTAGAGTATTTAATCACTGGAAGCTTCTATGCTCTATTTTCCAACATTGTATGTCAAAAAGAAGCGCTGGTTGGAATTCATTTCCAGTTGATATAGCTTCTCCTATAGTTCCATTGGCCACTAACAAAAGGTTCAATATGGCCAAATGGATCATGAATGGATTTATATTCAACTTGGAGAAAGGGAAAAAAAACAAATACTTGATGTATCCTAGGTTCTTGCAGATGATTATCAATGAAGAATACCCAGACTTTCATGTCTATGGTGTAAATGGTGAAAGATTAGATCTTGAACACATGTCAGAGAATGTGTATAAAAGATTGGCTGTAGAAACTGGAGCCCAGAACATATCTATGTTTGATTATATGAGGGCTATAGCAAGAGATGAAGTGGATATCAATCAAGATCATTTTCATTTGATTGAAGATGAACCAATTGATCCGAATGATTTGATTGAGGATGTGATCCAAGAAGTGATTGAGGAAGAAGTAGATGAGGATGATGAGAATGAAGATAAGCATGATGATGATGAAAACTCATCAAGTAGTGATGATGATAATGATAATGATGATCCTGATGCTAATGTTGGAGGAAATATTGAAGAGACTGAACAAGAGGTTGATAGTGAAGAGACTATGTCTGATCAAAGAGATGAAAATGTTGGTGATGATGAAGCTGAAGCTAAAGTAAATGATCAAGTAGGAGATGATGAGAATGAAGGTGATGATGGTATTAATGAGAATGTTGAAGAACATCAGTCATTTGATTTTGATGATATTGATGCAATCTTATTTGAACATGTTACACATAATGTAACTTCTGGTGCTATTCAAGAAGAACAGATTGTGATTGTAGATGAAAATGTGATGAAACAAAATAAAGATGCATGTGTACAAACTGAAGATGATAGTGATGAAGTAGTGATTGATGATTTGAAAGTCAAGAATGCTGAACAAGAAGAATATATAAAGAAATTACAAGAAGAAAATGCTTTGTTGAAAGCTGAGGCTGAAAAGAAAGATTTGTTAGTGATTGAACATGAAGAAAATATGAAGAGATTGACTAAAGAGGTTGAAAAGCTAAGAGATGATTTGAAAGAAAAAGAAAAAGAAACTTAAGTGGTAATAACAGAAAAAGAGACTGACTTAGAATCACAAGTGAAGGTAATAGAAAATATTTTTGAAGCAGATAAAGGGAAGAGGAAAATAGATGAAGCTGATATAGAATCATCTATTGCACCATCAAAGATTCAGAAAACTATAGATGAATCAATGCATTTTGATGAAGGAGATGTGCAAAAACAGATTGAAGCATTAGATGATATTGATTCTGAATTTTCTGATGAATGGTATAATGAAGTGCTTGATGATGAAGATGTATGTGAAATTGCTGATTCTCCAATTCAAAACATTCAAGAAGATATTCCAATTGATTTTGAAGACAGATATAACTATCTTGTTAAGAATAAGTATGATCGTGTGTTTTTGGATGGATTGACTGTGTCTTAGATCAATGAAGAATATGAGAAGTGTATGTTAGCAGAATCATCAGCTCCGGTGGATCCAAATGAGATTTACTTAGAACATGGAGAATGGACACCGATGAGTGAAAGCATTAATGTTGATGATATTCCTGTATCTGAATTGCACCATCCTAATCCTGAGGATGTGAGCATACCAGCTTTGAGGATGTGGTTGCAATCAAGGAATTATCCGAGAAAGAGATTAAACAGATTGCAAGATACTTCATTGAGAAACTTAGTAAGAAGTTTTCAAGAAACTGAGAAACAGAACAACAAGATGATTGTACTTGATACTGATAATCCACAATACTTGGAGATTACAAAAAGATCAAGAATTTTGAAGCCTCAAGAGATAAAGTCCATGGAATTAGTAAAGAAAATTCATGAACAAAGACAAGAATTGATGAAGATGTTCCCTGAGAAGGAAAATCAAGCTTACAAAGTGTCCATTGATCAAAAACAGTTATGGAACAAAGCTAGATCAGCTGGGGATATAGTAAGAAATGTGCTACAAACAGGACAATCAATTTCAGAGCTTTTGAATGCTATGATTGTGCCTGATAATACAAAAGAAGTAAAGATAGTTGCATGGAAGTATGATGAAGTGTTTGATTCATTTTTTATTAAGAGAGTGAATGCTATTTTTGATGTTTATCATTTTTACTCTAGCATCATTGCATTACCGGTTCAAGACTTAAAAGAATTACACAAGTTATCTCTGATTAATCCTACTAAGGCATCAAGAGGAGAGAACTTTGTGAAACTTCTAGACCATGGAATCTAGAGAATGGCATCTTTTCTTAAAACACGTTGTGATCAAGAAGACAAGATGTATTTTCAATTATTAAAGAAAAAGAAGAAAGGAGAATCAAGTTCAAATGAAGAAGAAAGCTATTTGGAGGCATATGGTGATAAGTATTTTGATAAAGTGACAAATCCAGGATTAAAAGTGATTGATGGTACTCAAACTTCCAAACCAATCCTGAGATGGTTTTATGATTCTAAAACATTTCAGTTGATGCTGGTAAGAAATGAAGATGATTGGGATAAAGATATAATATGTCTTTTTGGAGTGTTTGAATTGCAATTGCTACATCCAAGCTACATCTCATTTCTTTCAAATCAAAAGTTTGAGCGTGTATCATCAAAAGCAGCAGAGAATGACAGAAAGTATTTCATGACTATAATTAAGGTGATGAATGCTGCCATGGAGAGTATTTTTTTGAGAAAAGCTCTGGCGTATGCAAATATAGTCAAGAAAGATATAAAGAATATAGAGTTTATGTGGATATCAAGTAAAGGAGTATTGGAGATTCATTCAAAAGATGATCCAAATCCAATAGAATTTTATGCAAACATTGACATTGATGGTTTGTCAAAGGAAACATTGCTAGTGATGGATGCAATGGAGATTAAAACAAATGAATCAAAGCCTGAACAAGGTATTTTGGCAGTAAAGTTCGAGTCTGCGATAAAAAAGGCTTTAAGAGAGCTAGAGATGTATAAAGAGAAACCAATGTTCAAGATAAAAGAAGAATTAGAATATTATTTTGGCTGAAGACGATGCAAATCTTAGGGGGAGTATTGTTGGAGCTCTTGAAGATTAGCATTTAGTCTTTATATTTTGTTTTTGTCATATTTTAGGGACTTATTTGTAAATATATGTTTCTTAGTTTTCATTGTTAGTATAAATAAGATATTATGTATTTTGTGCGGGTAGACTTCGACGAAAACTCTCTGTACAATGTATCCAATTGCATTTTGCTATCAAGGAAAACTCTATGAATTTTGAAGTATTTGCAGTTGTTTGATTACTTTGTGCATGTAATTGATCATTGTATTACAACATCAACACATATCGATCCATTTGAACCTATCAAAACCACACGAATGACCCTTAAAATCAATCAACACATACCCAAAACCAATCAAGACCACACCACAACCCTTATCAAACACTCTCGGCTTAAAAAGCCACTTACTTAAACCAAGTGATAAATTTCGATCTTCAAAATCATTTATTGAGCATCAAACCAAGGAAGCAAGTTGTAAAGGACCAAAACACTAATTGTATACGCTCATATACACTCGTATACACTCATACGTTATACGTATAACAATCAATGCAATGTGTGATAGACGAAAATGATATGAAATCATGGTAACATGATGTAGTAAATAAGATTTATAAGTATTTTAATCAAAATTGTGCAACTACGAATTTTTGCATTGGGTTATGGAAGAAAGCTTAATAAAATACATGGAAAAGAATGTAGTTTTACAAAAACATTACAGAATAAGAGTTCACGCTTGGATAGTTTGTTGCTTACAACAACAACCTCCGATTCCATGGAGTTTTGATTTTTAAGCCTTCTAAACACACTCATGAACTAATATAATCGAATCCGGTGATTACAATAAGCGAAATGACACTATAAATGACAACTGAATACTGGTACTAACCATTTATAAAAAAACACAAATCGAATATGAAAGCACACGAATGACCATTGAAATCAATGAACTCATGCCCAAAACTAATCAAGACAACTCCACAACCATTATCAAACACTCTCGGCTTAAAAAGCCACTTATTTAAACCAAGTGATAACTTTCGATCTCCAAAATCATTTATTGAGCATCAAGGCAAGAAACAAAGCTGTAAAGGACCAAAAGACTAATTGTATACGCTCATATACACTCGTATACACTCATATGTCATACGTATAACAATCAACGCAATGTGTGATAGACGAAAATGATATCAAATCATGGTAACATGATGTAGTAAATAAGATTTATAAGTATTTTAATAAAAATTGTGCAACTACGATTGTTGCATCGGGTTATTCAAGAAAGCTTAACAAAATACACGGTAAAAAATATAGTTTTACAAAAACATTAAAAAATAAGAGTTCACGCTTGGATAGTTTGTTGCTTACAATAACACCCTCCGATTCCATGGAGTTTTGATTTTTAAGCCTTCTAAACATACTAATGAACTAATATAATCGAATCCGGTGATTACAATGAGTGAAATGACACTATAAATGACAACTAAAAACTGGTACTAACGTTTATAAAGAAACATAAACCGAATATGAAACCACACGAATGACCCTTGAAATCAATGAACTCATGCCCAAAACTAATCAAGACAACTCCATAACCATTATCAAACACTCTCGGCTTAAAAAGCCACTTATTTAAACCAAGTGATAACAGCATCAAGGCAAGAAAGCAAGTTGTAAAGGACTAAAACACTAATTGTATACGCTCAAATACACTCGTATACACTCATATGGCATATGTATAAAAATCAACGCAATGTGTGATAGACGAAAATGATATCAAATCATGGTAACATGATGTAGTAAATAAGATTTATAAGTATTTTAATCAAAATTGTGCAACTACGAATTGTTGCATCGAGTTATTCAAGAAAGCTTAACAAAATACATGGAAAAGAATGTAGTTTTACAAAAACATTAAACAATAGAAGTTCACGCTTAGATAGTTTGTTGCTTACAATAACAATCTCCAATTCCATTAACTGTCAATTTTTTAGCCTTCTAAACAAACTAATGAACTAATATAATCGAATCCAGTGATTACAATCAGTGAAATGAAACTATAAATGACAACTGAAAACTTGTACTAACCGTTTATAAAGAAACACAAACCGAACACGAAACCACACGAATGACCCTTAAAATCAATCAACTCATACCCAAAACTAATCAAGACCACTCCACAACCATTATCAAACACTCTAGGCTTAAAATGCTACTTATTTAAACCAAGTGATAACTTTCGATCTCCAACATCATTTATTGAGCATCAAGCCAAGAAAGCAAGTTGTAAAGGACCAAAACACTAATTGTAATGAATGCACTAGTATACACTCATATGTCATACGTATAACAATCAATGCAATGTGTGATAGACGAAAATGATATCAAATCATGGTAACATGTTTTAATAAATAAGATTTTTTAGTATTTTAATAAAAAATTGTGCAACTACGAACTACTGGATCGAGTTATTCAAGAAAGCTTAACAAAATACATGGAAAACAATGTAGTTTTACAAAAACATTAAACAATAATAGTTCATGCTTGGATAGTTTGTTGCTTACAATAACAACCTCCGATTCCATGGAGTTTCGATTTTTAAGCCTTCTAATCACACTAATGAACTAATATAATCGAATCCGGTGATTACAATCAGTGAAATGTCACTATAAATGACAAGTGAAAACAAGTACTAACCGTTTATAAAGAAACATAAACCAAATATGAAACCACACGAATGACCATTGAAATCTATGAACTCTAGCCCAAAACTAATCAAGACAACTCCACAACCATGATCAAACACTCTCGGCTTAAAAAGCCACTTATTTAAACCAAGTGATAACTTTCGATCTCCAAAATCATTTATTGAGCATGAAGGCAAGAAAGCAAGTTGTAAAGGACCAAAACACTATTTGTATACGCCCATATACACTCGTATGTCATACGTATAACAATCAACGCAATGTGTGATAGATGAAAATGATATCAAATCATGGTAACATGATGTAATAAATAAGATTTATAAGTATTTTAATCAAAATTGTGCAACTACGATTGTTGCATCGAGTTATTCAAGAAAGCTTAACAAAATACATGGTAAAGAATGTAGTTTTACAAAAACATTAAACAATAAGAGTTCACGCTTGGATATTTTTTTTCTTATAATAACAACCTCCGATTCCATGGAGTTTCCATTTTTAAGCTTTCTAAACACACTAATGAACTAATATAATCGAATTCGGTGATTACAATCAGTGAAATGACACTATAAATGACAACTGAAAACTGGTACTAACCGTTTATAAAGAAACGCAAACCGAATATGAAACTACACGAATGACCCTTAAAATCAATCAACTCATAACCAAAACTAATTAAGACCACTCTACAACCATTATCAAACACTCTCGGCTTAAAAAGCCACTTATTTAAACCAAGTGATAAATTTCGATCTACAAAATTATTTATTAAGCATCAAGCCAAGAAAGCAAGTTGTAAAGGACCAAAATAAGGATTGTATACGCTCATATACACTCGTGTACACTCATATGTCATACGTATAACAATCAACGCAATGTGTGATAGACGAAAATGATATCAAATCAAGGTAACATGATGTAGTAAATAAGATTTATAAGTATTTTAATCAAAATTATGCAACTACGAATTGCTGCATCTAGTTATTGAAGATAGCTTAACAAAATACATGGAAAAGAATGTAGTTTATAAAAGCATTACACAATAAGAGTTCACGCTTGGATAGTTTGTTGCTTACAATAATAACCTCTAATTCCATGGAGTTTTGAGTTTTAAGCCTTCTAATCACACTAATGAACTAATATAATCGAATCCGGTGATTACAATCAGTGAAATGTCACTATAAATGACAAGTGAAAACAGGTACTAACCGTTTATAAAGAAACATAAACCAAATATGAAACCACACGAATGACTATTGAAATCTATGAACTCTAGCCCAAAACTAATCAAGACAACTTCACAACCATGATCAAACACTCTCGGCTTAAAAAGCCACTTATTTAAACCAAGTGATAACTTTCGATCTCCAAAATCATTTATTGAGCATGAAGGCAAGAAAGCAAGTTGTAAAGGACCAAAACACTATTTGTATACGCCCATATACACTCGTATACACTCGTATGTCATACGTATAACAATCAACGCAATGTGTGATAGATAAAAATGATATCAAATCATGGTAACATGATGTAGTAAATAAGATTTATAAGTATTTTAATCAAAATTGTGCAACTACGATTGTTGCATCGAGTTATTCAAGAAACCTTAACAAAATACATGGTAAAGAATGTAGATTTACAAAAACATTAAACAAAAAGAGTTCAAGCTTGGATAGCTTTTTGCGTACAATAACAACCTCCGATTCCATTGAGTTTCGATTTTTAAGCCTTCTAAACACACTAATGAACTAATATAATCGAATCTATTGATTACAATCGGTGAAATGACACTACAAATGACAACTGAAAACTGTTACTAACCGTATATAAAGAAACACAAACCTAACACGAAACCACATGAATGACCCATAAAATCAATCAACTCATACCCAAAACTAATCAAGGCCCCTCCACAACCGTTATCAAACTCTCTCGGCTTAAAAAGCCACTTATTTAAACCAAGTGATAACTTTCGATCTCTAAAATCATTTATTGAGCATCAAGACAAGAAAATAAGTAGTAAAGGACCAAAACACTAATTGTATACGCTCATATACACTCGTTACACTCATATGTCATACGTACAACAATCAGCGCATTGTGTGATAGACGAAAATGATATCAATTCATGGAAACATGATGTAATAAATAAGATTTATAAGTATTTTAATCAAAATTATGCAACTACGAATTGTTGCATCGAGTTATTCAAGAAAACCTAACAAAATACATGGAAAAGAATTTAGTTTTACAAAAACATTAAACAATAAGAGTTCACGCTTGGAAAGTTTGTTGCTTACAATAGCAACCTCTGATTCCATAGAGTTTTGATTTTTAAGCCTTCTAAACACACTGCTGAATTAATATAATCGAATCTATTGATTACAATCAGTGAAATGACACTACAAATGACTACTGAAAACTGGTAAAAACCGTTTATAAAGTAACACAAACCTTACATGAAACCACACGAATGACGCTTAAAATCAATCAACTCATACCCAAAACTAATCAAGACCACTCCACAACCATTATCAAACACTCTTGGCTTAAAAAGCCACATATTTAAACGAAGTGATAACTTTCGATCTCTAAAATCATTTATTGAGCATCAAGGCAAGAAAGCAAGTTGTAAAGGACCAAAACACTACTTGTATACACTCATATACACTCGCATACACTCATATGTCATACGTATAACAATCAACCCAATGTGTGATAGACGAAAATGATATCAAATCATGATAACATGGTATAGTAAATAAGATTTATAAGTATTTTAATCAAAACTGTGCAACTACGAATTGTTGCATCGAGTTATTTAAGAAAGCTTAACAAAATACATGGTAAAGAATGTAGTTTTACAACAGCATTAAACAATAGTAGTTCATGCTTGGATAGTTTGTTGCTTACAATAACAACCTCCGATTCAATAGAGTTTCGATTTTTAATCCTTCTAAACTTACTCCTGAACTAATATAATCGAATCCGTTGATTACAATCAGTGAAATGACACTACAAATGACAACTAAAAACTGTGACTAACCGTTTATAAAGAAACCCAAACCTAACACGAAACCACACGAATGACCCTTAAAATCATTCAACTCATACCCAAAACAAATCAAGACCACTCCACAGCCTTCATCAAACACTCTCGACTTACAAAGCCACTTATTTAAACCAAGTGATAACTTTCGATCTCTAAAATCATTTATTGAGCATCAAGGCAAAAAAGCAAGATGTAAAGGACCAAAACACTAATTGTATACGCTCATATACACTGGTATACGCTTATATGTCATACGTATAACAATCAACGCAATGTGTGATAGACGAAAATGATATCAAATCATGGTAACATGATATAGTAAATAAGATTTATAAGTATTTTAATCAAAACTGTGCAACTACGAATTGTTGCATCGAGTTATTCAAGAAAACTTAACAAAATACATGGAAAAGAATGTAGTTTTATAAAAACATTAAACAATAGGAGTTTATGCTTGGATAGTTTGTTGCTTACAATAGCAACCTTCGATTCCATAAAGTTTCGATTTTTAAGCCTTCTAAACACACTTATTAACTAATATAATCGAATCCGGTGATTACAATCAGTGAAATGACACTATAAGTGACAACTAAAAACTGGTACTATCCGTTTATAAAGAAACACAAACCTAACACGAAACAACACGAATGACCCTTAAAATGAATCAACTCATACCCAAAACTAATCAAGACCACTCCACAACCATTATCAAACACACTTGGCTTAAAAAGCCACATATTTAAACCAAGTGATAACTTTCGATCTCCAAAATCATTTATTGAGCATCAAGGCAAAAAAGCAAGTTGTAAAGGACCAAAACACTACTTGTATACACTCATATACACTCGTATACACTCATATGTCATACGTATAACAATCAACCCAATGTGTGATAGACGAAAATGATATCAAATCATGGTAACATGATGTAGTAAATAAGATTTATTAGTATTTTAATCAAAATTGTTCAACTACGAATTGTTGCATCGAGTTATTCAAGAAAGCTTAACGAAATAAATGGCAAAGAATGTAGTTTTACAAAAACATTAAACAATAGTAGTTCACGCATGGATAGTTTGTTGCTTACAATAACAACCTCCGATTCCATAGAGTTTCGATTTTTAAGTCTTCTAAACTTACTCCTGAACTAATATAATCGAATCTATTGATTACAATCAGTGAAATGACACTACAAATGACAACTGAAAACTGTTACTAACCGTTTATAAAGAAACACAAACCTAACACGAAACCACACGAATGACCCTTAAAATCATTCAACTCATACCCAAAACTAATCAAGACCACACCACAACCATTATCAAACACTCTCGGCTTAAAAAGCCACTTATTTAAACCAATTGATAACTTTTGATCTCTAAAATCATTTATTGAGCATCAAGGCAAGAAAGCAAGTTGTAAAGAACCAAAACACTAATTGTATACGCTCATATACACTCGTATACGCTCATATGCCATACGTATAACAATCAACCCTATGTGTGATACACGAAAATGATATCAAATCATGATAACATGATGTAGTAAATAAGATTTATAAGTATTTTAATCAGAACTGTGCAACTACGAATTGTTGCATCGAGTTATTCAAGAAAACTTAACAAAATACATGGAAAAGAATGTAGTTTTACAAAAACATTAAACAATAGGAGTTCATGCTTGGATAGTTTGTTGCTTACAATAGCAACCTCCGATTCCATGAACTTTCGATTTTTAAGCCTTCTAAACACACTCATTAACTAATATAATTGAATCAGGTGATTACAATCAGTGAAATAACACTATAAATGACAACTAAAAACTGGTACTATCCGTTTATAAAGAAACACAAACCTAACACGAAACCACACGAATGACCTTTAAAATTAATCAACTCCTACCCAAAACTAATCATGACCACTCCACAACCATTATCAAACACTCTTGGCTTAAAAAGCCACCTATTTAAACCAAGTGATAACTTTCGATCTCCAAAATCATTTATTGAGCATCAAGGCAAAAAAGCAAGTTGTAAAGGACCAAAACACCACTTGTATACACTCATATACACTCGTATACACTCATATGTCATACGTATAACAACCAACCCAATGTGTGATACACGAAAATGATATCAAATCATGGTAACATGATGTAGTAAATAAGATTTATAAGTATTTTAATCAAAATTGTGCAACTACGAATTGTTGCATCGAGTTATTCAAGAAAGATTAACAAAATACATGGTAAAGAGTGTTGTTTTACAAAAACATTAAACAATAGTAGTTCACGCTTGGATAGTTTGATGCTTACATAACAACCTCCGATTCCATAGAGTTTCGATTTTTAAGCCTTCTAAACTTACTCCTGAACTAATTTAATCGAATCTATTGATTACAATCAGTGAAATGACACTACAAATGACAACTGAAAACTGTTACTAACCATTTATAAAGAAACACAATCCTAACACGAAACCACAAGAATGACCCTTAAAATCATTCATCTCATACCCAAAACTAATCAAGAACACTCCAAAACCATTATCAAATACTCTCGGCTTAAAAAGCCACTTATTTAAACCAAGTGATAACTTTCGATCTCTAAAATCATTCATTGAGCATCAAGGCAAAAAAGCAAGTTGTAAAGGACCAAAACACTACTTGTATACACTCATATACACTCGTATACACTCATATGTCATACGTATAACAATCAACACAATGTGTGATAGACGAAAATGATATCAAATCATGGTAACATGTTTTAGTAAGTAAGATTTTATAGTATTTTAATCATAATTATACAACTACGAATTACAGTATCGAGTTATTCAAGAAAGCTTAACAAAATACATGGTAAAGAATGTAGTTTTACAAAAACATTAAACAATACTAGTTCACGCTTGGATAGTTTGTTGCTTACAATAACAACCTCCGATTCCATGGAGTTTCGATTTTTAAGTCTTTTAAACACACTCCTAAACTAATATAATCGAATCTGTTGATTACAATCAGTGAAATGACACTACAAATGACAACTGAAAACTGGTACTAACCGTTTATAAGGAAACACAAACCTAACACGAAACCACACGAATGACCCTTAAAAAAACTCAACTCATACCCAAAATTAATGAAGCCACTCCATAATTATTATCAAACACTCTCGGCTTAAAAAGCCACTTATTTAAACCAAGTGATAACTTTTGATCTCTTAAATCATTTATTGAGCATCAAGGCAAGAAAGCAAGTTGTAAAGAACCAAAACACTAATTGTATACGCTCATATACACTGGTATACGCTTATATGTCATACGTATAACAATCAACGTAATGTGTGATAGACGAAAATGATATCAAATCATGGTAACATGATATAGTAAATAAGATTTATAAGTATTTTAATCAAAACTGTGCAACTACGAATTGTTGCATCGAGTTATTCAAGAAAACTTAACAAAATACATGGAAAAGAATGTAGTTTTATAAAAACATTAAACAATAGGAGTTTACGCTTGGATAGTTTGTTGCTTACAATAGCAACCTCCGATTCCATAAAGTTCCGATTTTTAAGCCTTCTTAACACACTTATTAACTAATATAATCGAATCCGGTGATTACAATCAGTGAAATGACACTATAAGTGACAACTGAAAACTGGTACTATCCGTTTATAAAGAAACACAAACCGAACACGAAACCACACGAATAACCCTTAATATCAATCAACTCGTACCCAAAACTAATCAAGACCACTCCACAACCATTATCAAACAGTCTTGGCTTAAAAAGCCACATATTTAAAACAAGTGACAACTTTCGATCTCCAAAATCATTTATTGAGCATCAAGGCAAAAAAGCAAGTTGTAAAGGGCCAAAACACTACTTGTATACACTCATATACACTCGTATACACTCATATGTCATACGTATAGCTAGCAATCAACATAATGTGTGATAGACGAAAATGATATGAAATCATTGTAACATGTTTTAGTAAATAAGATTTTTTAGTATTTTAATCAAAATTGTGCAACTACTAATTACCGCATCAAGTTATTCAAAAAAGCTTAACAAAATAAATGGTAAAGAATGTAGTTTTACAAAAACATTAAACAATAGTAGTTCACGCTTGAATACTTTGTTGCTTACAATAACAACCTCCGATTCCATGGAGTTTCGATTTTTAAGCCTTTTAAACACACTCTTGAACTAATATTATCGAATCTGTTGATTACAATCCGTAAAATGACACTACAAATGACAACTGAAAACTGGTACTAACCATTTATAAAGAAACACAAACCTAACACGAAACCACACGAATGACCCTTAAAATCAATCAACTCATACCCAAAACTAATCAAGACCACTCCACAACCATTATCCAACACTCTTGGCTTAAAAAGTCACATATCTAAACCAAGTGATAACTTTCGATCTCCAAAAACATTTATTGAGCATCAAGGCAAGAAAGCAAGTTGTAAAGGACCAAAACATTAATTGTATACACTCGTCTGTCATACGTATAACATTCAACACAATGTGTGATAGAGGAAAACGATATCAAATCATGGTAATATGTTTTACTAAATAAGATTTTTTAGTATTTTAATCAAAATATTGCAACTACAAATTACTGCTTTGAGTTATTCAAGAAAGCTTAACAAAAAACATGGTAAAGAATGTAGTTTTATAAAAACATTAAACAATAGTAGTTCACGCTTGGATAGTTTGTTGCTTACAATAACAACCTCTGATTCCATGGAGTTTCGATATTAAGCCTTCTAAACACACTCCTGAACTAATATAATCGAATCTATTGATTACAATCAGTGAAATGACACTAAAAATGACAACTGAAAACTGGTACTAACCGTTATAAAGAAACACAAACCTATCACGAAACCACACGAATGACCCTTAAAATCAATCAACTCATGCCCAAAACTAATCAAGACCACTCCACAACCATTATCAAACACTTTTGCCTTAAAAAGCCACACATTTAAATCAAGTGATAACTTTCGATCTCCAAAATCATTTATTGAGCGTCAAGGCAAGAAAGCAAGTTGTAAAGGACCAAAACATTCATTGTATACGCTCATATACACTCGTATACACTCATATGCCATGCGTATAACATTCAACACAGTGTGTGATAGACGAAAATAATATCAAATCATGGTAACATGTTTTAGTAAAAAAGATTTTTTAGTATTTTAATCAAAATTGTGCAACTACGAATTACTATAACGAGTTATTCAAGAAAGCTTATAAAAATACATGGTAAAGAATGTAGTTTTACAAAAACATTAAACAATAGTAGTTCACGCTTGGATAGTTTGTTGCTTACAATAACAACCTCCGATTCCACGGAGTTTCGATTTTAAGCCTTCTAAACACACTCCTGAACTAATATAATCGAATCAATTGATTACAATCAGTGAAATGACACTACAAATGACAATTGAAAACTAGTACTAACCGTTTATAAAGAAACACAAACCTAACACGAACCCACACGAATGACCCTTAAAATCAATCAACTCATACCCAAAAGTAATCAAGACCACTCCACAACCATTATCAAACACTCTCGGCTTAAAAAGCCACTTATTTAAACCAAGTGATAACTTTCGATCTCTAAAATCATTTATTGAGCATCAAGGCAAGAAAGCAAGTTGTAAAGGACAAAACACTAATTGTATACGCTCAAATACACTCGTATACACTCATATGTCATACGTATAACAATCAACGCAATGTGTGATAGACGAAATTGATTTCAAATCATGATAACATGATGTAGTAAATAAGATTTATAAGTATTTTAATCAAAATTGTGCAACTACGAATTGTTGCATCGTGTTATTCAAGAAAACTTAACAAAACACATGGAAAAGTATGTAGTTTTACAAAAACATTAAACAATAGGAGTTCAGGCATGGATAGTTTGTTGCTTACAATAACAACCTCCGATTCCATGGAGTTTCGATTTTTAAGCCTTCTAAACACACTCATTAACTAATATAATCGAATCTGGTGATTACAATCAGTGAAATGACATTATAAATGACAACATGGATAGTTTGTTGCTTACAATAACAACCTCCGATTCCATGGAGTTTCGATTTTTAAGCCTTCTAAACACACTCATTAACTAATATAATCGAATCCGGTGATTACAATCAGTGAAATGACATTATAAATGACAACTGAAAACTAGTACTAACCGTTTATAAAGAAACACAAACCGAACACGAAACCACACAAATAACCCTTAAAATCAACCAACTCATACCCAAAACTAATCAAGACCACTCCACAACCATTATCAAACACTCTTGGCTTAAAAAGCCACATATTTAAACCAAGTGATAACTTTCGATCTCCTAAATCATTTATTGAGCATCAAGGCAAAAAGGCAATTTGTAAAAGACCAAAACACTACTTGTATACACTCATATACACTCGTATACACTCATATGTCATACGTATAGCAATCAACATAATGTGTGATAGACGAAAATGATATCAAATCATTGTAACATGTTTTAGTAAATAAGATTTTTTAGTATTTTAATCAAAATTGTGCAACTAGGAATTACTGCATCGAGTTATTCAAGAAAGCTTAACAAATTACCTGGTAAAGAATGTAGTTTTACAAAAACATTAAACAATAGTAGTTCACGCTTGGATACTTTGTTTCTTACAATAACAATCTCCGATTCCATGGAGTTTTGATTTTTAAGCCTTCTAAACACACTCCTAAACTAATATAATCGAATTTGTTGATAGTGAAATGACACTACAAATGACAACTGAAAACTGGTACTAACCGTTTATAAAGAAACACAAACCTAACACGAAACCACACGAATGACCCTTAAAATCAATCAACTCATACCCAAAACTAATCAAGACCACTCCACAACCATTATC
Organism: Flaveria robusta; assembly: GCA_025506415.1. Lineage (NCBI taxonomy): Eukaryota > Viridiplantae > Streptophyta > Magnoliopsida > Asterales > Asteraceae > Flaveria > Flaveria robusta. The sequence continues at coordinate 18,099,375 of CM046474.1, forward strand.
AAACACTCTTGGCATAAAAAGCCACATATCTAAACCAAGTGATAACTTTCGAACTCCAAAATCATTTATTGAGCATCAAGGCAAGAAAGCAAGTTGTAAAGGACCAAAACATTAATTGTATACACTCATCTGTCATACGTATACCATTCAACACAATGTGTGATAGACGAAAATGATATCAAATCATGATAACATGTTTTACTAAATAAGATTTTTTAGTATTTTAATCAAAATTATGCAACTACAAATTACTGCATTGAGTTAATCAAGAAATCTTAACAAAATACATGGTAAAGAATGTAGTTTTACAAAAACATTAAACAATAGTAGTTTACGCTTGGATAGTTTGTTGCTTACAATAACAACCTCCGATTCCATGGAGTTTTGATTTTAAGCCTTCTAAACACACTCGTGAACTAATATAATCGAATCTATTGATTACAATCAGTGAAATGACACTAAAAATAACAACTGAAAACTGGTACTAACCGTTATAAAGAAACACAAACCTAACACGAAACCACACGAATGACCCTTAAAATCAATCAACTCATACCCAAAACTAATCAAGACCACTCAACAACCATTATCAAACACTTTTGCCTTAAAAAGCGATATATTTAAACCAAGTGATAACTTTCGATCTCCAAAATCATTTATTGAGCATCAAGGCAAGAAAACAAGTTGTAAAGGACCAAAACATTCATTGTATACGCTCATATACACTCGTATACACTCATATGTCATACGTATAACATTCAACACAGTGTGTGATAGACGAAAATAATATCAAATCATGGTAACATGTTTTAGTAAAAAAGATTTTTTAGTATTTTAATCAAAATTGTGCAACTACGAATTACTATATCGAGTTATTCAAGAAAGCTTATCAAAATACATGGTAGAGAATGTAGTTTTACAAAAACATTAAACAATAGTAGTTCACGCTTGGATAGTTTGTTGCTTACAATAACAACCTCCGATTCCACGGAGTTTCGATTTTAAGCCTTCTAAACACACTCCTGAACTAATATAATCGAATCAATTGATTACAATCAGTGAAATGACACTACAAATGACAATTGAAAACTAGTACTAACCGTTTATAAAGAAACACAAACCTAACACGAACCCACACGAATGACCCTTAAAATCAATCAACTCGTACCCAAAACTAATCAAGACCACTCCACAACCATTATCAAACACTCTTGGCTTAAAAAGACACATATTTAAACCAAGGGATAACTTTCGATCTCCAAAATCATTTATTGAGCATCAAGGCAAAAAAGCAAGTTGTAAAGGACCAAAACACTACTTGTACACACTCATATACCCTCGTATACACTCATATGTCAAACGTATAACAATCAACATAATGTGTGATAGACCAAAATGATATCAAATCATGGTAACATGTTTTAGTAAATAAGATTTTTTAGTATTTTAATCAAAATTGTGCAACTACGAATTACTATATCGAGTTATTGAAGAAAGCTTAACAAAATACATGGTAAAGAATGTAGTTTTACAAAAACATTAAACACTAGTAGTTCACGCTTGGATAGTTTGTTGCTTACAATAACAACCTCCGATTCCATGGAGTTTCGATTTGTAAGCCTTCTAAACACACTCCTGAACTAATGTAATCGAATCTGCTCATTACAATCAGTGAAATAACACTACAAATGACAATTGAAAACTAGTACTAACCGTTTATAAAGAAACACAAACCTAACACGAACCCACACGAATAACCCTTAAAATTAATCAACTCATACCCAAAACTAATCAAGACCACTCCACAACCATTATCAAACACTCTCGGCTTAAAAAGCCACTTATTTAAACCAAGTGATAACTTTCGATCTCAAAAATCATTTATTGAGCATCAAGGCAAGAAAGCAAGTTGTAAAGGACAAAACACTAATTGTATACGCTCATATACACTCATATACACTCATATGTCATTTGTATAACAATCAACGCAATGTGTGATAGACGAAAATGATTTCAAATCAGGATAACATGTTGTAGTAAATAATATTTATAAGTATTTTAATCAAAATTGTGCAACTACGAATTGTTGCATCGTGTTATTCAAGAAAACTTAACAAAACACATGGAAAAAAATGTAGTTTTACAAAAACATTAAACAATAGGAGTTCACGCATGGACAGTTTGTTGCTTACAATAATAACCTCCGATTCCATGGAGTTTCGATTTTTAAGCCTTCTAAACACACTCATTAACTAATATAAACGAATCCGGTGATTAACAATCAGTGAAATGACATTATAAATGACAACTGAAAACTGGTACTAACCGTTTATAAAAAAACACAAACCGAACACGAAACCACACGAATAACCCTTAAAATCAATCAACTCATACCCAAAACTAATCAAGACCACTCCACAACCATTATCAAAAACTCTTGGCTTAAAAAGCCACTTATTTAAACCAAGTGATAAATTTCGATCTTCAAAATCATTTATTGAGAATCAAGGCAAGAAAGCAAGTTGTAAAGGACCAAAACACTACTTGTATACACTCATATGTCATACGTATAGCAATCAACATAATGTGTGATAGACGAAAATGATATCAAATCATTGTAACATGTTTTAGTAAATAAGATTTTTTAGTATTTTAATCAAAACTGTGCAACTACTAATTACTGCATCGAGTTATTCAAAAAAGCTTAACAAAATCCATGGTAAAGAATGTAGTTTTACAAAAACATTAAACAATAGTAGTTCACGCTTGGATACTTTGTTTCTTAAAATAACAACCTCCGATTCCATGGAGTTTCGATTTTTAAGCCTTCTAAACACCCTCCTGAACTATGATAATCGAATCTGTTGATTACAATCAGTGAAATGACACTACAAATGACAACTAAAAACTAGTACTAACCGTTTATAAAGAAACACAAAACTAACACGAACCCACACGAATGACCCTTAAAATCAATCAACTCATACCCAAAACTAATCAAGACCCCTCCACAACCATTATCAAACACTCACGGCTTAAAAAGCCACTTATTTAAACCAAGTGATAACTTTCGATCTCTAAAATCATTTATTGGGCATCAAGGCAAGAAAGCAAGTTGTAAAGGACAAAACACTAATTGTATACGCTCAAATACACTCGTATACATTCATATGTCATACTTATAACAATCAACGCAATGTGTGATAGACGAAAATGATTTCAAATCATGATAACATGATGTAGTAAATAAGATTTATAAGTATTTTAATCAAAATTGTGCAATTACGAATTGTTGCATCGTGTTATTCAAGAAAAATTAACAAAACACATGGAAAAGAATGTAGTTTTACAAAAACATTAAACAATAGGAGTTCACGCATGGATAGTTTGCTGCTTACAGTAACAACCTTCGATTCCATGGAGTTTCGATTTTTAAGCATTCTAAACACACTCATTAACTAATATAATCGAATCCGGTGATTACAATCATTGAAATGACATTATAAAAGACAACTGAAAACTGGTACTAATCGTTTATAAAGAAACACAAATCGAACACGAAACCACACGAATAACCCTTAAAATCAATCAACTCATACCCAAAACTAATCAAGACCACTCCACAACCATTATCCAACACTCTTGGCTTAAAAAGCCACACATCTAAACCAAGTGATAACTTTCGATCTACAAAATCAATTATTGAGCATCAAGGCAAGAAAACAAGTTGTAAAGGACCAAAACAGTAATTGTATACACTCATCTGTCATACGTATAACATTCAACACAATGTGTGATAGAGGAAAACGATATCAAATCATGGTAACATGTTTTACTAAATAAGATTTTTTTGTATTTTAATCAAAATTATGCAACTACAAATGACTGCATTGAGTTATTCAAAAAAGCTTAACAAAATACATGGTAAAGAATGTAGTTTTACAAAAACATTAAACAATAGTAGTTCACGCTTGGATAGTTTGTTGCTTACAATAACATGCTTCGATTCCACGGAGTTTCGATTTTTAAGTCTTCTAAACACACTCATGAACTAATATAATCGAATCCAATGATTATAATCATTGAAATGACACTATAAATGACAACTGAAGACTTGTACTACTTGGTTATAAAGAAACACAAATCTAACACGAAACCACACGAATGACCCTTGAAATCAATGAACTCATGCCCAAAACAAATCAAGACCACTCCACAACCATTATCAAACACTCTCGGCTTAAAAAGCCACTTATTTAAACCAAGTGATAACTTTCGATCTCTAAAATCATTTATTGAGCATCAAGGCAAGAAAGCAAGTTGTAAAGGACAAAACACTAATTGTATACGCTCAAATACACTCGTAAACACTCATATGTCATACGTATAACAATCAACGCAATGTGTGATAGATGAAAATGATTTCAAATCATGATAACATGATGTAGTAAATAAGATTTATAAGTATTTTAATCAAAATTGTGCAACTACGAATTGTTGCATCGTGTTATTCAAGAAAACTTAACAAAACACATGGAAAAAAATGTAGTTTTACAAAAACATTAAACAATAGGAGTTCACGCATTGATAGTTTGTTGCTTACAATAATAACCTCCGATTCCATGGAGTTTCGATTTTTAAGCCCTCTAAACACACTCATTAACTAATATAAACGAATCCGGTGATTACAATCAGTGAAATGACATTATAAATGACAACATGGATAGTTTGTTGCTTACAATAACAACCTCCGATTCCATGGAGTTTCGATTTTTAAGCCTTCTAAACACACTCATTAACTAATATAATCGAATCTAGTGATTACAATCAGTGAAATGACATTATAAATGACAACTGAAAACTGGTACTAACCGTTTATAAAGAAACACAAACCGAACACGAAACCACACGAATAATCCTTAAAATCAATCAACTCTTACCCAAAACTAATCAAGACCACTCCACAACCATTATCAAACACTCTTGGCTTAAAAAGCTACATATTTAAACCAAGTGATAACTTTCGATCTCCAAAATCATTTATTGAGCATCAAGGCAAAAAAGCAATTTGTAAAGGACCAAAACACTACTTGTATACACTCATATACACTCGTATACACTCATATGTCATACGTATAGCAATCAACCTAATGTGGACGAAAATGATATCAAATCATGGTAACATGTTTTAGTAAAAAAGATTTTTTAGTATTTTAATCAAAATTGTGCAACTACGAATTACTATATCGAGTTATTCAAGAAAGCTTATCAAAATACATGGTAAAGAATGTAGTTTTACAAAAACATTAAACAATAGTAGTTCACGCTTGGATAGTTTGTTGCTTACAATAACAACCTCTGATTCCATGGAGCTTTGATTTTAAGCCTTCTAAACACACTCCTAAACTAATATAATCGAATCTATTGATTACAATCAGTGAAATACCACAACAAACAACAACTGAAAACTAGTACTAACCGTTTATAAAGAAACACAAACCTAACACGAACCCACACGAATAACCCTTAAAATCAATCAACTCATACCCAAAACTAATCAAGACCACTCCACAATCATTATTAAACACTCTTGGCTTAAAAAGCCACTTATTTAAACAAAGTGATAACTTTCGATCTGTAAAATCATTTATTGAGCATCAAGGCAAGAAAGCTAGTTGTAAAGGATAAAACACTAATTGTATAAGCTCAAATACACTCGTATACACTCATATGTCATACGTATAACAATCAACGCAATGTGTGATAGACGAAAATGATTTCAAATCATGATAACATGATGTAGTAAATAAGATTTATAAGTATTTTAATCAAAATTGTGCAACTACGAATTGTTGCATCGTGTTATTCAAGAATACTTAACAAAACACATGGAAAAGAATGTAGTTTTACAAAAACATTAAACAATAGGAGTTCACGCATGGATAGTTTGTTGCTTAGAATAACAACCTTCGATTCCATGGAGTTTCGATTTTTAAGCCTTCTAAACACACTCATTAACTAATATAATCAAATCCGGTGATTATAATCAGTGAAATGACATTATAAATGACAACTGAAAACTGGTACTAACCGTTTATAAAGAAACACAAACCGAACACGAAACCACACGAATAACCCTTAAAATCAATCAACTCATACCCAAAACTAATCAAGACCACTGCACAACCATTATCAAACACTCTTGGCTTAAAAAGCCACATATTTAAACCAAGTGATAACTTTCGATCTCCAAAATCATTTATTGAGCGTCAAGGCAAAAAAGCAAGTTGTAAAGGACCAAAACACTACTTGTATACACTCATATACACGCGTATACACTCATATCTCATACGTATAGCAATCAACATAATGTGTGATAGACGAAAATGATATCAAATCATTGTAAAATGTTTTAGTAAATAAGATTTTTTAGTATTTTAATCAAAATTGTGCAACTACGAATTACTGCATCGAGTTATTCAAAAAAGCTTAACAAAATACATGGTAAAGAATGTAGTTTTACAAAAACATTAAACAATAGTTGTTCACGCTTGGATACTTTGTTGCTTACAATAACAACCTCCGATTCCAAGGAGTTTCAATTTTTAAGCCTTCTAAACACACTCCTGAACTAATATACTTCTAAACACACTCCTGAACTAATATAATCGAATCTGTTGATTACAATCAGTGAAATGACACTACAAATGACAACTGAAAACTGGTACTAACCGTTTATAAAAAAACACAAACCTAACACGAAACCACACAATTGACCCTTAAAATCAATCAACTCATACCCAAAACTAATCAAGACCACTCCACAACCATTATCAAACACTCTTGGTTTAAAAAGCCACATATCTAAATGAAGTGATAACTTTCGATCTTCAAAATCATTTATTGAGCATCAAGGCAAGAAAACAAGTTGTAAAGGACCAAAACATTAATTGTATACACTCATCTGTCATACGTATAACATTCAACACAATGTGTGATAAAGGAAAATTATATCAAATCATGGTAACATGTTTTCCTAAATAAGATTTTTTAGTATTTTAATCAAAATTATGCAACTACAAATTACTGCATTGAGTTATTCAAGAAAGCTTAACAAAATACATGGTAAAGAATGTAGTTTTACAAGAACATTAAACAATAGTAGTTAACGCTTGGATAGTTTGTTGCTTATAATAACAACCTCCGATTCCATGGAGTTTCTATTTTAAGCCTTCTAAACACACTCCTGAACTAATATAATCGAATCAATTAATTACAATCAGTGAAATGACACTAAAAATGACAACTGAAAACTGGTACTAACCGTTATAAAGAAAAACAAACCTAACACGAAACCACACGAATGACCTTTAAAATCAATCAACTCATACCGAAAACTAATCAAGACCACTCCACAACCATTATCAAACACTTTTGCCTTAAAAAGCCACATATTTAAACCAAGTGATAACTTTCGATCTCCAAAATCATTTATTGAGCATTAAGGCAAGAAAACAAGTTGTAAAGGACCAAAACATTCATTGTATACGCTCATATACACTCGTATACACTCATATGTCATACGTATAACATTCAACACAGTGTGTGATAGACGAAAATGATATCAAATCATGGTAACATGTTTTAGTAAAAAAGATTTTTTAGTATTTTAATCAAAATTGTGCAACTACGAATTACTGCATCGAGTTATTCAAGAAAGCTTAACAAATTACATGGTAGAGAATGTAGTTTTACAAAAACATTAAACAATAGTAGTTCACGCTTGGATAGTTTGTTGCTTACAATAACAACCTCCGATTCCATGGACTTTCGATTTTAAGCCTTCTAAATACATTCCTGAACTAATATAATCGAATCTATTGATTACAATCAGTGAAATGACACTAAAAATGATAATTGAAAACTAGTACTAACCATTATAAAAAAACACAAACCTAACACGAAACCACACGAATGACCCTTAAAATCAATCAACTCATACCCAAAACTAATCAAGACCACTCCACAACCATTATCAAACACTCTTGGCTTAAAAAGCCACATGCTTAAATCAAGTGATAACTTTCGATCTCCAAAATCATTTATTGAGCATCAACGCAAAAAAGCAAGTTGTAGAGGACCAAAACACTACTTGTATACACTCATATACACTCGTATACACTCATATGTCATACGTATAACAATCAACACATTGTGTGATAGACGAAAATGATATCAAATCATGGTAACATGTTTTAGTAAATAAATTTTTTTAGTATTTTAATCAAAATTGTGCAACTATGAATTACTGCATCGAGTTATTCAAGAAAGCTTAACAAAATACATGGTAAAGAATGTAGTTTTACAAAAACGTTAAACAATAGTAGTTCACGCTTGGATAGTTTGTTGCTTACAATAACAACCTCCGATTCCATGGAGTTTTGATTTTTAAGTGTAACACCCGAAAATTTTAAAAGAAGAGAAAAAGTGAAGAAAAGGAAAGAATAGCAAAATAACCCAAGTTGAGGGGTTAAAGTTATACAAAGGACAAAGTTTGATATTATTTTGTTCAAAAGATGGTATGGCCGCCCACATCACCTCCTGTACTATTCTTCCCATCGGTTTTAGAGAGAGAAAGCAGAGAATTCTCTCGGTTCTAGAGAGCGGAAGAAGAAGAAGCTAAATTCAGGTTAGTTTTCTGATTTTTGGGGTGTTCTTGGCTGATTTCCAGCTTTCGGGTATGTGCTTATGTGCTTTTGTATGTTCGGTTGTGTGTTTTTGGTGTTTTTAGGTGTTTGAACTCATAAGTATTCGGGTTTGAAAAAGTCTTACTCGAAAGTTGCAAGAGGTGAGTTCTAGATCCCCGTTTTTAAATGTTTTAAAATGTTTTGGGGCTGGAAATGTATGTTTTAACGTTTTTATTAAAGTTGGGTGTGTACCCGTATGTATATGTGTGTGCCTGGTTAGGTGGGTGTATATTCGGGATGAGTTTTTTTTATTATGTTCATGTTGTATGCTTGTTTTAATACTTAGTATGTTAGAACTAGGCTTGGAACAGGTTAGAATGATGATTTGGGGTCTGAAAATGATGTTAGTTAGAAAACAGCTGGCCATGCGCCTAAGTGATCATGCGCCTAAGGTTTGTGCGCTCCAATAGTACCCATACGCCTAGAATTATGCCCATGCGCCTGATTCTCCCATGCGCCTATGTACTCATGCGCCCGCATAGTGCTCATGCGCCTGCATAGTGTCAATGCGTGTAACACCCGGAAATTTTAAAAGAAGAGAAAAGTGAAGAAAAAGAAAGAAAAGCAAAATAACCCAAGTTAAGGGGTTAAAGTTGTACATGGGACAAAGTTGATATTAATTTGTTCAAAAGAAGGTGTGGCCGCCCACACCCATGTTCCATCAACTTTCATTCGGATTTTTAAAGAGAGAAAGAGCAGAATTCTCTCGGTTCTAGAGAGAGGAAGAATAAGAAGTCGGAATTCAGGTTAGTTTTCTGATTATTAGGGTGTTCTTGGCTGGTTTTCAGCCTTTGGGTATGTGCTTATGTGTTTGTGTGTGCTCGGTTGTGTGTTTTTGTTGTTTTTAGGTGCTTGAACTCATAAGCATTCGGGTGTGAAGGAAGCCTTACTCGAAAGTTGCAAGAGGTGAGTTCTAGATCCCCGTTTTTAAATGTTTTAACTGATTTTAGGGCTGGAAATGCATGTTTAAACGTTTTCATAAAAATTTGGGTGTGTACCCGTATGTATGTGTGTGTGCTCTGTTGGGAGGGTGTATGTTCGGGATGATTGATGATTTTGTTTATGTTGTATGCTTGTTTGATGCTTAGTATGCTAGAAACTAGGCTAGAACAGGTTAGAATGATGATTTGGGGCCTGAAATTGATGTTTGTAAAAAAAGTAGTTGGCCATGCGCCTAAGTGCTCATGCGCCTAAGATCATACGCCCAAACAGTACCCAAACGCCCAAGGTTCATGCGCACCAATAGTGCCCATGCGCCTAGGATTATGCCCAGGAGCCTAAGTGTGCCCGTACGCCCGACTACTAAAACGCCTAAGTGTCCATGCGCCTAAACCAGGCTCATGCGCCAGCATAGTACCCATGCGCCCAGAAATCTGTCCGTGCGCCTAAGTAAGGCTCGTGCGCCCCAATAGTGCCCATGCGCCTGTGTCGCCCATGCGCCTAAGTATTCATACGCCCGCATAATGGCCAAGCGCCTGCATAGTGCTCATGCGCCTAAAGACTTAGAAAATTTTCTGAAATTGTCGGGAAAGAAGGATTTTTAGGCTATGACTTGGGATGTTTCCGGGGATGATATGCGATGATTATATACATATATATATATATATATATATATATATATATATATATATATATATATATTTTGAACAGCAACTCCTAGATTAACTAGGATAGAATGGGCAACACCTAGATAATCTAAGAGTTGCCCCCACCAAGACTCGAACCCACAACCTTTGGTTGGGGTGATCACACCACTTTAACTCCTACCTAATTACCACTACACCCAACCCCTCACCCCTGTGATGATTATATGATGATGTTATGTATGCTATGGCCTGTTTTCTTTATGTTCCCTATTATGTATTACTCTGTGGCTTTACGTGGTGTGATTATGTTAATGAATGAAAAGTATTATCTTAACGAAGTGAAAGATCTAAGATAATGAAAGTGGAACATAATGAATGAACGAATGAAAGTCTTGCAAGCAAAATGTAAGGAGGTTCACAACTCCTTGAGAGTTGTCAGCTCAACTGTGTGTCATACAGCATGCGATCCTGGCTGCCCCATGAGGGTTCACACACAGGGAATCAGTCTTGGTGACTGTTCCATACGTACAAAACAGAGTCCTTGTCGCTAAACCCTAGATTAGTTGGCTTTGTGCCCAAGAGGGGGGTTTAGTATATAACAGGACCTAGATAGAAGTGAAAGATAATGTAACGTGCGAAATGTACGAAACGTGCGATATGATCGAAATGAACGATGACGAAAGATAATAAATATTACCTTGATGTATGTATGATGTATGATCATGTACGAAAGTATGAAAAGGTTATAAAGAATGAAAGGTAATATATATTTTTATAAAACTAGAACTCACTCAGCAACGCTGACTTTTATGCATTTTCAGTTGGCAGGTAATGGTTGCTGAGGATGTCACGGGGCGAAGCTAGTTGGCGAGTTTTGGTTGGCATCCATTTTGTGTAACAAGGATGTTTTTGTGTAGTAATGAAACCAAACGATGATTTGTAATGTAGTAATGTTGTAAACAGCTATTGTTAATATATGAAATGGTTTTGTTAAATTTTTTCCGCTGCAAATATTTAATATATTTTATGTGATTTTGAAATATTATGTGAGATAAATGTCCAACTGTGAGTGTCCCGGGAACAGGGCCTTACAAGTTGGTATCAGAGCCAAAGTTTAAGAGAAATGGGTAAATATTTTCCAATAAACCTAAACTTAAACTGAGAATGGGACAAATGGAAGGATGCCAGCCCAAGTAGCTACGTGCCATCAGGTATTTTCTTTAATGATTAACCGGTATTATGTGCGCATGTTATCTGCTTTATGTGCTTTTAGTAGATTTGAATACTGATGTAGTCAGGATAGGGAATGCTTGGGGTATGAAGAGTAAAGTAAGTGGCTAATCACAACTGGCCACTGTAATTAGGGACTTACTATACTTGACATAAACTGAGCTATTACCTTGAATGACCGTGTTGGTGTTTGAATCTTATAGTGTGTTAGAGGATGGCTAGTGGTAGATCATCGAAAGCTTCTCGAGGTGGAGGTCATGGTGGACATGGTGCTGGACCGCGTGCCACAAGAGGTGGTGCTAAGGCTGCGGAAAGGGAACCTGAAGAGCCCGAGACTCATCACCAGGAAGGTGGTGATGAGAGTGCTAATCTAAGGGCCTCGGTGAAATAGGCTGTTGTTGAGGAAGTTCACCAGGTCATGCAGACGATCCTGCCGTCTGTGGTGGTCGAAGTGATCAAAGCTGTAAGGGAGGATGAGAAGAGGGAGAAAGAGAAGACCGCGGAAGAAGCGGGGCAACGGGAGACTGAGACGGTTGTCCCAAGTGATGAGGTGGAGGAAGAAGCGGTGCCAGGAACAGCTCGGGGCTGTAATTATGGGGCATTCCAAAGATGCAAGCCCCCGACTTTTGATGGCAATGGCAACGCTGCTGCTGCTCATCGATGGGTGAGAGAGATGTAAGCTGTGCTTGATATCAGCGAGTGCAGGGAGGACCAAAAGGTGAAGTTTGCCACTCACTCATTCGTGGACTCGAGTTTGTGCTGGTGGGACAATATTGACCAGGCCGAGGGTAGCAGAGCAATTGGAAGAATGAAGTGGGATGAACTGAAGAAGTTGGTGATTGAGGAGTTATGTCCTCACAGGGAACTGGATAAGATTGAGAGGGAGTTCCTGCAGCTGGAGGCGGGAACCATGACGCACCAACAGTACACCACTAAGTTTAACGAGATGGCGTGACTGGTGCCCGATCAGGTGACACCTGTGTCACGAAAGATAAAGAGGTACATCCAAGGTTTGCCGGGGGATATTCGCAGGCACATGATCGCCGCCCGGCCGAGCACGTTTAGGTCGGTGGTTGATCTGGCAGGAAGGTTGTATGATGAATGAAAGGTGGCAATGGTTGAAATGAGAAAGAAGGGTGGTGGTGGTGATCGAAACTAGAATGGGAAGCGGTTTGGACGCGGTGGTGTCGCTCCAAACAACAAGGTTGCCAGGATGGATGACCGGCGTGTAGCCACACCCGGGACATGAGCAAGGAGGTGTGGTAAATGCGGAAGGGAGCATACGGGGGAGTGCAGATGGGGATCGAACGTCTGCTTCAAGTGTGGGAAGCCCGGTCACATGGCAAGGGAGTATGGGGTTGCAAGATGTTATAACTGTGGTGAAGAGGGCCATCTGAGTAAAGACTGCAAGAAGCCGAGGGCTGAGAGTTTCGGGGCAAAAAAGAAGGCTGGGAGTGAAGGGCAGAAGGCGAGTGCCAGAGCTTTCACGATGACCAGGGAGGAGGCTAGGACGGACCCCAATGTTGCGTTAGGTACGTTTCTAGTAAACCAAACTCTTGCTTCTGTGTTATTTGATTCTGGTGCTAGTAGGAGTTTTATTTCTGCTACTTTTTGTGCTAATTTGCCCGTTAGAAGTAGAAGTATTGATGAGCCCTTTGATGTAGAAACTGCCATAGGTAAGTCTACCAGGATTTCTAATCTGATAGAAGGCTATGACATAGAGCTGGAAGGTCATAGGTTTCCTGCTAGACTGTTTGTGATGACCTTAGGCGGGTTTGATGTAGTCCTAGGGATGGACTGGTTAGCGGCCTATGAAGCGAATATTGTATGTCGCAAGAAGAAGATCCGACTGACAGCGTCTGACGGGAGTTCGGTGACGATCTACGATGCATACTTGACATCGTTTGGTATGAAGCGTGAGGTAGCGGAGTATGTGAGTAAGTGCCTTACTTGCTTACAAGTGAAGACGGAGCATCAGAAGCCATACGGGAAGATCCAACTTTTGGATATACCCGAGTGGAAGTGGGAGCATATCACCATGGATTTTATTACGAAGCCGCCGCGAACGGCAAGGGGATATGATGCCATATGGGTGATAGTCGACCACCTGACAAAGAGTGCTCATTTTCTACCGATCCGTGAAACGTATTCGTCTGAGAGGTTAGCGGATCTATTCATCAAGGAGATTGTAACTCGTCATGGTGTACCGGTGTCTATTGTGTCTGACCGCGACACTCAGTTTACATCCATGTTTTGGAAGAGATTCCACTATGTGATGGGTACGAGGTTACACATTAGTATGGCTTATCATCCTCAAACGGATGGTCAGTCGAAAAGAACTATTCAGATGCTTGAGGATATGCTTCGGGCATGCGTCATTGACTTCGGGAGGAAGTTGGGACGAACACTTACCGTTAGCTGAATTCTCATACAACAACAGTTATCATGCCAGCATTGGTAGGCCACCCAATGAGATGCCTTACGGTAGGAGGTGTAGAACGCCCGTATGTTGGGGTGATATCGGTCAGAAGAAATTAGGGAGCATTGAGGTGATCGAGGCTACGACTGAGAAACTAGAAAAGATCAAAGCCTTTATGAAGGTAGCCAAAGATAGACAGAAGTCGTATGCCGACAAGAAACGTAGACCGATTGAATTCAAGGTGGGTGATAGAGTTATCTTGAAGGTTTCACATTTGAAGGGTATCATTCGGTTTAGAAAGCGGGGCAAGTTGAGTCCGAGGTACATAGGGCCTTTCCAAATCATTGCTCGAGTAGGAGAGGTGGCCTATAGATTGGATTTTCCCGATGAGTTAAGTGGAATTCACCCGACATTCCATGTATCTCATTTGAGAAAGTGTTTAGCTTATGAAGATTTAGTTATACCACTGGAGGACATTGAGGTAGACGAGCGACTCAACTACGTGGAGCAACAGTGGCAATCATTGACAGAAAGGAGAAAAGTTTACGGAATAAAGTGGTTCCACTCGTACGAGTACAGTGGAAGCATAGAAAGGGATCTGAGTCTACGTGGGAGACTGAGGAGGAGATGAGACAGCATTATCCGCAGCTGTTCGAGGAATGACAGGTTTCGGGGATGAAACCTATATAATGGGGGTGGACTTGTAACACACGGAAATTTTAAAAGAAGAGAAAAAGTGAAGAAAAGGAAAGAATAGCAAAATAACCCAAGTTGAGGGGTTAAAGTTATGCAAGGGACAAAGTTTGATATTATTTTGTTCAAAAGGTGGTATGGCCGCCCACATCACCTCCTGTACTATTCTTCCCATCGGTTTTAGAGAAAGAAAGCAGAGAATTCTCTCGGTTCTAGAGAGAGGAAGAAGAAGAAGCTGAATTCAGGTTAGTTTTCTGATTTTTAGGGCATTCTTGGCTGATTTCCAGCCTTCGGGTATGTGTTGTGTGTTTTTGGTATTTTTAGGTGTTTGAACTCATAGAGCATTCGGGTTTGAAGAAGTCTTACTCGAAAGTTGCAAGAGGTAAGTTCTAGATCCCTGGTTTTAAATGTTTTAACTTGTTTTGGGGCTGGAAATGCATGTTAAAACGTTTTTATTAAAGTTGGGTGTGTACCCGTATATGCATGTGTGTGCCCTGTTGGGTGGGTTTATGATTTGGGAAGATTTTGATTATGATCATGTTGTATGCTTGTTTTGATGCTTAGTATGTTAGAACTAGGCTAGAACAGGTTAGAATGATGATTTGGGGGCCTGAAAATGATGTTAGTTAGAAAACAGTTGGCCATGCGCCTAAGTTCCCATGCGCCTAAGTCAGGTTCATGCGCCTGCATAGTACCCATGCGCCTAGAAAGTTGTCCAGACGCCTGACTGTTGGCCATGCGCCCGTATAGTGCCCAAACGCCTAAAATCTGCCCATGCGCATAAATATTCCCATGCGTCTAAGCATTCATGCACCCGCATAGTAGCCATTCGCATGCATAGTACCCATGCGCCTGAAGCCTTAGAAAAAATTCTGAATTTTTGGGAAAAAGGGACTTTTAGGCTATGACTTGGAAATGTTTTCGGGGATGATGTATGATGATGTATGATGTTGTATGTGATGCTATATGATGATGTGGTGTATGTTTATGGCCTGTTTTCTTTATGTTCCTATTTACGTATTATTCCGTGGCTTTACGTGGTGTGATTATGATAATGAACGTAAAGTATTATGTAATGAAAGCGGAAGTTAATGATAATGAAAAGTGGAACGTAAAGAATGAATGAAAAGTCTTGCAAGCAAATGTAAGGAGGTTCACTCCCAATGAAGGGTGTTAGCTCAACTGTGTGCGGTTTAGCTAACTCAGAAGGATGCACACGGGGGTTTAATCCTTGTGATAGACCAAACGTATGGGACCCTTGTCGCTTTCCCTAGGTACTGGAGTCAGCTTCGTGCATAATGTTAGGGGTCTATTTATAGACTTCGCCCAGTAACCAGCTTCGTGCACAATGTTCGGGGTATAGCACATGGCATTGGTTCGGAATGAAAGTAAAGATAAATGATGAATGTACAAATGACGTACGATGATGAACGATGATGAAAGATAATAATAAATATTATCTATATATACGTATGATGTATGATCACGAATAAAAGTAAAGAAAGGGTTTTAAATGAAAGTAAAGTATTTTTATTATAAAACTAGAACTCACTCAGCAACGCTGACTTTTATGCATTTTCAGTTGGCAGGTAATGGTTGCTGAGGATGGCTTGGGGTGAAGCTACTTGGCAAGTTTTGACAAGCATCCATTTTGTGTAACAATGATGTTTTTGCGTTGTAATACAACCAAACGAAGTTTTGTGATGTTAACAATATTGTATTATTTGGCAAAAGCAATTATTAATATATGAAATGGTTTTGTTAAAATTATTACGATGCCTTATGTTAGTTAATGATTATGAGTTTTCCAATATTATGTGCGATGAATGTCCAACTGTGAGCATTCCGGAATCGGGGCCTTACAATCTGTATGTGTTCTTTGCTCTCACAATTGCTCCTTCAATGCCCAAAAACGACTTGGAGAAGAGCCTTTTCGTAGCCCCCCTTTTTCCCCTTCAAATAGGTCACGAAACCCTAAATTCGCGTATCTGACAGCACAGGGACGTAATTTACTTCCTTAGGGACGTAATTTATTCCCCCCCCCCCCCAAATCAGCAGTTTTTCCTTCTGTTATGCGTCCTAGTTTGCGTGCATTCTGATCACACCTAGGACGTAATTTACGTTCTTAGGGACGTAACCTACGTCCCCCTTCATTTTTTCTTCACTGTTTCTATTTCTCAAGTGTTTCCTTTTTCGTAAACTTCCGGCTTCCATTCTAACTCCCAAAAGCACCCGAAATGTGTCCATTTTAGCTCTACATGCCTGAAAATCAATTAACTCTCAAAGTAATTGTGTTCCACTATATTATACACATGAAAACACATAATTAAACATTTTAAACTAGTGAAAAACCCCCCATACATATTAGTATCTCAGATATATTGAGATTATGGACAATCTAGTGGATACTAGTGTGTCAAACTAGAGACAAGGAACATTATAAGGAAGTTTATGTTCTCTACTCACTATTGTGTGGCCATTAAAAGAACAGAAAACCTCTCTACTCTTACCCTTACTGAGCTGTATGGTATCCTAAGCGGTTACCAGATGAAGATGAACATGCAAAATCCATTTCACAACTCATACAGTACCCATAAGAGTTCTGCCCTCCATGTGGTTGAAAGGGACAGCAGAGAACCTCCGCATCATTATCTCAGCTTCCCTAACAACTCACAAAAGGGTCCTTTCATCACCTTCCCGGAGACACCAAGGGAAAGCTACATCTAAGGAAGCCCATTCCAAGAGACAAGCTCCTCTTATGTCTTTGTGTCTTCTAATGAAAGTTTAGGCAACTTTTTCTTCACTCTAGAAGACTTAGACTACATACATCCAGATGATTTAGAGTACATGGAGATTGTGCAGCAGATGGCTTTTCTCACTCATAGAGCCAGGAAGTTTTACCAGAGAACTGGGAGAAAATTTCTTAGCAATGTATCCAGTGGAAAGTTTGGAATGTATAAAAGCAAAGTGAAGTGTTACAACTATAACCAAATTGGACACTTTGCTAGAGAGTGCAAGGCACCAAGGACAAATGGTGGCCAAGCATAATCTAGACCAAACTACACTGGGGGAGCTTTAAAAGCTGAGAAGCCCAAGCAGCAGGCTGCAGTTGCTGTTGAAGAAGGAGGCTTTGATTGGAGTTTCTAGCTAAAAAATGTTTCTCCAAACCATGCCTTGATAGCCGATCATGAATAACCCAAGGTAACATAACATCTTTGTACTCATGAATGCATTGCTAAAGTTAGCATATTAGGTCCTATTACTTAGAAGTAAAATCTGATCTTGAGTCTTTGAATATTTTAAAAGCTGATTTTAAAAGAGCAGAAAATGACTATAAATTAAAAATAAAAGATTTAGAGAAAACTATTTCTACTCTTAAACATGAGCACAAAAATTACAGAACTCTAATCAAAGATATCATAGCTAAGTTAACTAAAGCCAAGTTGAGCTTGTGATAAGCAAAGCCAGGGCTGAAAAATGTGTTCTTGGAGAAAAAACCTTCAAGAACATCATATCCTCATCGTTGCATGCCAAAGTGTCTTATCAAAATAGGCAGGGATTGGGATTTAGTGAAATAGCTCCTCCACACATTTTATTATCTGTGAGACAGCCAAGGTGTGGAACTAGTGAAGATGAGCTACCTCCTGAAGATCTAGCTCAGGAGAAAGATGAAGATGATGATGAAGAGGAGATGGTGAAGGATGAGCCTGAAGTGAGTGACGAGGTTCATTCTAAGAAAGGACACCATTCTCCTAGAGAGAAGAAAAGGACAAATATGGCCAAGTCTTCTAGAAAGAATTTGATAATGGTAGCAAAGAGAAAAGCAAGGAAAGCTGTAATGCCCCGTTCCCGGGACACCCATAGTTGGACAATCATCGCACACACTATTTCAAAACCACATAAAATCTATTTAACATTTGCAGCGGAAAAATTTAACGAAACCATTTCATATATTAATAATTACTGTTTACAACATTACTACATTACAAATCATCGTTTGGTTTCGTCACTATACAAAACATCA
This sequence comes from Flaveria robusta, assembly GCA_025506415.1. Classification (NCBI taxonomy): domain Eukaryota; kingdom Viridiplantae; phylum Streptophyta; class Magnoliopsida; order Asterales; family Asteraceae; genus Flaveria; species Flaveria robusta. The sequence continues at coordinate 18,118,074 of CM046474.1, forward strand.
TTGTTACACAAAATGGATAACAGTCAAAAATCTTTGCCAAGTAGCTTCACCCCGTGCTATCCTCAGCAACCATTACCTGCCAACTGAAAATGAATAAAAGTCAGCATTGCTGAGTGAGTTCTAGTTTTATAAAAATATATTACCTTTCATTTGATATAACCCATACTTTCGTACATGATCATACATCATACATACATCAAGGTAATATTTATTATCTTCCGTCATCGTTCATTTATCATATCGCACATTTCATACATTTCGCACGTTACATTATCTTTCACTTCTATCTAGGTCCTGTCATATACTAAACCCCCCTCTTGGGCACGAAGCCAACTAATCTAGGGTTTAGCGACAAGGACCCCGTTTCATACGTATGGAACAGTCACCAAGACTGATCCCCTGTGTGTGAATCCCTCATGGGGCAGCCAAGATCGCACTCTGTATGACACACAGTTGAGCTGACAACTCTCAAGGAGTTGTGAACCTCCTTACATTTTGCTTGCAAGACTTTCATTCGTTCATTCATTATGTTCTACTTTCATTATCTTAGATCTTCTGCTACATTAAGATAATACTTTGCGACTATTATCATAATCACACCACGTAAAGCCACGGAGTAATACATAATAAGGAACATAAAGAAAAACAGGCCATAACATACATAATATCATCATATAAACATCACCTATCATCCCCGGAAACATCCCAAGTCATAGCCTAGAAGTCCCTCTTTCCCGAAAATTTCAGAAAATTTTCTAAGTCTTTAGGCGCATGAGCACTATGCAGGCGCACGAGCACTATACAGGCGCATGAATACTTAGGCGCTTGGGCGACTCAAGCGCATGGGCACTATTTGGGCGCACGAGCCTTACTTAGGCGCATGGACAGATTTCTGGGCGAATGGGTACTATGCAGGCTAGGCGCATGGATACTTAGGCGCTTTGGCAGACTTAGACGCATGGGCATACTTAGGTGTCAGGGCAATATTCTAGGCGCATGGGCACTATTTGTGCGCATGAACCTTGGGCGTTTGGGTACTGTTTGTGCGCATGATCTCAGGCGCATGGGCACTTAGGCGCATGGCCAACTACTTTTTAACTAACATCAATTTCAGACCTCAAATCATCAATCTAACCTGTTCTAGCCTACTTTTTAGCATACTAAGCAACAAACAAGCATAAAACCATGAACATAACCCAAAAATCATCTCGAACATACACCCACCCATCGGGCACACACATATACATACGGATACACACCCAAATTTTTATAAAAACGTTTAAAGCTGCATTTCCAGCCCCAAAATCAGTTAAAATATTTAAAAATGGGGGTCTAGAACTCACCTCTTGCAACTTTCGAGTAAGACTTCCTTCAAACCCGAATGCTTATGAGTTCAAACACCTAAAAACACCAAAACACACAACCGAACACACATACAAGCACATAAGCACATACCCGAAGCTGAAATGCAGCCAAGAACACCCCAAAAATCAGAAAACTAACCTGAATTCAGCTTCTTCTTCTTCCTCTCTCTAAAACCGAGAGAATCCTACTCTTTCTCTCTCTAGAAATCCGATGGAAAGAATAGTACAGGGGTCATGAGTGGCCATGACCACCTTTTGAACAAATTAATATCAAACTTTGTCCATTGTACAACTTTAACCCCTCAAAACTACCTTTTACTTGAAGCAGAAACAAGTATTCATATATGCTGGGTTTGAGGTGGTAAAGACTGCAAACATAATCATGGAATCTAGTACCAAGAGTCCTAGTTCAAGTTCAAACCATCCTTGTCAAAAGAGAAAGGTTTATCAAAAGTGTACCACTGCTGCACCACCTCAACCATCCAGTTCCAAGAGAAAGCTTATCCTTAAGAAGTCTGCTGCATCATCTGCAAAGGTGAAGAAGGAATAGAAAAGAGATCAAGCTCAACTAGCCTCTCAGAAGAAATCCCTTAGAAGTATTTTAACTAAATGCATCATGTGTGGCAGTACTTCTTATCTTCCATTGCATCTACAATTCAAAAGTACTATCAACATGATCAAAACGGCTTCTAAGATGATGAAGAAGAAGATAGCTTTGGAAGCAAAGTCACTTTCCTTCGAAAGCTCAAAAATGAAAGCACAGAAGATAAGTGGAAAATTGCCTTCAGAAGAAAATTTGGTCACGGAAGAAATGAATGCTTCCGAAGTACTGAAGTCTGTAGTGGATGCAAAAACTTCCGAAGGTTCAGTCTCCAAAACTTCCAAAGTTGTAAAAACATCCGAAGCATTGAAGGCCAAGTCTAGTCTTTCAAAGATGGTATGAAAGATGAAGTAAGGCCAAGTGACTGAAGTTTTCTCATCATCAATAGCCCAAGATCCCCAAGACTTACACATAGGATCCATAACTGTTGATTTATCTTCTGTTAATATTAATGAACCCATGAAAAGCAAGGCACATGATAGGTAATGGATCCTTGATTCAAGACTCTGAGAAGTTTGATGGAGTGCCAGTTGCTTTTGGAGGAGAAGCGGGTGGTTACATCACTGGTAAGGGCAAGGTCACAAATGGTAAGCTTAGTATTGAGAAGATAAACTTTGTGAAAGAGCTTGAGTACAATCTTCTGAGTATATCTCAATTTTATGACCAAAAGCATAACATGTTCTTTACTAAACATGAGTGCATTGTTCTCAAGCCTGGGGTGATCATTCCTTAGGAGCATATTCTGCTCAGAGCCTCTAGGAAAGGAAACATGTACAAGATGGATTTGCAAGAAACCTCCCCTTCTGGACAAGTTTTCTGTTTTCTATTTAAAGCTAATAGTGATGAGTCTTTCCTCTGGCATAAAATAATGTGTCATGTAAACTTTAAAAACATGAATAAATTAATTAAGAATAATTTGGTAACTGGATTACCAAAGAAGTTTAATGAGTTTAGGAAAAACTTCATACTATCTTGTGATCACAAATGACTTCACTGGATATATTTGGGTCTTCTTTTTTAGAACTAATGATGAAACTTCTGAAATCTTGAAGTTTTTCATTCTGAAGATTGAGAATCAATCTAATCAAAAGGTGAAGACCATAAGATGTGATCAAGGAACATAATTTAAAAATCATATCCTTGATTAATTTGTGAAAAAAAAGGTATTTGAAGATAGTATAGTGCTCCCAGGACTCCTCAATAGAATAGTGTTGCTGAGAGGAGAAACAGGACACTTATTAAGGCTGCAAGAACCATGTTGTCTGACTCTAAACTGTCCATCACCTTATGGGCAAAGGCAGTCAATACTTCCAGCTATGTGTAAAACAGAGTTTTAGTAGTTAAGACTCATGGTAAGACTTCTTATGAGCTGTGACACAAAAGGAGACCTTTCATTGGTTTCCTCAGATTATTTGGTTGTTCTTGCACAATCTTGAATACCAAAGATTTCATTGGATACTCTTCTCAAGCTAAGTCTTAGAGAGTATACAATCTCAGAACTAGAGTAGTTGAGAAGTTAGTCAATGTGACTTTCAATGAACACACACCCAGAGTGAAAGGCTCTGGTCCTGACTAGCTATTTGATCTTGATTTAGTTACCCATTGTTTTAACAAATCTTGTAAAGATATTTTAGGATCTACAGGTAACTTATCAATAGGAGATCCTAATCTAAGATTTAAGCTGAGAAGACCAAGCATAAAAACTACTTCAGCTCCAGTGGTAACTAACCCTATGGGAGGAAATTCTATCAGCACAACCATGACAAATTCAGCCAATACATCTAAGATACTTCAAATTCCAGCATAGAGGCATAGAACTCAAATGAAGGAGCTTCCAATGTAGGAGAAAATGGAGATGGTGATTCTGACCAAGAATGTCATGATACTGAATACCTCTTCACTGAAGATAACATCAATCATGTCACACACTCATTGGATCAAGTCACTCCTGATCAAGTCACTCTTGATAAGTGTGCTGATGTGGTGGATAATTCTCCATTGAAGATAACATCAATGATGTCACACACTCATTTGTCTACATTCTTGCTTCTTGTTCCAGATTGAGCCAAAGAAAGTTGATGAGGCTTTGAAGGATGAAAGTTGGGTTGAAGCAATGCAGAAAGAACTGCTTCAATTGAAAAGACAGAAGGTTTGAAACCTATGTTCTTTTCCTCATTGGAAGACTACTATAGGAACCAAATGGGTTTTCAGGAACAAGAAGGATGATAGAGAACTTGTTATCAAAAACATGGCTAGATTAGTTGTTCAAGGGTACACTCAAATACTGCAAGAATTATTCGAGGGCAAAAACAAGGCTTGATTAGTTGTTCCTCAGGCTCACACTGATATGGAGGCCATACTGCAAGAATTATTTGATGAAGGAATTCCAAAGGCCATGTTTGCAATCAGAACTGCCCACAGGCCAAATACTCAAGATAATGAGTTAAGGATAGGCAGATTGAATTATCTGGGATTAAGAAACTATAATATTGATGAACTCATCTCTACCACCTTAGCAGAATTAAATGAACGGGCTGACACAAAGCTGCTAAATCAAGAGCTACCATCAAAGTAATAGAAAAGAAGTATGGTGACAGAAGATGGTGAGCTTCTTGAAGCTGTATGGGTTCTCCGGAAGGAGACCTGGTCCTATGTCTCTATCCACCATGGATGAACATATCAGAAAGATCAAGCAGAATATCAAAGAAGGTTAGCTGGTCAACTTGTTTTCTCCACCAAGTCAGGCTGCACCTAAAGTTGAGGTAAAAGTTGAACTCCAAGAGACAACACAACCTAATCCTGAAGCTACATCTAAGCCAACTTCATTTTCTGACTCATAGAAGGGTTCTGAACCTTCTCCTTTTGAACATGTGGAGGAAAAGGACCCAATTGAGGAGGATACAGAAGAACATCAGTTAAAATTCAGAAAGAGGAAAAAGATGGCCATCAGAAGGGACAAAAGAAAGAAGAAGAAGTCCAAGGCATCCACCTGTGCACCTCAGGATGATTCAGAACATCCTAAGGGTGAACAAGAAGAGGCTGCTCAACCAACTACACTTCATGTAGAGCCTCTTGCTGTTGAGAGACCCATTGTGTCCTGGACGTTCTCAGCAAATCCAGGCATGTGGTATCACAAGAGATCAAGGAAGTCAAAACATATACTTCCCGTAGAACATGCTTACTCTTCCCCTACATGATCTCTAGGACATGAGAAGATACTTTGAGAGTCTGAAGAATCCAGATCAACTGATGAAAAAGGTAATGTTCCTTATTCTAATAAGGACTGTAAGCAATTGAAGATCAAGAGTCAAAGCTTCTACAAAGTTTTGGTAGCATCAGCCTAGGGGGAGTTTGTAAGAGTTATCTTAGAGGCTGATGCTAACCAAAGAGCTCTCAGTATGCAATCTGAAGTATAAGGAAGTTACATCGGAAGATTTGACACAGTCACTAAGAAATTCTCTAAGTGTCATTTCTTCAGAAGTCAAATACCGTTTCTTTCGAAGCCAAAGATGAAATCTTCTGAAGCTTCACAGACAAAGTCTTCTTTCTAACGCTAGAAGATAGATTTCTTCCAACAACAAAGAAGACATGCTTTCTCTGATATAGTTTTGATAAAGTTAAACCACTTTCTGCTACCATCTCTGATGAATCACCAACTTATACAAGTTGGTGATAATTCCATATTTTTGTCAAACTGTAGATTATGGTCTTTTTCTGTAACTTTCCTACTTTGTACTATTCCATCTTTTTGTATTAGATAAAGATGTGAACTATGACATGTCATAGTCACATGTTAAAAGTAATCTTTTTGTATTAGATCTTGTTGTCTAGATTAGTGTTCCAGCTGGCTGTCAAAGTATTGCCAGTTGTAGGTTGTAGTATAAAGTATCTCATGTATTAGTCCTTAGGGACTAAGCCTTGTAACTTTGTTTGAACACTTGAGAGCAATATACAACATTCTTGAAAAGCTATTGCTTTGTTCTTGTTTGTGTTCTTTCATTTAGTTCTTTGTTTCCTAAAGCCGGTTCACTATTTGATCTTGTAAGTGTTAGTCTGTTAACTCTCCAAATATGTGAAACTGTTGCATTGACCTCCCTAAGCCGTTCCTGCAATGTATATAAAAACTGATGGTCTGTGGCTTACAGTGTCACCAAACCTTCAACTAAGCATAATATACACCTTCCTCAAGCTAGAAAGCTAATTTCATAGTCCATACAGAAGTACAAGTGATGAAGCTCATAATGCGAGTTACCATTAAGTCAATATGTAAGTCAATAGTGGATTGCTAGATATGCTAAAATCCGCTGATGCAAGAGCTATGTGCGTGACACTTCGTCCTTCCATCGCCATCTCTGTCTCCATTTAATTAACATAAATTAACACCAAGAAACATTTTCCATTATCATGATTTGAAAAGGACTAAATAAATAAATGATAGTAATGGTTAATTATATTACATATTATCACATATTATTTAATTATATCAAGATGATGAATAACAAAAAGAAATTATTTGTTTTTAAGTAAGGAATCAAATGACAGAATTTGACAATAACATCTTATCTTATGCGTATAATATGTATGTATGTATGTATGTATGATTCAAATTGTAGTGCAAGTAGAGAGAGAGAGAGAAAAGGGGTAGAGATGGTATTTTCCTTCTAGCAAAGAGAGGACGAATGGGTCACAAATGGACAAAATCAACAATCTCATCCCGTCGACCCATCCCATCCCATCCCGATCCAGTTAGATGATATTTTGTAGTGTAGTTTAGTAAGATATTAAAGAAGCGGCCCTTACACTATTGTCAGACTAACAAAACCACCCCTTTCCCCCTTCGATCTGCTTCTTCTTTCCATGTGTGATCAGATTAGATTATATTCTTCTCTCTCTCTCTCTCTCTCTCTCTCTCTCTCTCTCACAGACGCTGTGTCTTCTGTTTGATTTAATCGAATTCCGCTGTTTTGTCTTCATCAATCACTTGCTCATCCAGGTTCATCGCTCACACTCACCACCGCCTTCGTTCCTATATTTTCTTACTTGATGTTTATGACTCGTATCGTATCCTATGTTTTGATTTGGGGAGGATAACCAGACTTTAATCTACTAATTAACACATTAATTGCCAAATTTCTGATTATAAGTCCATTTTAATTGCTTCCATACAGTTTGATTCCTGTTTGTTCATCAGTAGATGTAATTCTTAATTCTGCAGGGTTTACTGTAGTGCTCCCTGGTGTATCATGGTTATATGTCTTAATTCAACAGTTTCACATCATATCTAGGTGATTGCAAAAACTAAAGAAGCCATTTAGTGTTTGCTAGTAGTAGATTCATTCATTATGCTTCTTCAATTGTCCTCATATCATTATGATAGATTTTGACTTGAACTACCAAGACTCAAGAATTTATATATTTCCCTAGGCCATAACATTTAGCGTTCTTGTTTTAATGTGATTGTGAGTCAGACCCCCTTTCTCACAGGAGAGTCCCACAAGATGAAGAATAGAGGTAAATAGAGCAAATGAGTAGAATGCCATCCAGATTCCTTTCTTCAGAAAACATCTACTTCTTTTACAGTAAATGGGTGATTATGTTTCATGTCCCTAGAGCTCTTTACATGTGCACACCTTACATACACTTGATGTTGTTTAAATTAGTTTGGAGTAATCTTTTGGAGGTAAGGTTTGCTGTTCAAAAAAGATAACTTGATGTTGATGCTGAAAGACTACTAAATATATAAACATGCTTATGTTGCTGTTAATTGAATTATCTTCCTTTCTAGTCAACCAGCTTATTAAATATAGATAATTGTTGATAATATATTTGCCTACATTGCCTCATTCGATTGTTACTTAACTTATTAATTATTTGGTTACCTGCTACTTGTGAGGAAGTTCTTTTTATTTACTTAATTAGTTATTTGTTGTGACATGGATTAAGCCAATTCGATATGCGCTCTATGGTTGATGTGAATTAGGAACACTAGTTTCATACTTTCCTTTAGATCAAACTTCATTTATCTCAAGATCCCACTTTTATTGTAGCAGGGAGGCTGCTCCTGATGCCGATGGAGCCAGAATCTGGCACCTTAACTTCTAGAAACCCTTCTCAGGTTATAACAATATATCCTACAAGTGCTTTCCTTTTTTTTTTTTTCCTTTTGTTTTCATTTCTGTTCATTAGTGGGTTAGTACTATTTGGCTTTTGGGTTATTAGTTCATAACTCATCCAATCTGTTTTGGACTTCAATAGATTTAATTTTGAGGATTCATAGAGTTATATTTAGAGCTACAAACGTCACATGCGTTGTGTTTTAATAGAATTTCACTTAACAACCATGTCAATGAATTTTTGTTTTGTACGCGTGATATATCCCTTAAATGTTTTATAATTAACATAGCATGCTTATAAGTAACATTTGTTTGGAAGGTAAATCATCTAGGTCCTATTTTCCATTCTTTCCAACTCCAAGAATGGGTTTAGCTCAGCAAATTAATGTAAAACAAAATGAAGGATTATTCTGGATACAGTTATTACTATTTTCAATTATTTAGAATTGTTTAGAGCTCCCCTCATGCAGTTTGCAATTGACTTGACATGCAATTTATGGGTTGCAGATTTTCTTGAATCTGTCACGAAATTTATTATTGGCATATCAAAGCTTTGGCGTGGTATATGGAGACTTGAGCACTTCACCTCTTTATGTCTATAGAAGCATATTCGTCGGCAATCTGCCTGATTATCAAACTCCAGAAGTTATATTCGGGGCATTCTCTTTAATATTTTGGACCTTAACGCTAATCCCTTTGCTAAAATATGTGTTTATCGTTCTAAGTGCGGACGATAGTGGTGAAGGTGAGCCAAAATAGAATCTAGAGGTGGCAATTTTGATCCATTTGCTTATGAATGACCCAATTTGGGTTGTGTGTTACTGCAAATAGATTAAATGAAAAAAATTTGACTCGTTACCTAACATTCGTGATCAGCCCATCTTGCCACATCTACTTGTAATTTACATGCTGAGTTGTCTATTTTACTACTACATATGAACTTTTCAGGTGGAACGATTGCTTTATACTCGCTACTGTGTAGGCATGCAAAGTTTAGTTTACTTCCAAATCAACAAGCAGCTGATGAAGAATTGTCTTCTTACAAATATGGTCCTTCACAGCCTCAATCATCTTCTTCTTCACCATTGAAGAGGTTTCTGGAAAAACACAAAAAACTACGCACATCTCTACTTATTGTCGTATTATTTGGAGCTTCTATGGTCATTGGTGATGGTGTCATTACTCCTGCAATTTCTGGTTAGTATTTTTTTTAAATTCTACTTATTATTGTCCTTTTTTTACTAATCCAGTTTAGTGAGAATTATGTTTATTTTAAATTTTGCATAGAAAAGTCGATAACTATATTTGGAATAAAATAATTGGGATATAAAGTAACTTCTGAAATTGATGTGATATTATTTTTTTAAGAACACTAGTTTCGACTCTCCATATCAGAATTGTATTATTTTATGAAGGTGTTTAATCCTAATTAGTTTAAAAGAGAAAAATTAAAAAAGTTGAAGGCTAAACCAAAAGAATTGTAAGATTACTTTGAATGTTTATCGAGTCGTTTATCTTTTGTTTAGTTGCATGTTTATCTATTATTTGAATTTGAGTCACATAAGTTTGCTTGAGTTAGATTAGGATTACAATTTATGTTTAAGTAGGACTAGGATTGGTGGAGTGATTTATTATTCATAGGGATATGAACAATGTTAATGTGTATGGTTTTATTTGGTATAAAACAAAAGAGTCGCGGGTGTATTTACCCACAAAAATCATCTGGAGCTTTTTTTTGTATTTGGATCCAATTCTGCAACAATTGGTACGGAGCGCGAGTATGCTGAATCGAAGAACAAAACAAGAGAAGGGAGACCAAGAGCAAGGGGTGTCGAGTGATCAAAACAGCAGGCCTTGATCGATCAGTAGCCGATAATTAAGAAGAACCAAAACGGCAAGATAGCAATCGATAAGCAGCAATATGATTGAATTAATAGCAGGTTAGAATGAATACTTGAACCCTGCTCTCAACTCTCTTGAAGATCAGTATACGTCATGATGAAATGGAGGAAGATCTAGAAAAACTATTGTTTTCAAAGGATGGACTGGAAAGATTAAGAAGCGGTGAGCATGATCAAGAAGGACGAGGTTTTGATAACCATGGATGAGGTAGAGGTAATGGTGCAAGTAAAGGCAAAAGTAAGCTCACATGCTTTGAGTGTAAAATGTTTGAGCACTTTACAACCTAATGGAAAGACAATAAGGAAGAAGCTAATTTGTTTTAAAAGCAAGATGAAGATGGGCCAACTTTACTCTAAATGAGAAACATTTTTTAAGTAGGATTAAGGAGGAGATTGAAGGATTTTAATCCTAATTATTTTGAAAAAGAAAGAATCAAGAAAGTTGAAGGTTGAGAGGCAATCATTAATAATCATAGCAACAGTTGATTTATGGTTTTAGGCTTGTCCCATGTTAAGTTCATGCAACTCTTGATCAGGCAAATTGTTTTAGGGAAGCATTTAAATATTAGTGAAGTACCTATTAAAAAACCTGCACTGATGAAAAGTAAATAAATTGCTTATGTACCAAAATCATTGAGATGTATATGATGTAATAAATTCTAGAGTGCAAAATTGCAAATAGTAACTTTAAACAACTGAAAAAGGAAATGTAATATTCGACTATGACATCCTGGAAAGGAAATTATGATGTTTATTTTTTGATAAAATGATTAATGTATATGGTGTTTGATATTCATTATGTATTAAAGGAAAAGAGGTCTTACAATTTTGGTGTATTTTTCATTGTAGTTATGTCAGCAGTATCAGGACTTCAAGTTGAAGGTGTGGGATTGGAGCTAACTCATGGTAACTACACTCTCGAATTTCAGTTTAAAGTTGTTTTTTAGTTCAATTTTAAATTCCTACCCATATTCTCAATTATGGCCACATGCTTTAATCAAAATATTCACTAATAGGTATCAGGTAGAGCAAAAACAAGATAATGGGTAACCTTATGATAAAGAGAATGAGTTGGTTTTGTTTCCGTATCTTACTTACTTTATTATTTATTTATTTTATTATTCTTTTTCAGGTGCTGTACTATTATTGGCTTGTGTCATATTGATTGGGTTGTTTGCTTTGCAACACACTGGTACTCAACGGGTGGCAGTTGTCTTTGCTCCTATTGTTATTTTATGGTTGATTTCAATATGCGGCATTGGGTTGTATAATATCATTAATTGGAACCCAAAGGTTATATATGCATTATCTCCCCATTACATAATCAACTTCTTTAGAGAGACGGGTTCAGCTGGCTGGCTGGCACTTGGGGTGTTCTTCTCTCTATAACAGGTATTTGAATTTAAATATTTTAACACTTTTCCTTTTCACAGCCCAATCTATTGCAATTTACAACTTACTATGTGATTCTGATTATTTAGTATTACATAATCATTTACAAAATGCACAATTTTTGTGGTTGGCATCTTCATTTTTGCTCAGGTACCGAAGCTATGTTTGCTGATCTTGGCCATTTCACTGCCTTCTCTATAAGAGTAAGTTTGTTGCCAATCAACTCTTTATCAAACTCACCCGCAACCACCAACCGAATATGATAAACACAAACAAAAAAGCACATAGTTTGACGAATCCCTCTGACGCCTCTTAATTTCAATTTTACTCCCTAAGGTTGACAAAAATAACTATTTTCATCCAAAAGATTAAAAACATCAATTTACATCCAAAAGTTTCATAAGTTGTTTCAGTTTTAGTCCAAAAGTTTTATTATTTTGGATTCAAGTTGAAACAATGATGAGACTTTTGGACTAAAATTGAAACAAATTATGAAACATTTGGAGGTAAATTGATGTTTTCAATCTTTTGGAGGAATATGGTTGCTTTTGTCAAACCTTAGGGAGCAAAAATGAACTTAACTCTTTTATTAATATATCATTGAAAGATACATACCCTAAAACTTCTATTTATAATAAACTAATACCTTAAGGATCAAGACATCTAACTTTATTTATGAAACTGATGCGAACCTACTTATTTATGTTTGGATGGGCTGAATCACTACTTTGGGCTGAATTGGGGAATTGGGTGAGTCCATAACCTGATTTGGAAATGCCTAGTTGACCCAATGAATTAGAAGTATCATGTACTGAATTATTGGGGGGATGTTAGTGGGACAATCAGTTCGATTGTGGTATTATTAATATCTGTTTTGATTTAGATCGGGGGGTATCGATTTTTGTTTATCAACTAGGGTTCACCTTTGTAATTGGAGATTTAGCCTATCTCGAATCAGGCTTTCATCTTATATCTATGCTTTTGATTTCCAGTACCTAACAGAAACATTTCTCCTAAAAAAACACACTTTTCCATAAATAAACTCTCTACCATAATAACAAATAAAAACAATTAGTGAATCTAAACAATTCATAATAATTATTCAATATTAATCCATTAATCACTCCCTTAATGTTGATTTGAACGCTTGGAATTTCAAAGTAACGTCAAACCATCATCTTGAACCAAATTCGGCATTCCTTTCCATTTCCACTTTGGACACTGTGCCACGTAATGTCCAAGTTCATTGCATTTAAAATACTAAACACGACTTTTGTCCCGCTCCTCTTGACCTCTTTGTTGTTAGAGTCAATCGTCCCTCCCTTGATCAGCCCCACGACTTCCATTCAGGCCTCGTCCATTATCTTCATGGCTAGAACCTCCTTGACCACCCCGACAACAATGCTCACAAAGCTAGTCGTTTTCTTTTTCCTTCCCGACATCCTTTGCAAGTAACAATGTCCTGGATGGATCTTCACCTTGATCTGGTTCATTGATGCGCTCTTCGTAGGCTTTAAGCCGACCAATGACGTCTTTGAATCCTATAGTCTTGAGATCCCAAGACTTGCTCAATTATGGCAACAACATGGAAAAATTTTGTCCTTGTGAGACTTTCAAGAAACTTTTTGACCAGTTTTGACTCGTCAATTATCTCCTCTAGAGCTGCCAACTTTAAGGCTATCCCTGTTAACTTTCCGGAAAAGTTGATCGGTAGTGTTTGAAGTCTTGCCTCTTTCACCGGTTCAACATGGAAGTATTGGGTTTTGATCGCATCCCGCATACCCTTTGTCATCTCCAGATTTCCAATTTGCAAAGTTAACTCTTTGGGTATTGATTGATACAAAATAGCAATTGCCACATGGTTCTTTTAGCATCCTCCCCCGTTCATGGTTCAATGGCATTCCATACACAATGAACATTGAAGATCGTCTGGATGCCCATCGCCCTAATTGTATAGTTTGTAATAGTTAAAACAGGACACATATTGTCATGGAACCACCTCTCGGACTGGTACCTTAGCCACTTCTTTTTCACACATCTTTTGTTTGTAAACTGTAGAAAAAATAACTTTGATTGGATTAAACCCGAGAACATCTCTGATCAATTTGCACATGCTGCTATCGAGCGTCAACACGAAGAGCCAATGCTTTTTGTCTTTCTTGGATGCTACGATCCACTTCAGCCCTTGCTGATATCATTTCTCCTGCACCAAATTTGTTGGGTTGTTACCTATTAGAAAAAATTACTGCAATTTATTTCCTGCCAAGAAATCCTCGAATCTCAAGTCTCGGTTGATACCCTTTTCTGCTGCTAATTACTCGATCAAATAAACAACCTTTGCTTTCGCCTTCAACCTTGAAGCTCTGATACCTACTGTTGGCAATCAGACCCGTATCAAACTCACTCACAACCACCAACTGAATATGATAAACACAAACAAACCAATACACGGTTTGTAGAATCCCTCCCACGACTCTTATTTTTATATCAATGAAAAATGCACAAATTACAATACCCTGGGACTCCTATTTATAATAAACTAATACTTTAATGACCAAGACATCTGACCTTTTTATGGAACATTCCTCCTAAAATAAAATACACTCTATTCCATGAATAAACTTCGTACCATAGTATCAGTCGAAAACAATTAATAATTATCTAATATTAATCCATTAAAGTCCACAATTCTATTTTACCCCTTCCCCTAAACCTAATTTTTAGTTAGATATACTTTTTAATTTGATACAGTTTATGAAATTAATGCTGTTATTTGTGCAGCTTGCATTTGCTGCTGTTGTATACCCGTGTTTGGTTATACAATACATGGGCCAGGCTGCTTATCTGTCTAAAAATATCAGTTCTATACCAAACAGCTTCTATAAATCCATACCTGGTTAGCCCTTGATATTTGGTTTTCATTTATCTTTACTAGAGTTGGTATGACTGGCGGGTTGGGACTGCCTAAGTTGAAATAGCTAAATTTTAAACACTGTTCGAGTTGGATCATCTTCAGTTGACCCACTAAGACCTCTTTGACCAATGTTTTAGTTTTCTAAATAATTAATATGTTAAATCCTATTGTAAACACTAAGTGTGGAAATAATCATCTAAATCTTTTTTATAATATAATTTAGGCTGCTGTATAGACTAATCATCTAAATCTTTTTTATAATATAATTTAGGCTGCTGTATGGACTATGTAAAGCATTTTAATATGCTTTTGGAAAATATGACCAGCTGCCCATCTAAAGAAAAAATGGTCGAAATCTCCAGCTCTAAATTCTCTAGTGATTAGTTTATTATGAGCTCTCTAAGCATTCTTTCTTTTGTTGCAGAACCGGTATTTTGGCCAGTCTTTGTTATAGCTACTCTAGCATCTGTTGTTGGGAGCCAAGCTATCATTTCAGCTACTTTTTCAATTGTGAAGCAATGCAATGCCCTTGGTTGTTTCCCCAGGGTCAAAATTGTCCACACATCTAAACATATGTTTGGCCAGATTTATATACCTGAAATCAATTGGATCCTCATGGTTCTTACTATTTTGATTGCTGTTGGATTCCAAGACACTACTCTAGTTGGCAATGCATATGGTAAAGTAACATCAGATCTTTGTTTGAATACAAACCTTTTTCTTTTGGGTTGTAATTTTATTGATAATGGGTGGAAGGAGTAACAAAGGATTTTAATTATTAAGGAAATGGGTCATACAAGCCTAAAGTGTTTTCAAATAATTTTAATCTCCTACATCACATTATTTAAAAGAGATTAGGTTATTATTCTAACCTTATAGTTTTCATACTTTAATACATTAAGTCGTCTTAATTAAAAAAAAAAAAAAGAATGTTGCAACCTGATCTGAACTTAAGCACAAGCCATTACATAATCTTCCCTATCCCAACCTATTTCAACGCGTACTCATGGTTTGACGTTTGATTGGCAGGGCTTGCATGCATGACAGTTATATTCATCACAACTTTTCTCATGGCACTCGTTATATCCTTTGTGTGGCAGAAAAACCTTGTGTATGCCATAATTTTCCTTCTTGTGTTTTGGTTCATTGAAGGGATCTACCTGTCAGCTGCAATCATGAAAGTTCCTCAAGGAGGTTGGGTGTCTCTTTTACTTGCCTTTGTGTTTATGGTCATAATGTACGTGTGGCATTATGGCACCCGCAAAAAATACAACCATGACCTCCACAATAAAGTTTCATTGAAATGGCTTCTTGGGCTCGGACCCAGTCTAGGTATTGTTCGTGTCCCTGGGATAGGCCTCATATACTCAGAACTTGCCACTGGTGTCCCATCAATTTTTTCACATTTTGTTACTAATTTACCCGCTTTTCATAATGTTTTGGTGTTCGTGTGTGTGAAACACGTCCCTGTACCGTTTGTATTGCCTGAAGAACGGTTTCTTATTGGACGTATCTGCCCAAGATCATACCGTATGTATAGGTGCATTGTTAGATACGGGTATAAAGATATTCAAAGAGACGATGGCAACTTTGAGAATCAGCTCATTCAAAGCATAGCTGAGTTCATACAAATGGAAGCTGTTGAACCTCAGTTCTCTGGCTCTGAAAATGCATCTTTTGATGGTCGAATGGCTGTCATAAGCACAAGGTCAAATGCTACTTTGACTGTGTCTGAACAAGTTGACTCAACAGGGTCCACCGTACAAAGTAGCAAATCATTAATGCTACAACGTTTAAGATCTGAATATGATGATGAAAACCCACAACTAAGAAGACGACAAGTGAGATTCCAGCTTGCATCATCTGGTCCTGCTATAGATGGTGCTGTCAGAGAGGAGCTTTTGCAGCTGATATCAGCTAAAGAAGCCGGAGTTGCTTATATCATGGGGCACTCTTATGTAAAGGCGCGCAGGTCATCTTCATACTTGAAGAAGCTTGTGATTGATATCGGGTATTCGTTTCTTCGCAAAAATTGCAGGGGGCCCGCGGTGGCTCTTCATATTCCTCATATAAGTTTGATCGAAGTTGGTATGATATATTATGTTTAGCTTTGTGTTGTCCTGCTTGCTGCTTATTCATTTGTAACCCAATAATATGAAACAAGTTCGCTTCCATTTTCAACACAATGTCTTCTTTTAATCATGGAAATTAGTTTTTGTTAGGTTCCATATTTCTGTTAATCAGTGTGAACGATTCCAGATTAATGAAATTAGATTATAATATATGGATGATGATTGATTATGGTTGAAAGTAAACCCTATTGAACGTATTTATATGATATACTTTGAGTTAATAAAATGTCCTCTTTTTATCTTTGCTGAAGATCTACTTCCAAACTTGTATTCCTGAAAGTTAAATGCTATACTAATTCTCATGCACTATGAATGGTACTTTAATGGGTAATTACTTGCCATATGAGACATCATCATTGGCCTGTTTTTTTTATTAATTTTGTTAGATATGTATAGTTGTACAATGAATGAAGCTACCTTTTGTTAGGGTGGAATGGGTGGAAGTGGGTTCATGTTCGGCTTGGGCGCTAACACCACCGCAACCCCCTTGGGTATGGGCTGTGGGTAGAACTCACTGTTATATGAAGCCGATGAACCCACAAGAGTTTGTGTGTGTGTGTGTGTGTTTTGTTTAATGAGAGGGTAGAGTTTGTGTGTGGCTAAAACTTCAGCACCACTCCCTTCTTTGCGGGTGTTGTGGATAGTTTTGGGTTAAAATAATGTGTTATCATCTAATTGGATAGTATGTTTGGGTATTTGTTGGTTCACATGTACCACCTCCTCCACCCTTGATGGCAATAACATGTTTTATTCACCAGCATCCACATTTGTACCCGTAACCATGTAAACCAATAGTTGTGTAATATTTCAAATTAATGTTAGTAAATTTGGTTGTTTATATACAAGTGATTGTTTTGTAAATTTACTTTATACGCATATACCGTTCTAATAAGTTACTTTTATTAAAACAGTAAATTTTATATTAAACCAAGTAGTGTCAAATATGATATATTTTACACTAGCTTTCATGTTCTTAACATTTATATTCATAATGATATAATGTTTTCCTAAATTTCAAAACTATTAACAATATGCTTAATTTTATATATGTTTTGATATAAAAATTTATTCAAATCCAAACCGTCCGCAATAGGTGGACGTTATGCACTAGTAAAATACTATAGGAAAACTAACAATAAATAAACTATTATAGAATATTGGGTATTAATCACATGGTTTTCGTGGTATACTTGTTTTATAAATTTGGTATCTGTAACAATCCCGGTTTTTGGGCTTAGAAAATTTTTTTTAGAAACCTTATTGGGTCACACAATGACACTAAACCCTTGTCTAGTGAGCTCACGAATTGGGCCCAATAGCTTTGGAATTGTGCCCACATCAACACACACACCAAACTAGACTCTGGCCCATCAAACCTTAATTGGGTCATTGGGTCACGTAACTTAATGGGCATCGACCCGCATAACCCATATGGGCCAGTGGGCCATCATATGATTATAGGGCATGCTGAACCGACCCAATGGGCCTCGGGCTCGATACCTTAGAAGACAAAAGTTGTAAATAAACCTTGATTAATAAATTGAATACGTGGAGCCCTATTGAATATTAAAACTTTAAAACCATTAACATCGGATCAACCAAACAAAAACAATTAAACGAACCCATAACATTTATTACAACTTTAGATCATCAACAAAACTTAACAAACATAACCTTGTAATTATAAAATATTAGACAATTAAATTAAATAATAAATTATGGTTCCATAAGTTTTAAAAACATATGAATAAATATTAGATTAAAAGGCATGAACTTTTATAAAAACATGACATACTCTTACACCAACCAACATAAATAATAAATAGAACTCTAGAATATATCAAAGCAAATAATCCTATGGTATCCTACTAAATCTTCTATAAAATAATATTTTATTTAGAATCCTTATACAATATTGTTATAAACATAAAATAATAACACGAACTCATAAGTGTATATATATGTATATATCCATACGGCACACACACATGCATATATATATATACATGCATACGTACACCTGCATACACACACGCATGTATATATATGCTCGGTGCATACATACATGCATATTAATACATATAATTTGTATAAAAATTTAAAAAACAAAAAAACAAAAGAAAATGCTAGTGAAATCACCACCCAATTTAGCCAATGCATGAACTTGCCTTCCGAATTTTGAATTCTTGCAAATCTAACCAAAATTCCCAACCTCCAACCACAATCTCCCTAAAACCAAGGTGTTGGACCCACTTGGATCCTCCCTTTTCCCCCATCTCAGTCGAACACCCCCATAACACCCCTCCACACTTCATGTTTTTTACACACAACTCTTTAAACATTCCTAAACTCTCTCTACTTGAATCTACTAAGTAAAATCTCTCTTGCACATCCAAGAACATTGAGTATTCCAGCCTTCTTGAAGCCTGGGTCGACCCACCAGTTCAACACCATCAACCCCACCAAGTCAAGGTAATCACACATATACACACACCTACACCATGTCACACTTTCATCTTATATTTCTTACATTCTAGAACCTGAAATGATTCACTATTTTGGGCAGCTAAATCTCATCATTTCAAGATCCTACAGCAACCTTTGAACTCCTCTCACCCATCTTACACCTTAAGGTAATCCGTTAAAACCCGAAAACACGTGAAAAATCGCGTATCGTCACGATAGTAACACGAAAAACCCCATGACACCCCAACTTCATATGAACTTCTAAAACACCATATTTTTCAGTAATTAAATGATACAAAAGCTCCCTTACAACTCTCTTTGGTCACAAACCCGATTTTGATAAAACTAATTCACTCGAAAAAACCCATTTTTCACAAAATATAAAAGTATATAATCTAAGTGCATAAAGTGTGATTTAAATATTTTTGTAAGTTAAACTTACTCATCTAAACCTAGAAATAAAATTTCAAATTATGTATAACTATATGAATTTTATGAATAAAACAAGGTCTAAAATTTAATAAATGTTTGTAATAATTCAAGGAATCAAGTTGGGGACCCAAACTACTGAAATGAGGTGTTAGTTATGTATTATATATCTTATAAGACTGATTGGGTATGGGAAAACGGAGCTAAAGGACTTAATGTAGATAAACCGGGACTTAACGGACACTTAACGAGACTAACCGATCTAGGTAACGAAAATGGTGAAGCTATGAAATTTTGATTATATAAAAATTCCAGTAGACTCATCATATTAATAAAAGCCTAGAAATTACGTTTCATAGTTTTTAGAATTTATTTCATTGGTAAACATAAATGCAAATATATTCACTTGAAAATAGATAAAATGTTAAAACGAGTTTAAGAGCAATATTAGTGAAAACTGCAGAACATATAATGATAATAAGTATATAAAAGTCATATATGACAAAAACTTTGACCCCAAAGTCAACCGAAGCCAAAAACCAGCTAAAAATCAAGACCCGAACGTTTAAAATACAAAAATCAATAAACACACCTCCAATATGAAAATATAGTGGATAATGGCCTAATAATGATAAAAATAAGTCAAAAACCAAATATTACCAATTAAGGAATTTTCAAGGAAATTATATAAACTTTACCGTTAATATAAGTTAGTTAACGCCACTCAAAAATAAAATAATAAAAAAATACATAAAAAAAAAAATGTTAAACTAAAATTAATACTTCCCAGTAAGTTATGACCCTAAAACTCAAAGAAAAACTAAAAGTTAATAAACCAATAACCTTTAAAATACGTATATAACGCACCCGAAACGCGACACAATACGCATTTAAAAACTCAATAATCAACCCACCAACCCTATGAACAAAACATCCTATACCAAAGGCTAAGTAACACTCTAAATAAGTTTAAACTAAAAATAAACATTATTTGGACCGCTCAGCAATCTTAATTATAAACCCTAAATTCTTGCTTCACAAAACGCCCTAACCAGAAAACAAGCCATTGAACCCCGTAAAAAAAGAGCAATAGAAATATATTAACTTATTTCACTAACTCAAATCACTTGAAACAATAAAAGTCATCATGACTAATAAAAGTGCCAAATTCCATACCTTAGGGTCAAAAAGTGTAAATTTAACAAAGTTGAGGGACCAAACTGCCAACTAATGAAAACTTACTATTTTGAGACCTTATCACGCATAAAAACAATAAATCTGAAATTATAAATTATTAAACTAGACTTAAAAAACAAGAAGCAATGAACACGAAACTCAACGACCTAAAGTAAAAATTACACGGGTTGTAATGGAAATCGTCAATCCAAGTAGATAAAATGCAAACAAGATGAGAGTTAGGCTTAATTAATCACTTAATAAAGTACTAATTCAGTTGAAATAAACATAAGAACCCCCAGTCGGTAGCATCCTGTAACACCCCAAAGTTTCCCGAGAAATTGAGGGAAAAACCGAAGTTCTCGCGCGCGAATGGAAGTTTTCGCGCGAGAACCTTGCGAAAGTTATGAGCTTTATTAAAAGTAAAGAACAAACATTTGATTTAGATCACGTGAAAACTTGTTGCTGTAGAGAGAGAAAGGCGAGAAGTTAGAAAAAGGGAAGTGAGTTTGAAGTGTTTAAAGAGTAGCATGAGAATGTGCATGACTACCATGAATTGAATAAGTTGGCCATCAAGAATCGGTATCCATTTTTGAGGATCGATGATTTGTTCGATCAGTTCAGGTGTCAGTGGTTTTGAGGATAGATCTTCGATCTGGTTCCATCAGCTTATGGTGAAGGAGCAGGATATTCCTAAAATAGCTTTTCGTACGCATATGGGCACTACGAGTTTCTCGTGATGTCCTTTGGTTTAACCAATGCGTTAGCGTGCTTTTATGGATCTTATGAATCCAGTATGTCGGTCGATGTTGGATAAATTGGTGATCGTATTCATCGATGACATCTTGGTTTACTCAAAGAGCGAAGAGAAACATGCTAGTCATCTCAGGAGGTATTGGAGAAACTTAGAGATGAGAAGCTGTATGCGAAGTTCTCCAGGGTGCATTCTGGCTACGTGAGGTCTAATTTCTAAAGACATGTGATTATTCCCAATGGAATCATGGTCGATCCCGCAAAGGTCGAAGTAGTAACGTATGGAAATTCTCAAAGACGTGTCCGAGATTCATAGTTTCTGGGTTTGGCGGGTTATTACAGGAGATTTATCCAAGATTTATCCAAGATAATTTCTCTTTGAACCAAGTTGACCCGAAAAGATGTGAGGTTTGAATGGGGTCCCAATCAGGAGAACGCCTTTCAAGAAGTAAAGACAAAGCTAACCCAAGCACCTGTTTGACGCTACCCAAGGGAAATGACGAAGTAGTGGTTTATTCGATGTGTCATACTAGGATTAGAGTGTGTGCTGATGCAAAAGGGAAGGTCATAGCTTATGCTTCCATGCAGTTAAAGATCCACGAAGTCAATTATCCGACTCACGATTTGTAGTTGGCGTCCGTGGTATTCGAATTAAAAATATGGAGGCATTACTTGTATGGAACCAAGTGTACTATCTTCATGATCATAAAAATTGACGTACTTTTTCGAGCAAAAAGATTTTAACATGAGACAAAGAAGGTGGTTAGAAATGATCAAAGACTATGATTGCAAAATTTCATTATCATCCAGGAATTGGGAGGTATTGAGGTGATCGAGGCCATGACAGAAAAGTTGAATAAGATCAAAGCCTTCATGAAAGCAGCTAAGGATAGCCAGAAATCCTATGCTGATAAAAGATGAAGGTCGATCGAATTTCAAGGTGGGCGATAAGGTGATGTTAAGGTATCTCCTTGGAAGGGGATATTCCAATTCTGGAAGCCAGGGAAATTGAGCCCGAGATACATAGGGCCCTTCCGAATATCAGGCTCGAGTAGGAGAGGTGACCTATCGCTTAGAGCTACCTGATGAGTTAAGTGGAATTAATCCTACGTTTATGTATCTCACTTAAGGAAGGTTATAGTGGATGAAGATGCGATCGTGCCGCTTGAGGATATTGAAGTGGATGAACAATTGAATTATATAGAGAAGCTAGTGGCTTTCTTGCCAGAAAAGAAAAAAAGCCTAACAAATAAAGTGGTTCCACTCGTATGGGTACAATGGAGACACAAAAGTGCGTCCTGTAAGGATATTTGAAAGGTTAATGCAACCAATATAACCAAAGATCTTCCTGCTTGCATGCATGTACTCAGCAGAAGTTACTTCGGAAGTTTTACACTCTCACAAGAAAAATAGACTAAGTGTAAAATCTTCCAAAGCCATTCCAAAATCTTCCAAAGCCAAAGATAAGTCTTGCGAAGCTTAGAAGACAAATTCTTCTGAAACCAACAAGACTGAAGACTGATTTCTTCCGAAGACAGAGAAGACATGCTTTCTCTAATCAAACTTTTTCAGAAAGCTGACCAACTTTCGTTGCCACTCTGAAGACTCACCAACTTGCAAAGTTGGTGAAAAGGTCCATGTAAGGATACAGAAGAGGCTAATGCACCAAAACACTCAATGTGCTTCCTGCACGCATGCACTTTGTGCATGGTGGAAGTTACTTCGAAAGTTTTACACATTGCAAAGAAAATTACTCTAAGTGTAAAATCTTCGAAGCCAAAGACCAAATCTTCCGAAGCTAAAGATAAAGTCTTCCGAAGCCATGAAGATGAAGACTGATTTCTTTCGAAGACAGAGAAGACATGCTTTCTCTGATCCATTTTTTAGAAAGCTGACCAACTTTCCACTGCCACTCTGAAGACTCACCAACTTACATAAGTGGTGAAAAGGTCCATGATTAGGAAACTGTATATTATGGCCTTTAGTCTGTAACTTTCTACTTCATGTACTTTTATGCTTTTAGTAATATATTAGGATGTGAGCTATGGCATGTCATAGTCACTAGTCAAAAGGTAATCTGTCTTTTGACTTTACATTGATCGGTTGTCTAGATTTGTGTTTCCAGTGGCCTTCAAAGTATGGGCGGCTGTAGGATGTAGTATAAGTATCTCAGGTCCTTGTATTTTATTCTATGCTTTCTAACACTTGTAAAAGAACTTGAGGCAATATACTTAATCCTTGAAATCCATTCTGAGTTGTTGTTCTTAGTTCTGTCTCACTTGTTTGCTTGTGTTCCTTAGTATCATACCAAGGTTCCAGTTCCCTATTGATATGTTAAGTGTTCTAAGTTTCTCCTCATTGTGAAACTGATTGCATGAACCCCCTTCAACGGTCCTGGAATGTTGTATCAGAGCTTTCCAGGCTCTTGATTGTAAGATCTTACCATCTTAGATCTCTCAGTTTCACAAAAACACTTAACATCTCAAATGGCAGCTCTCATAAAGGCTGATATGAAAACTGGC